>OZ038433.1:46051096-46431096 GCA_964036275.1 Litoditis marina | reverse complement strand
TGAAATTGTGCCCAGTATATAGCGGCTCCCCGTGCCAGGCTGTTCAAGGGGCTCTCGGCTCAAAACATCCCAGTTATATTATTTTACAGTTTTACTATCAAAACTACTGTAATACTAACTGTGAGCATATATCTACAATATGAAGTTAACTGAGCCTAAATTATAGAACGAAATGTATTTAAAGTAACTAACTAAGCTCATTGCGTTTGTTCGAAGTTTGGAAACTACAAAAACTGTATATAATTTTGTAGCAGCTATAAATTAGTGAATCTACAACCATTATACACTTCTTATTTCAAGTTTTCAAGTTTTGTTTTTTTGGAATAGAACAGAACATTAATTGAATCAAAAGTAATTTCAAAAGTTCTCGCAACCCATTTCCCACCAGACCCTCCACGAATCGCAGTTTTGCGTGCGCTTCCGAAAAAATGCGCTTCTTTTGTGTGTGTGACCCAGTTTTTGGCCGATTCAGCCATGTTTTGACCCATTTCGCTGCCTTCTTTCAGCTGAAATCGCGTCCAGACACCCCTGGCTCTTTGTCCTCGAAAAAGAGAAAATGGCCCACTGACCGATTCAAATAACACCGCTGTCTGACCCTCTTCCGAGCGCGTGCTCTATAGTCTCACTCTGACAGGAAGCGGGCTCATGCAAATTGAAATGAGGCGAAGCCGATTTTCACACAGAAACAGAAGTCAGCATCATAAAGTTTCGGTGAAACATTGAGATTAACTTTGCTGAGTTAGTATTGGGAGAAACCCAAACTTGATTTTTTGTTGCGAAATGAAAGAATGATGATGCAAAAGTTCCGTACATGTATGTGTTTTTGAAGAAAATGTACACATTCAACACGGGAGTTTTGAAACTAAAAATAATGATGTCAGCCCCTAAATATAAGTGAAAAGGAGTACACACCCTTTGGAATCTAGGTTTGGAATCTAACAAATGTAATGAATTGAAGCACGTCGTATAAGATAAAAAGTCATAAAGACATAATTTTTAATCGAAAATCTTTTTTAACTGAATAACAAAGTCGCTCAAAACAAAACAAAAACACTAGAAAAACCTTTTACCCTCTCAGGTTTCCATTACGAATCTGCAAGCTTTCATGCGGTCAACTGTTTCACTGCCATCATAAATAGATAATGACCACTGTATGTTTCAGTTGTTCTTCTCTATTTGCTTTCGCACAACCTTATCGACAGAACTGAAAATGAGTCCTGCGGCGGCAGAGAACGCCCAGCAAAATAGTCCTTTGAACGGGCGAACACCCACCCCCCCCCCCCTTTGTTTTCTGCTTTTTCAATCGATTTCAGCATGTGATTCGGCTGGCCACTGTAGGCGAATCTAGTATTGTTACCAGCCTGTTCTCTCGGAGTTTCACTCCTAGACCAAATTCACGTCTTAACATGCCTACCGTACGTTTACGGGACCGTTACAGTACTTCTGCCGTAACGTCATTTGTAGCCAATGGGGTAGAGGGAGGGGTCATAGGTTAAACGAACTATCGCATCATCAATCGCGTACACGCTTTACCATGACATTCTCTGGATTCACTCCTATTCTATACATCGTACATCGTAAATTGATCTCTACAGTTCCATCTTCTTCTTGTAAAATTGTGTCGATAGTCAAGAGCCAGAGCTGATACTGAGAGTTCAGCCTGACCATATCACCGTCTAGCAAAACGATACTTCTACAGTCCCTTATCCAACAAATAATCGTAGTTTGATGATAAGTTTGTTGTTTGTTACTGGTGACTGGCGTTGATACCATCATGATCGAATTTCCGTACATAGTACATCCTGATTACCGTACTTTCACAGTACTTTCTCTAGTACCTCATCCAGTAGTACTTTGGATTTATGAATAATTGTTAACTAGGGGATATAGTGTGAGTCCCACGACAAAGTTACCGTACCTCTACTGTAACCCCGCTTACAGTACTTTTGTACCGTTCAAGTACCCCAGTTATTTCATGAGTAGTGACTAGGATTGGCACTATGGGTTCCCCAGAAGCATTCTACCATCATTCATGTTACCAACTCGCATACCGTACTTCTACAGTAACTTTCACAGTACCTACCTTAGTACCCCCTCTAGCCGTAATTTGAACTTGTGGATGATTAGTAACTGGGGGGTTGATAGTGTTGGGGTTCTTCCACCAGTGGGGGGAGGGACGTGCCGGTCGGCGCCTCGCCCGCGTGTACCCGCCCGTGCCAGTCTAGCGCGGCGCCGCACCAACCACCGGCCATTTTTTGCGATGCACGCCCCGCGAGCGGACCGTCGTCGTCCACTAGCCGGCCACTCATCAGTCTACTAGTCCATCCACCAAACCGTCTACCCATTATTCCACTAAACTTCATCTTGTTCCAAGTCTGGCTCTTAATCTAGTCTTAACGTCTAAGTATACTACCTTGTGGTCGTGACCTAGCTTCTTCTATACAATATTAAGCAGATTTCCTTTCTAGTGAACTCGTAGCTTGGTAGAATACATTATGTAATAGCTGATAGAAGCAACGAAAAGTTGAACTTCATTAGTACGTTTGCAAATTTACAGTAAGAAAGTGACTGAGTAACATACAATCAGGTCTCCTTCCGTCATGCATTTGTCTGTTTCACAATACTATGGACTGCCTTGTTTTGCCTTATCCCTGAGACCTCAAATACGACTTTCAGAGTTCGTACTTGAGTTATCGGGGCACAGGCTCAACATAACCAGAGATCTAGAGGAGAGGAGAGAGAAGGATAGAGAGAGGGAGAGAGAGAGAGGGGGAGAGAGAGAGAGAGAGATAGAGAGGGAAAGGAAGAGAAAGGAAGGAAAAAAGAAAAAGTCAGAAAGAGAGTATTAGAGCGAGAGAGATAAAGAGAGAGAGAGAGAGTGAAAGAGAGAGAAAACAGGCAGAAGAGAGGGAGCAAGAGAGAGGCTAAGAAAAAGAGTAAATGAACTTTGATTTCAGAAGCTGAAATAAACAAGGTTCCTCAGGCGCCGAATGAGAACGACAATGATACGGTGAGTTCCGTGTCTCACTCAAAAACTTTTCACAATTTTCAAACCCGTTTTTGTATCAACTTTTTGTATTGTAAACGGGTAATTTCTACAAAAAAAGTTGTTGGTGAGTGTTTAAACACATTTTACACATTTTTCTTCGTAAATCAAGTCATTCCAAACAAGTTATAACCGTAGTGTTTCCACATCTGCATAAAAGTTCAATTCTCTGGAAAAGCGTCACATAAAAAACAATCGACCTTTTTGTAGCAATTGAATAGAGCTTTGCAATCAAGGATAACTTGCTGTATGCATTGAAAACTATTTTTGAGTCACCCGGCTTGTAAAGCAAAAACAGTAAAATCTCGCATGCTGATGTGTTTGACACGTTCAACGTGGTTTTTCACGTGATTCTCCAACTCATTACGTAAGTAGTTTAGTTTTAGTATGGCTTTTATATTGTTTTTTTTTTTTGAGAAAAAAGACATGCGGAAGTTAACCCTGCTGTCGCAGCTAACTCCCACTATTTGCACTGCGCGGCGCACACGCAGTTTTAGAGGGCGGTCAAAAAAGTAGCCGCACGCTTCCTGTATAAACTGTTTGTCTGCAACACTTGAATGAGGTTGTTGGACAATCTGGGGTTTTGCTGAGAGTTTACTAGCTTTTGAACCAAGCGAATAACAATGCAATTACTGTCTGTGAAATGTATGAGTGATGGTATCTAAATAAGATCAGTCGAATGTTACATGGGTTTGTTATAAGTTAGTGGTGACAATGATAAACTATGCTTTTTCTGTTTCACCGATAAGGTAAGACATAAGGTTGAAGTAAGGGTGGAAAATGTTTCAACAATGATGATTAGCCTTTCACGTAAATTTGATACAATTGAAAAAGGTGCAACAACAAAGTGCACGTTTGCAAGATGCTTGTTTACGTTGTGTACGTTTAGAGTAGTACTCTCATATCTTTTTTCTGGTCTTCTGCAAGTATGGTGTGCAGGTATTTAAATCGAAGCGTTTCCCGCTTTTCGCATTTTATCGGAACAAGACGCGTGTGCCTGGCTCTGCCGCGCTTAACCTGGCACGGACGAGACAGCCTATAAAAAGAGGAGGGCGTCAGACGAACACAGAGAAGAGAGAGCATGGGAAAGAGGAGCGGGGCAGACGAACAGAGAGACGAGAAAGCACGCTAATTGCGGAGAGCGGGCAGCACGGAAAGCCGCGGCGGTTGCAGGGAAAATGCTGAATGAACTTCCACTGATAGATTCACATCCAGCAGTTTTTATGGAACAACGAAAATAGGCGGGAAACATAATATTCGAACAATAGCAATTTCAAAAGTTTCCACTATAAGATACGGACCCACGCGAAAAGGAACCACAGCAAAGATTGCACTAGAGTAGAACAATATTGAATAATATAAGATCTGACGGCGTAGAAAACCGTCCAACCTCATCAGAAGTTCATATGATTTTCTGATGAGAGTCTCATGAACACGTCATGAACAACAGTGAACTTTCTATATTGCAGCATAGCAATCAATGCGATCTTATGAGAAGTTACAGAAAAATAACGGCACTTCCACCATTTTAATGACCAGGCACTCTATATATAGCAAGGCAGATTCTGAAATTGTAGCTTATTAACCTTAGTAGGCAAGTTTACATGAGAAACAGAACTTTTCCGGTGATAATCTGGTTTATCAGATTACAAAGTTAGTTCAACTATGTTCAAACACCTACTCTCAACTCAGCTCAACTGAACGATGATAAATTTAACCTAATCTAACACGACATACTCATACATGTTTTAATACATTTTTGGACCGCAATAAGGACAGTGGAGTGTTTCATATGTTTGTTATAAGGTAGGCATGAATGCGGCGAGTTGATCCATTATCGGAATACGTTCTGTAACAGTTTATCGTTAATGATAATAGAAATACCCATAAAAAACAGTTCGTGAAAAGTTGACACAATCCTTGTAGGGTAGTGCATTGAGGAAAGTTAGGTCATTGGTTCAATTCTATTCAAATCAAACGACCGAAGTTGAAAATAAAGATTAAAACGGCTATAAAATTTTTACAATCATTAAGAACGTCATGTTTACAATCATTAAGATTGTACAAGCATATATTTATCATTTATTTTACGTACAATCATAGATTTTGTAATGTTTTAACTTCAGATGGGAACGAGTTGTGAACACGAGGTGGATTCGTTGGATCCTCTGCGACCCTCTCACAACGAGTTGAGTGGAGCCAGACTCCTGCTAAGAAGGGCACAGAGAGAGGTTGGTAGTTAATTAGCTATTTACTTTATTCATATAACTATAAAAGTCACACTATTCAAAGTATCAGATGAATCGTAGACTCAACAGTTAATATGGGTGAGCTTGCTCCCTGCTCATGCGGTCAGAGGTCAGACAATTTAAAAAAAATTATAGGCTATATGAAGGAAGACGTGGCAAGTAAAAAGTTGCCTACTCAACTACGCAATCTGCGACGAGAAATAAGCCATATTAACTCAGTTGTTGGTAGCATTTATAAATACTACCTGAAACATTCATGCAAACACGAAAACGATGTAACTTCAAGTCAATCAATGATATAACCTCCATAGGTAGTATAAACTAATATCAGTTCAGTCATTCAAGAACTTTGCTCTGAATTAATGTTTTGCTTGTTACTTTTTACTTTTTCTGTTTATTTGATTCAAATCAGTCTCGACCAGAAACAGTTCTCTAAAAAGTGATATTGTAAACACTTGCTTGGAGACCGGATCGAAAATCCTTCACCGCGGTGTTGCGAAAAAGATCCGGTCGGATCAGTTTCTTTGCGGAATACACCTTGGTTACACATGGAAATAGCAACTACAAAAAACGAAAAAAGGCCTTTTCTATACTTGAAGTGATTTGAAGAGTCACGTAAAATTGGCATTCTAATGAGGAGTCGTGCACTTTGTCATTGCACGTTTCTGAGTTCTGCTGTGTTTAACATGCTTCACGTGACTGTGCATTTGACTAACAGTATAGTTTAGTCACACCTTTATGGTGTATGGTTAAAACTTTCCTGGTGAGTTGAAGCTCAGTTAAATGCAAAAAATAGTGTAGAATGAAAAAAAAGATTGATTCCGTTATGTTGTTCTAGAGTTGTTTGGACCTTCAGCCCTGTGTACCAGGTCAGGTACCGAGACACATCAATTCGGTCAAAACTACGCATACAATGAAGAGTAGCCGGTGAGTTATATGATGCGATTCTGACGATCTACTCTGTACAACTCACATCTCTGCTCATTTTCAACTTACTAGTTACCTTAGAACTACAACTTCCCATCAAAATCACGAAGTTTCTACTCAATTTACTACTCACGTGGTACAGATTGTGATTGAAAGTTTCACTTTGTTTTGGGGTAGTCGAATGTAAAAACTGGTGCATCCTAAAATATCGCGTCCGAGCAGGCTGCAACGTCAGGGAAGATTAGGCCTGTTTGTCAACCTGTGTGTGGCAAAGAGGCAGAATGGCTCTGCAAACTTCGGTTTTTTAGAGTTCAAAAAAGAAACACACTTTGTCTTTTCACGAGTCAATGGTTTCATAGAAAAAGCACCCTTAGACTGTTGTCTTTTCATATTTTTTTGTCCCATATGAGGAAAAGCGGAATAGTATAGCATCTCGAGAGACGCAGAATGTTATCAAAAGCATGTCCAGCCTTAGGTGTCGTGTTGTTTTAATTTACTCATGAAGTGAAATAATGTTCACTTATTCATTTAAGAGGACGAGTGGGACCGCGTCTTAGCACCGCCGCCTCCACCCACACATTCGTCATCGAAACGGCCAGGAGGAAGCCACTGCTGCTTCCAGTCGGACTCACCGATGGTATGGTCATACTGCTACTCAAGAGCACGATCACGTGAAACATGTCGAACACAGCAGAACTCGGAAACGTGCAATTACAAAGTGCACGATACCTCATTAGAATACTAACTTTACATGACTGTTCAATTGACTTCTAGTATATCCTATCTCCTAGCTCTGAAAAGAACTATCCTTAGGAAATTACAATGTATTAGAAAAATAATACTTTTTGAACCTTAATTTGAAGTATAGACGAAATGTATTCGAACAGCGAACATCCTAACAGAATAAGTGAATGCGATAGGTTCCATGTTGGAAATGAAGTCTGATGTGAACTCAGGGTGCAAACTTCAAGTGTTTTGTATCTCTATCTGTTTCGCATCTTGTATGTATTGACTTCATGTTTCCAAAATGTCATTGTCCATTAATTTATATCTGCACATTGCAATGGTTCGAACTATTGAGATCCGTTCAAACAAAGACAATATCACATTGAAATGAAACATTGAGATGAACGGTGAAAGAAACTAAGGTTTTCGTAGCATACCATAGTATACTAGAATGAAATGGTCACTTGAGAGGTGAAGAAAAATCAGCAACTCTCTATGCTTAAAATTTTTATCCCATTATCATTTTGACTGGAATCGTTCATTTCTCAAACTTTTCTTGAGCAGTTGCCGTATGCATGAAACATCCTGGGCCGGGTTGGAATGTTATCCCGACTTGAATTGGCCGGGAAATAGCCGGAGAGAGCTCGGGATAGCATCCTAACCCGGCCCGGGATGTTTCATGCATACGGCCTCAGAAGGTGTACGCGCCATAGAGACGCATATTGTCTCAGCATTACCCTCTGAAGTTCCGGATACATCTGCTAGAAGATCCCAGCACCTTTATTTTATCCTGCGTCTCCTCAAACATACGCTATTTTTCTGCTCTTATATCCCGTCGGGATGTAACAGACGAGAAATAATGAGGTAGAGCAAGAGACGAAGGATAGGATGAAGGTGCCGGGATCTTCTAGCATACGTACTCTGGTACAGAGACTCTTTGAAGAGGGTTGGGCAGAGTATCAACAAAATGGGGGGAGGGGTCGTTTTTGAGGGCGTGTACTCACAAAAACCAAACTTTGTGAAGAATTCACGAATTTCATTGACATGCTGCTGAAGTCTACTTGGCATTGAGGGGAAGTATAGTAGTTCAGACTTGCTTCTGGTATAATAGTATGGAAATCAACAAAAATCAGGCTCGAACTTTGAGAAAATGTTTTACTGTGATGTTTCGAAATGTTTTAGGGGCTCTTGACTATAGAAAGACCCAGGATGCTGCTGCCAAAGCGCGAGAAGAAGAGGAGAAGAGGCTAGAGAAGGAGAGGGAGCGTGAAAAGAAGGAGGCCGCAGAGAAGGAACGTCTCAGGTGAAAAAAAGACATTTTATAATGTTTATGTCTATAATCATATGATTTCTTCATTGACTGTATTTTCGTGAAGACTTTATATCTTTTCAGGCTCAGAATGGAAAGCAGAAAACCGCCTGTCAGGTAAGCATTGAAGGGTGTTCATCTACTACAACTTTATTTGGGTAAATTCATGATAACGTTAATGTAACGAAACGCAAATACTATTGCTTTCTGGTGCTTTTACACCAGTCAAGACTAAAACTCAATATTATTGCTGTCTTGGAAATGGAAAACTGTTTTGCTTTCTAACTGATTACCGTGTGTGGTCGCATTAATTCGTCAGCCTTCGTCTTAGGCGAATCGAGCACTACTTTAGAAATGAACAAAAACTCTTGAGGTATATTCAACTGAACCGTTTAAAAGTTTGTAAGAAAATCCTCCACCTTTTAATTTTTTTATTTCCTAAAGTCTACTCAAGTCATGCAGATCTCGTAATGGCAAAGAAACTATGTCCGAGGAGATGCAGGTTGGAATGAAAAGACCGTGATGTTTTTGAGTACTGCCTTCTAGATTCGGTATGTTCCAGGAGAGATTTCTCGCACAGCCACCCCACCCGAAGTCGGACTCCCGTCGTCCCCCGTCGTGGCTGTGAGAAGGCCGCTTCCGTCGAGAGAATCGCCTTCTCCAGAAGTAGGCTCAAGTTAAACGACAACATACGAAAACTAGAATTTTCCAAACAGTTCGATGTGTGAACGCAACTGCTATGTAATGTAACTAATACGTTGTAGTCCAAGTGAAAAACGTGTAAAATAAATACTGGATATAGAGAAAATAAACGAAATAAAAAATAGTATATGCTGGTTTTCTAGCTCCCTCGGAGACGGAGAAAGAAGCTCTTTCTGTGGAAACTCCCATCAAAGAACATGTGCCACAAAGAATTCCGGATGACACCAGGTATCCGTCACCTCAATGTTTCCACGACTTCATTCAGATGAACTCAGTTTTAGGCATCCAATATGTCACTTTCTTGATGATGATAAGACAAAATTTTCATTCTAGAGAATTTTCGGGCACTGCAGTTATCACAAAACTTGAGTAATATTCTGATCAACAAGCGATTCAAACTTCACATAAATTTCATTACGAAAAAAGTTGAACGGTCGTATTTCAAGATCGACTCCAAAAGGTTGTTCTAGAGAAAGGAATCCACAATCCACGATCACTCTGTTTTTCAGTATAATGCAGTTTCATTTTGGTGCGTTTCGAAAACATTATGCTCACATTGTTTTTGATCTCACTTCATACTACAACTCAAAAACCGGTCATGTAGGTTCTAAAAGGCGGTCACAAACATATATTACCGAACCTTAGGAATTTCGTGCTACAAAAACAAGAGAGCAGGCAAGTCGTTAAAACTGTAGACAGTATCTGACAGTCTGCGTACCTCTGACCTATACACTCTCTCGTCTTCAACGTGGCTGACCGATTGTACAAAATTGTAGGACAATTGTAGTTGGTTTTCAGTGCCGAGGACTACATCGCAGTATTTGGGTCTCGTCCCAAAGTGGCTCGTACCCCAGAACACACTAGATCCTTCTTCTGAACCTGTGAAACATTCGAGTGATCTTAAAATCAGTATTGTTTGTTAATTCATAGTGCGACCGGCCTAGTCTCATTGTAGTAACCTCACATTGAGGTGCCACAATTCTAATTCATCGAAACGTTTTTACGAATATAGGTCTGATGGTGAACATTGAAAAAGTGGCTGGAATGTATATTTTCTTCACTCATAAACCGAGTGAGTCTGCTCGCTTGATCAAAATAAGAAATGCATTCATTATAAACACACACCTAGCGAATATAAATGTACATTTCAGCGTACTTTTTTTTTAGTTTCCGGGAAACTAAGCATAACATAGACTAGCACAGAAATTGAACACCAATCAAAGAGTATCTAACATTTTCACATTTTACGCGTGACTGTGCGTTTGAACAACAATTTCTTATTTTCCTCTAACTAAGTGGTGCAACTGAAAACATATTCGTTTTTAAATACCTCACTCTGTTATGTTTGTATCTTTCTGAATGAATAAAATGATCACAGAACGACTTTCTGGCACAATTACAATTCCAATGTTCATTTTCATTCTGTAGTTTTTTTCAAAACGCTGACATTTGAACGTGAAATAGCCCCCATGTGGTCTACGTAACAACAAAACTACCATGAACTTCTACTTTAAAATTGGAAATCGTGTATGAAAATACATTTCTGTGTCAAAAGGAATTTGGAAGCTAACGAGAAAACTAATACAATTGTTTACGATTTGATATGCTCCAAGTTCGAGTAGTTTTGATGCCACTTGATTGTTGTACACAGTACAAATAACCACTCAACTGCTCCTCGGTGAATTTACTGCATTTATGTATCCGTGCGAATAAAATATCGAAACTGAATCCTAAAACGTGAAATTCTATGACATTTATCGCTAATCATACAATATCGATAAATTTTCACGCAAATTCACGCAAATTTTCAAGCTACCCAATTAGAAATGAAAACATTACAAAATGAAAAGGTTGTTAAGTAGTGATAATGGCAGAACGATAATTGATTTTTCTGTGTTTTTCTGAGTCGAATTCAATGAGTGGAATGAACACAGTATACACACAAGTTTTATGATACACATGCAATAAACGTCATTTATTTCGCAAACTTTGTTCTTAATATAAGAGCAATTAGACCGATAACTCTGTATCCGACGAAAAACACTGATAATACTAGTATGTTGACAAGCAGCGAGCCATCCATTCCACGTTTACGAAGCAGACCTAAACAAAATGAATAGGGACGTTTAAGTGAGAAAAAACATAAATCTGGTGTGGGAGAACTCTTTATTTATGCGAGTTTTTCGTTAACCGCGCCAGTTAGCCGAATTCATGAGTTCACGAATTCAACACTTTTATTAACCACGAATTTCACTGAAAAGACGTTGGAAAAAGGGTAGCTCAAGGGTTATTAGATAAACGGTTATATGGATAACTTTACAACCGGTTTACGGTTAACTGGTTGGGTTACCGAAATTAGAGGTTGTGGAATTTCCCTCTGGTGTACTTGTACTTGGATATTTTGCAGATAAATACTGTCAAACTACAAATCGAGCTGCAACTCGGACACAACAACTTATCAACAACAGCGGTATTGTAAAGCGAACCAAGGTTGCAATATATAGAATTTAACACGTGACTTTCACATAGTATGTGGCACTCAAAATGGGTAAATGGAGATAAAAGTTGAGAAGAAAAAGGTTACTCTGTTACGCGCACAAAGTATTACATGCAATTACAATATACGAATGAACCTACCCGGTCCATCTTCACTGGGACAGAAGTCGGTATTGTTCCCGGCCGACAGCCGTCCGGTACAGCCAGGAATATGAACTGCCTGGAATGAAGGAAAATATAGCAAGGATTCAAACAAAATTGGGCTTGGGGCTCAACCTTTAACGTCGGCGTAGAACAATTTTTTTATAGACACTCTTTTAAACGTTTCCTGAATTTTTCCGGACGGTGTTAACGCCCAACTAAATCAATACGCATGTTTTCTTCACTATCAACGCTGGCGTTAAAGAAGGTGGTACACCAAAAAAATAATAAACATGATTCTGATCAACTTTAGGAGTTGTGAAAAACGGTTTATATGAAAATGAAGAAAATTCAGGGATTTACAAAAAAATTACAGTTCTATTAGAGTGGAATTATGCATCACTGTCGAGGCTAGAAATTAGCACGTTATCATTAGTCGTATACGGTTTCTTATACGCGTGTACGTCGACGTGAAAGGTATGAATGCGGTCATCTAGAGTGGGAGTGTGAGCGCAAGCGTTTGTCATTGAAATCTCATGACCGCCGAGTTATCACCATAGATTAGAACATCCCGGCGCCTTCATCCCATCCTGAGTCTCCTCGAACATACGCTATTTCTCTGCTCCTACATCCCGCCGGGATGTAAGAGACGAGAAATAGTGAGGCTGAGCGAGAGACGCAGGATGGGATGAAGGGGCAGGGATCTTCTAGCTACGTACTCATATCAGTGACTCACATTGGAAAATATGCCCACTTTTACTCGACTTTAGATAAACCGAACAAACCGTTCTCCACTGATTGATTTGCAGTGCCTCAAAGCCGTATTTGAACCAGGAAAGATGTGAGATGGGCCTCAGGTAGGAGGGAATGTTCTGGATGTTGATATAGAATCCTCCGAATACCAACATGGGTAGAATGATCATTGGCAGAAAAGTAACCGCCATCCCCTCGTCCCCAAACACACACGCACCCGCGTACGCTGAAAATAACAGGATGATTAACATTCTGTGACATCGTGTAAACAAGAAATGTACTTTTAGTATTTGTGCTCTGTAATGTATGCGCAATAAACTTAATATCATTAATATGGGACAGAAAGCCTGTTGGCAAGTAAGTAACCAACGACCGCTCGCCCCGCATCGCTCAATCAATTGAACCCTCTGCTGTCTTTATGGGGAAAATGGCGACTATATACCAACTCTGAGAAGAGGGAACCATGTATAATTCGAATCTTTTCTATTATGACTTCTACCGTATACAAAGGCACTTTACAATGACTAATTCCCAGCGAAAATTTAGCTTTTTCACCGCTGAGTGAAGCTATGATCAACTCTTACTTCACTCGAATGTTTCACTTCCAACTGACCGACAGAAATAGCATTCTGAGTGAGGAGGGTGCAGACGGCACAGAAGATGGCAAAGTTAGTTGCAGCTCTCCACAGACCTGAAATTCCTTGTTCTCTTGAGTGGTCACAAAATATTATATCATTATACAAATGTTATACATTATAAAATACTTATACAAAATATTGGTATTCTAAACATGGCGTGGTTCTGTAACTAGTAGGCGGAAGATATACTTTAGCGTTTGAATATTCCGTTGAGAATATTAAGGAAACGTTTAAAAAAGTGTCTATAAAAAGTAGGAGGCGACTTCTCAACTCAATTCAATGAAATCGGACAAATTTTCCTTACGTCTCGTTTAGATCAAAAAGCGTGACTATTGTTCGTTAACTAATACGATTTCCGTCTACTCGTATCAAAGTATTCATGAAACATTTCAGCGTACTTACCAGTGGTCCAGTAGACGATAGCAGAGTAGGCCAGAGGGAGGACACAATACTGGGGCAACTGAAAAGTAGGAAATGACCTAGTTCTATAGTTTTATCCGCAAAGCACAATAATCTCTTTCTCTCCCTCTCTCTCTCTTTCTCTCTCTCTTTCTCTCGTTACTTGGTATCGTTGGTATCTCCTGCTTTTTATCCCTGCGTTTTCTCAAACATAAAGTCCTGAGACGTTCTGGCTCATATAATAGGTGATCATTATGTTGTCATTCATCTACACCAGTTGAAACACTGGTGCAGTGTTATTTCGAGGTATTCTGATTCTGATGCGAGAAACTGACTTCTGCCAATGACTTGGAAAGATAGTAGCTCTCCACCGAGTAGATACGGCCCTTGTGTTCTCTCATGAAGACTGGCAGCTCACTCGTTATCACCTGGAAAGAGAATGAGATGAGAGAAAAAGAGATAAAAAAGAGAAGGGGGGAAAAAAGAAAAAAAGAGTATCAGAAAGAAACTGATAAATTCACAAATGGTCTACAGGCTTGGTACGTTCACCAAGGCATCTTGGGTGACTTATATGAGTTTCTCTAGCGTTTTTTTTTCACTCAATCCATACTTATAGATGGAAAAGGGCAGAGAAATATAGAGAGAGGGAGAAAGAAGAGACATAAAAAGAGTAAGTACAATGAATTGCTAAAACCCAAAAAACGCACATTGATAGAGGGGAAAATGAAGAGGAAGTTCATGTCTCTGGCCGTGTTATACATGACCCCTTCTAGATTCTGAATCGCCGGTCCCACCAGCGGGGTATTCCAGTTGACAATGCCAATTATGACGGCAGTCAGCTGGAAATATAGGTAACATGAAACATTACACCGTTCTTAATTTGAACAAACTAAATATAACATAGAAATATATATAACTTATTGATTCACTATCGCAATTATGACTGCCGTCTACTGGAAATGAAATAAATGTAATAATAAAAAGAATAATAAAAGCGTTTTCAGTTTGCTTCCACCGTGTATGTAGTGAAAACCCAATCGAGTTCTTATAAATAAAGAAATTGTGATGTGTATGAAGATCAAACTACAAAAGAGGAATGTAACTACAGCACTCACCACAACTTGGATGACGCGAACTTTGAGTAGGAGAGGATCTCTCAGAGTCGTCAGAAACGCACGTCGGAACAGCACATTCATCTGGGTCGGAAAAGAGGCCGCGTAGCTGCAAAAAAACTATGTCCCGAGAAAAAAAAACATGTAAAGAAGGGCAAATATGGACTTTTTTCGAAACTATCACAAACGCTCTTCACATTTGCTAGGACACTAGCAAAAATGGTAGAAAGAACTTTTTTTACAATTCAGGTTATTATGCGCGCCTACGCTGAGACTAGCCACTTCAGTTATCACGGGGTTCCGAACACAAACCGTTGTTTCTTGCCTCCATCACCAGCTGAATTTTCCGGGTTGGCATTGTTCGATTCGACCAGTTTCTTCAGCTCCTGTCCCATTTCACTCTTCTCGTAGTTTTCCGCAATTAACTGTGACAGAATAAAATTATGTGTTCAGAATTCATTTGCCACATCAAACTCAACTGAACGGCGCCAAAAATGCAGCGGGATCCGACCGAAGGCACAGCAGAGCCAGGCAGACTAATCCTATTTGTCTGTCTTTGCTAAAGTTACCCCCTTTTTGTAAAGGCTCTTTCCAACACAGATCATAAAAGCGGGATACGTTGTGGTTGTAATTTGACTCCGGTTTTCTGTCGAGATTCGTCCCGAGATCAAACTTAAACAAAGGTTTGGTCTTTCCCTATAGTTTGAGTGTCAGAACACTCATCGCCTAATGCTAATGAAGCTGAGGCCGTATGCAAGAAACATCCCGGGCCGCGTTGGGATGCTATCCCGAGCTATTAATTTAGCTCGGGTTAGCTCCCCGACCCGGCCCGGGATGTTTCATGCATACGGCCTCAGCTCTCAAGCAAGTCTCTTCCTCTCTCTCTCTCCAGAAGTTCATCGCATGTCACTGGATCAATGCCGTAAGAGCATTGATAATCCGACATGAAGTCTTCTATGAAGAAAAGGGACAAATAAAAACTCACGAGAAGCTGCTTCAACAAAGGTTTGTGACATGTTTGATGAAGACCGCCTCGTAACAAAGCGACGTGAATAAATTTTGGTTTGATTCGTTTTTGGTGGAAATTCGTCTCTCGAAATGAAACTAAAACAAAGGTTTGGTACTTTCCTATAGTTAACTAGGTCTCAGAACACTAGTTGTGGGATATGATCGTACCTTAATCTGTTCGATATCCTTCTCCTTGGTCGCGGGCGCAATCGACAGTTTGGCAATGGCATGGTCGGCGGGATTGTACGATTCGGGCACACGGAGGGTCGGATCATTCAGACTGAAACAATAATTATCGAACCTATGTTGTAGTTTGATCTCGAAACAAGCTCTATTTTTCGTATTTCAACCGGCAAGCAACTACAAACACAGAGAGATGGGACAACATACACCATATCGCTGTATCACACAATGTAAGAGCGAAGAAAAGTAAATTGAATAGTCACGCAAATATAGCAGTCTAACGATGAATCGTGCACTTTTTCATTGCACTTTTCTGAGTTTTGCTGTGTTTAACATGTTTCACGTGACTGTGCAATTAACTATAGCATAGGTTGAGGAGACTCAGGTTAGGATCAGACAGCCAGTATAGTCTTGCACAGGTCCTACATAGCTCAATTCGCAGAGGAAAACCTATAAGGCTAAATGCAGAGCAATTCTGAGTTTTTCCCTCTTATAGAACATACGTTAGTTTCTCGCTTCCTAAATTATTCGCATTTCTTTAAAAATAAATGTTTTTAGTATTTAGTCAAAGTCAATGAACCCAGATGGAAGTGTAACAACCCCTGAAACATCTACACTAGAAGTCAATTGAATACGTAAATCACGTAAATCGTATATATGGCATTCTAATGAGGCATCGTGCACTTTGTCATAGCACATTTCTGAGTTCTGCTATGTTTAACATGTTTCACGTGACTGTGCAATCGACTAACCGTATAAACTCTACCTGGCGAAGAAATCGCACAACTTGTCGACGGGTCCATGGAAGGCTGGTTTTCCATTCGCCATGAACAAAACTCTGAAAGAAGTTTGTTATAATTCCGTTTCAACGGCAATTCTATGGGCAATCCCAACTGAGTTGTAGTTGAATACAAGTCATAACTTACGATTCACGACCGAGAAGCAATGGGACCAAACTACAAGAACACAACGGAAATTGGGCAACATACATCGTACTATAAGATGGGAAGCGCGTACCCTGTGAGTATGTTTTACTCCCCTTCATCTAAGAGAATACAGGTTGCCCGAATTATTCAATAGAAAGTCTCGTAGAATGAACAATACGTTGAAAACAATGGATTAATAAAGAACTACACTTTCACACTCACTCAACAGATCACTTTTAGTTAAAATTAAATGAAAATAATCAGTGTTTTTGGGTGAAAACTGGTTGAACTTGTTCACCTACTTGTGGAACATGTTGAATACGGTACTACTTGGTTGATGGATGACGGTGACTATTGTCTTTCCTTTCTTCGTCATCAGGCGAAGGGCAGAGACTACCTGAATAAGAATATAGGTTGTAGTTGGGTTTGGTTGGTTATAGTTTGATTAAAGTGCAAGTACAGAGTAACTATCAACTTATCTAATGCACCGATTTTAATAGATAGTATGTATTATAATTTTCATCTATGTACCCATAAGTTTAATCTATTCTGAAAAAAACTGAAATTTGATACCTTTTCTGTTATTTAATCAGACCCAGCCAAATACAACTATAATGTAGGGATCAAACTACAAACAGAGGGGAAGGACCCAAATGTATCATTTTACTCAGCTACTATGTAACCCCAGCTTTTGCTGTAGGACAGTTTTTCCTTTACCGCAATTCCGATTTGTTTTACTGCAATGTTTCAGACAGAGGACAAAGTGGCGGGCGAGTCTCCCGGCTTGTTCGGTGAATCGTAAATGTACACTGTTTGAGAACTTTATTTTATGTGCTTTATATTTGCGAGGTTTCATTCGTGTTAATAATTAGTACGGCTGTTTTTAATATGCTGAACCTACTCAAAAATCTCGATTTCGGTATATAGTAATATTAATGTGCTGAGTAGAAGATGAAAATCCAAAACAGAAAATAATAATATAATAAATGCAATATATTGTTCATTGGCAAACTCGGGAAGATCAGTCTGTTAGTTTAATGCAGATTTAGTTTGGAGTTAAATTCATTCTTAGCCAAACTCGGAACTCTTGTCTGCAGTACAGACTTAACCCAAACCCGCAAAGTGTCACCTCAAAAACAGTGGGATCAAACTACAAACACAGCGATGTAGAGTAAAACATACACCGTATATAGTGGTTGCCAACGGAGAGGTGGAAGGGTACTGTATATCTAACTTTCCGCTGTGTGCGCACAGATGTCTTCGATGTCAAAGCCAGCCGGTTATGGAGTTTTACTCTACATCGCTAATAGCGCAATGGTTTGCGGTTATGGAGTTTTACTCTACATCGCTAATAGCGCAATGGTTTGCGCTTAACTACGAATCTTTTGCTCACAGGTTGATTCCGGTGAGAGAAGGAAACTTATAAATTTGGCACACACTATAGAGTTCGCTTCTCAATTCAACTGTTTTTTGCCCTGTCCCGCAGTTTCTGTAGTTTGATTTTTGATTTTTCGGTTGAAACTTTTCTATCATGGCGCCTGTCGACATCGAGCTACAACAGACATTTGGACTCCATATTAAATTGAATGAAGAGAGAAATCTGTTATTATTTTCTCTGATATTATTGATTTTGTGCTCCCCTGGCTCGTATTATAGTACCGGTCATTCCCACTGAGACTTCGGCAACGTGCCAATGAATATTGCGGGCTATTTTTCACCATCTCGGACATTCTCACAAAACTTTCAATCTTTGTTAACGGTGGTTCAGAATTAAAACAGTTTTCAAAATGCTTATGTTTGCTGAAATAAATAGTCAATCAAAAATCATGCACGATGCCAATAAGTCTCAGTGCGAATGAAACAAACTATTTCCGTATTGAGTACGTATATTCCCATTTTTCGTATTGAGTTCTGCCGCTCTATCCCCCGGGGCTCCTAGTTTTTCTGTGATTTGCGTCGTTTTTCAATAACAAAATAATGAATAAACATTATTCAACTCTATCCTACCTGTGAGGCCATGAACGCGTCCAAGCCACTGGTAGGTTCATCGCAGAACAAGACAGCCGGGTCGGTTAGAACCTGCAACACAAGGTTTGTTCATTGATCGATTTATTTATTTATTAACATCTGCAGGCATGTGATATACAAGAGTATAAATGAAAACATCCCGGATTTGGTGAATGTGTCGTGATGTTCTAGCATGCCTTCTCTGTACTATCCTGAAGAACGGTTAGAAACCGCAACTAACCTTCTACTAAATATCTCACCAATATCAATCTAGAAATTGGTACTATCGAGGATGAAAAGAGAAGAGTTACCAAGTTTTCTCACCAAACTCCCAACAGAAACGAACCTCGCAAGCGAAAGCCAGTCTTTTCTTCTCGCCGATAGAGATTCCCTTCGTTCGATTCGGAATCCCAATCAGTGTGTTCTGAAAAACCAGCAATCCACTATTTGGCAGAGTTACGTGAAGAATTAGACGTGACCGTTTCACATTTTCATGTTCCGGGTGAACTTTCGCATTCAGTTCTCAACACTACAAACTTTGTTCAGAAATTCGAAAAGTTCGATCATTCAGTTGCAAAATGACGAAACTAAGTTCAAATGTATAATGTAAGAGTTCATGTTAAATCGTGACACCTAATAGTTCGTTACATTAATACATTCGCAATAAGACTTATTGGCATTGTGTGAAGGATTTAGGATGGCTATTTCTCAGAGGAAACACAAATATTCCGAAAATTTCTCGATTTACGTGTTCTTATGAAACTGATCAACCGATAACAGAAATTTGCAGTTTTTCGAAAAACTGAAAAGTGGTGAAAAATTGTCTGGAATATTTTTTGGCACGCTGTCAAAGTCTGAGTGGGAATGACCGGAACTATACCTGTGCGTCAGTGAGGTTCATTTCCTTGATAACTTGTTCCACTCTCTCCATTTTTTCTGCATGGCTGAACGAGGGGCCCATTCGCAAAAGAGCCTGGAAGGAAACTGTAATCATCTCAGAATTCGAGAACATTGACTTTTTACCCCCCCCCCCCCCCCCCCCACCTCTCTGAATTTGTATTGCATTTGGGGAATTGTAGTTTGACCCCCCACCGGGGGGTGATAATTCAACTTATCACCTGCAATACAAAGGTTGAGGGTGGGAGGGGGGTGGGGTAAAAAGTAAACATTTCCGGTATTGAAGTTCAGCCCCCCACTTGTTGAAGTTCTACCCTCACTGTATTTATAGTTGGATCCCGTTACTTTTCAGTCATAGTCGTGATTTCCTGTGTGTTTCAAAGATCAAACTACAAGGATGATCTGACCATCCCTTCAAAATGGAAAGTCATCTAAAGTGGGGGGCGATATAGTCGCCATCTTCCCCATAAAGACAGCAGAGGATTCGATTGATTGATCGATGCGGGGCGAGCGGTCGTTGATTACTTGCCAGCAGTTGAGAGAGTGTGTAGATCAATGATACGCAGACTGGCTGGTCCATCGCCAAACCCCGCCCTTTACAAAATCGATGGTACGGTGTCCACAACGGTTTGACAAATCCTATACTTCAACTTTCTCGTCGTACCGAGTAGGTGAGTTGTTCCCTGACAGTCAGTGTGCCACAGAACAGATCAATCTGTTGCACATAGGCAGATATGGATCGCATTTCTGTCTTTGACACGGTACGACCATTAACCAGAATAGTTCCTTTCTTCTGGAATGAATATAGTTTAGTCATTTTGTTTAAATCCATTAATAATATTTATTCCCTCACGTAATAGCACATAATAATAAATAACCAAACTGAAAACCCCCAAAGGAATGGAAGCATAACTCTTCCATCATGAAGAGCTTCATTGTGTATACAATTAATGTGATTATTTATGTCAAAGTGTACAACGTGTCACGTTTTAGACTCACGAGAAGTGGCAAATTCATTCACCTTTCGGTCTTCTTTTCATCCCAATACAATTCCTACAATTCTCCTTGTTTTATTACAATGCTTTCAAATCTACTGAGCCTGATCAAATTCATGATCACGTGTTTCACGTGACTTTTCACGTGCACTCACCTCAACTCCTTTCGTGTCTAAATGTGCCAACATGTTCATGAGAGTCGTCTTTCCGGCCCCACTTCCACCCATTATAGCCAGCACTTCTCCCGGCAGAGCCGCGCCGCTAACTGAAAACAACACGCGTTCCAATGTTTCAACAGGAGGATAGAAGAGCTAGCACTTGTGTTCAATAGTAGAAGTCTAATTGACACACAGTTGAAACTTTATTATCGACTTTTACGGACTCCAAACGTGGTGGAATGACTAATAAGGAGAGAAATTCATTGGAAAACTTGTGGCTTGGTTTCTCATATCTGAACCAAAACAAATTACGGTGAATATCAAAATTCCACCGAATCCTGTAACACTTTACAAGGAACTGATATTGGAAACACATTCAAACAAAAGTTACCATCGTTGATCACGGTTTTCCGCTCATTCTTCTCCGTTTTGGAGTGAATGGGGACTGTGGCGACTAGATTACGCCACACCAATGTTTTCCCTTCCTGGCTATCTGAAAGTACCATTTTTGAGACAGAATAATAGTTGTGTTGAAAGTAGTTCCATAAATATTTTACTCGAAGTTATCATAGTTGCCACTGTAGAACAAAAAGTTCCGTGAAACACTTCAAACACTCAATACTTGTTGTGAGCTTCACACTATCTCGCAATCATGTATAAGCCCGAAAACTAATCACATCTTACGAGAAGGTCGTGAAATAGTGCTGATAGACGATCTCATAATTTCAGAAGGGTTTGTTTTAAGTTAATACTGTAGTATGCTGCAAATCAGAAAATATGTACTACTATAAGCTATTCTGCATTTCAGTACTTGATCGCAAATTTTGATCTGTGCTTCCATCAAACTACAACTCTCAAATCCCTTTAATGGCCTACTTTGATTGAGCAGAGGCTCGGTGTCAGTGTCTTGTGATGTCTTTGCGGTGGAGGCATCCTGAAAATGAGTTGAATCAGTATAATTACCTAAATAAGGACGATTATGTGGTCCAATCACAACGCTTCAGTCCATTAAACTGCAATACATTTTCCAGTTGCAGTTAAAAGGACCGTTGACACGAGATTGGTCCACATTATCGTCCTTCTTTAACTTTCGATTTGGATTGTTTCGATATTAATAAGGAGTTATAACTTCTCTAAAACCGGTTGCAAATGACCTGGTTGAAGAGGCCAATCTTTAACTAATCTTTTCAGGTTGTCTGGTAGGTAAACCGATAAGGAACATAATCATAACTTTGTGTTTTCAAACGGTTCTGATATTTAGTACGGCCAATTCTACAACTAACCGGGTTTTCAGGTAACCTAACCCTTTGCTGCTAACTTTTTTGAGGTTACCTTACTAGGAAACCTGGAAGTAACCTAAAACTAAAATCCGGTCACCGGTAAAACTAACGGTAAAAACCACATTTTGCGTTGGAAAAACAGGTAACCGTTTTTTCATTTCAGGTGACCAACCGGTTGCCAACTGAGGTAACCTGAAAAAGAGATTACCAAAAAAGGGTTAGGTTACCTAAAAACCCGGTTAGATATAGAGTTCACCATTAGTACACATTGAATGCTGGTAGGTGTTACGAGGTGAGACCTATTATATCTGGGCTTAGAAACATTTATCTATTTTAGTTCTTAACTAAGTAACTAATTATTATAGCTTCAAACGATTTACCTTGGTCCTAGTGGTTCTTTTATTGGATTTGCTGCTAGCGGAGGCCATTCAACCGTCCTCCGATATTGTCTTCTTTCAATTAAATGAAAACCAGGAGACAGAGGAGAACACGTGAGATTCCACACGTTTTCTCACGAAATGAACAGGGAATTGCACTCTATGTATTGTTTTCCCGTTAGAAACGGTGAGGGGGTATTGAAACTAATGCACCTCTTGAAAGATAGAGAAAGAGATAGAAAGAGGGAGGGAGGGAGGGGGAGAGAGAGAGAGAGAGAGAGAGAGAGAGAGAGAGAGAAAGAGAGAGAGAGAGAGAGAGAGACACACACAGAATATTCTTGCATATGATGGAGTTTCCATTGGATAACAAACAGATAAAGCGGGGTTGTCTACTGATTACTGAATAACTGTGAATTTTTTTTAAAAGATACTTGGAAGCAACTCTTTCAACTAAGTTTTTACAATGTAAACTACTAAACCAGTCTAAACTTTTGTGGGCGACATTTCCAGCTCAAATTTCTCTTTTTTCTCGCTCATTTTTCAAACTTTAGGAATAATAAAAAAACAAGTTTAGTTGGAGAATTCATTCCAAACAAAAAACACAACAAAAGTAATCACAGAAGGAGAAAGATTGGTTAATAAATAAATAAATAAGTCACCCATAATTGGCCGCCAGGAGCCGCTTAAAGTAGTTCCAATGTGAATATTTTTCAACAACGGGGTACTGAATTTGATGTTTGACTGGGGAGAAGGATAAAAATAAACAATTATCCCAATTGGAATTGAACTGGAAAAAAGGACCAAAACTATCGTGCAAACGCCAAAAAACTGAGAAACTCCTAAATAAAAAGTCAGTCACACAATCCTAGGGTGAATACCCAAACAGAGGAGACAATTTGTAAATCCCTAAATGATAAAATGCTGGAGCAACAAAAACAACAGCTCCTATTAGCCTTGGCGAGTGCTAATCGCCAGGAAAAAAATCAATAGTTTAAAGAGTACAAACTACAACTCAGTTTTCTTGTTCTCCTCACTGGGCTCAACTGGGGGAGGAGTGGCAGTACTGTCGACAGTCGGTTCTTTCTTCTCCTTCTTTTCCTCTTTCTCTTTTTTCTTCTCCTCTCCCCTTTTCGCTTCCTTATCCTTGGTCAGATTCACAGTTCGCTCCGATCGCATCTTCTTCATGAACGACTTCAGTTCTCGATCCAACGCCTTGATCTGGAATTGAATCCGTGAAGCCTCCAAAAACCAGTAAAAATGACAGAGTAGCCGCAGAAATCTAAACAACTTATATCATATTTCGTCCCGTATTCAATTCCATGGCTTTGCATTAAAAGTCCAACTTATCAAAGTTCTTGTGAAACATCAATAGGGCAAATCGTCGTACCTTTACAAATTAGTAACAACTTAACTTTGCACCAAATTAGGCTGGTGTTCTGTGTTCCGACTGAGTTTTTACCCAAAAAAAAGCTGCTTTTTCTGACCATCTGACTCTGACATATTCACTCGAAAATGCACGTAGTTCACGTACCTTCCCCTCGATTTCACTAGTAAACACTGCGGGATCTTCGTATTCCTTCTTCTGTTTCTGGTCAGTCTTCTTCCCCTCCAACCACGTCGTCAGCCGGTTCAATTTCTTCTCGAAGGCAACCGTGTCCGACTGGAAAGCACATGTTACAAATGCATCTTACATTAACTGACAAAATTTGGTTTAATACGTAAACATTCATGAGTTGGATCGAAAACAAGTTGAATTAACCAAAGTAAGGTTGTTTTTGACACATTCTCGCGATCCCACCCCAACTTTTCGTTAAACTACGGGATATTCTGTGATTATCAACTCGCGACCCCCTAATTTTTGCAAAAAAACTTGTTCGCCCCTCTTTCACTAAAGTTCCTCGATCAAACTACGGAAACCAGGCCAACCTTATTGAAGAGCGACTTCTCGTCGTCTCCTCCCATTCCGACAAAGACTCGGGACGAATTAATCATCGACTCCAGGTTGGAAATGGACAACGGACGACTCTGAACACAATAAAACACTTTGGTAACATAATCATATTATATAGTCTCCTATTTTTCCATTAATACAATTATTACACATCCAGAAAGGTCGCAGTTTTTTTTATTAGAAAACAACATACGCTGTTGAAAACATGAATGTCCAGATGTCCAGAAAAAAAAACTATTTTTTACGAGAAATTGCCACGATACTTTAAAACTGAACTGTTGAGTGTTGAACCGCAAAAACCGCAATTTCATCGCATCGTGCGACTTCTTTAACAAGCCATACCGAGATGACTTTGAACACAAGCTCCATTCGTACCTGTGCTTCTGAGCTCCGCTTCTTGATAGGATGAACGATGTCCCTGATTGTGTTGTAGTTCTCCTTGAATTCTCCCGTTTTCGTCTCGGGACTAGTTTCATCCTCCAACCACGCACGGACGCGCTTCGTCTGCAATGGAAAACACAATTTAATACATTAATGAATCATTTTCATCTAGGTAAAATCCAGTCAGTGATTCAATTATTTGATTCTGAACGGTGAAAAGAAGGTGATAATAATTGAACTACAAAACATAAACTCAGGAACGGGAAACATAATTGCCCGGTATTTATTCAGAAATACTAAATGGTCAGCAGAAGTGAGGGCACACACCAGCAATATTTCACCATTCTACAAAAATGATCATGTTTTTCCATAAACTAGGTTGAAATTCATGATTTTGAATATGAAGCCTGCCTTTGGCATTTTTGTGGCTATTCCGGCAACTTGGAGTACGGTGAGAAATGAAACAGTACAAAACAAACCTCAGCTCCTAGCGATTCCTTTTCTTTTTCGGAGGCAAATCGAACAAACTCTTCTTCATCAAGGAGCAAAGTCGCCTGAAATGAAGTATAAATGAATATATCTAAATAGAAAGATGAAAAAAGAACAAAAGCTGGGGATAAATTTGCGATAGAACGAATCCAAACATCGGCAAGCTAGCCAAAGCCAATTGATCTTTGTGTCCCCCCCCCACACGTGGATTCTAGGTTTTACTTACTACATTGAATTTGTTCGAAAATGTGAAAATAAAATATAATGTATTAGTATAAATCTGTCAGTTGGAAAATACAGCTTTTCTTTATTGATTACTAAGTGTTATTGTTATAGCAGTCCAGAAAACATGAGTAGAACGAGAGAGTTTCATTTTTACCTTCACATTTCAGTATCACTAACACTAGTATTCATTTTACTTTCTTTCCTGTCTATAGCTGAGTACCCACCTCGAATGCGTATGCTTCCAGCTCGTTTTCGGCGGCGGCTCGCTCAGCAGCCAGTTTTTCGGCTCTTTCGAAAGACTCCAGACTGAAACAGAGCGGAATGCAAAATGAAAAAAAAACTTGGCTAAGGTAAGAGGTCAGGAGCCAATTTAGAAACGTGAGCGTAGGGCACAATTAAAATAAATACAAATGGAGGTAAATTGAGCGGCTGGCAGGGAATGGTTACCCTGTGCTTCCAGTTGTCACAAAAGACGGTGACAACTACGTTTTGTAATGAATTAAAACTTTAAAACACTTGTTAACTTGTTATCAATCGAACCACGTATTTCAAACATGAATTGAATGTCCAGCCTGTTACAATTTAAAAAAAACAGCTGAGAAATAGAATTATCAGAAAACTGGGCCTACATTTTCTTGGCATCTGTCACTTGGTCGCTGTTCATGATATTGGCAGCCGCATAGGTGGAAACAACGGTGAGGGGGGTTCGAGAAACGTCGGGAATCTTCTTCTTCTTTGCCACTTCTTCGGTACCATTTTTCTGGAAGAAAAAAACATATAATTACTCCATAACAACCCCATATCATAAGCATCCGGAGAAGTAAACTGAATCTCCATCGAAAAAAAAAACCGAAAAAAAATTGACGGACTATCACTCGTTTGAATGTTACACGCCGACTATGAATCTGTTGCTGAGCAAAGACGACAAATCAGCTATCTCTCACCTTGGCTTCGTCAGTGTCCTTCTTGTCTTTGGAGTCCTCCTTTTTATCATCTTCATCCTTGCTCTTTTCCTCTTTTTCGTTCTTCTTTTCCTCATTCTTCTCTTCCCGATCTCCCTCCTTTCCGTCTGTTTCTTCTTCCTTTTTCTCTTCACTTTCTTTGTCACCCTCTTCCTCCTCACTAGTAGATGAGAAGAACCCACTGATTTTGCTCGTGATAGCTGAAAGAGCACTCTTAATCCAATAGTCAACAGACAATAAACAGAGAATACGAATAAACTTAGAGGTCTAAGACTGTTAGAAACATCCATTGGACAGGTAGTCAACTTATCAGCCACCCTGTATCAGTTGTAGACTATCCAAAAACGACTTGGTTCAATAGTTAGTAGCTGTGTTCACTAGTAATGCGCGACTATTCTACAGAAATGAACCAGTTTCCCTAATGATCTTAATTAAATTCCTTGATTCTTCAACAAAAATATGCGAATGTTCCCGAATTCAGCAGAACAAGTTTCAGTGATTATTCTAGTTAGTCAGACACTTGCTGGAGTGTTCAAACTTCTCATATGTCCGTTCACATAATCACATACATACATGTTGTAATCTCACGTTGTACATAACTACTCATAAAGTTTATTTGTTTACAGTAGGACGATTATGTGAACCAATCCCGACGCATCGGTCCTTTAAACTGAAATTGAAACATGTTCGCAGTTTAAATGACCGAAGCGTCGGGATCGGAGCACATAATCGTCCTTCTTTAATTATTATTATGACTGGACACACATTCGACTACTCCCGTCTTCTTTCTCTGGATGATTGCCTCAGCCTTTTCCACTCGTACGATGCCCGACTTGTCCAGACGGAATCCAACCTGAAACAGCAGAATAAGAATTTCTAACATACCAGCAGGAAAAAAATGAAAGTACGGGCCTAGTTTTGCGCCGGATAACGGGTAAATTTGCTTTATTTTTATGCACAATTCCAGCGGCACATTGTAAAACTGCGATACCAGATGAAACACCCGCTTTTGAATGAATTTCTGTGAACAACAAAGTTGCCCTACGTTTACAGTATGCGTACTTTGACTCCCTTGAACTCCGTCTCTTCTGGGTGTTCATTCTTCTCGATTGCACCAGAAACACCGCCCACGGAAATAGAGGACAACTTCGAAGTGAGAGAGGAGAACTGCCTGCAGAGAACAACCTCATTCCACGAAACCCAACAGAGAGCTATCAATAATTATAATAATAACAACGATAGGCAGAATAAAGCAATTCTATCCATGTTGATGAACTACTTTTGAAAAACGGGCTCTCTTTCCAACAAACTCGGGTAAAAGGAACTAGTTTTCATGCAATATCATTACGTATACGTTTTCACGTACATAAATCAAAAAAAGAATTTATTCTTGTAAAATAAGCACACCTTACTAATGTGTGATAATTACCATGACCATACTACAAAAATTGTGTGAAATGTGAAAGTGAAACCAACTTCCCAAACCAACTCACTCAATCTGATCCTTAGTGAAATGACTGACATCTCCGTGGTTCAACTCAAAGCCGAAATCCTGCTCGAATGAAGTGAAGGAGATTGTCTGGAAAATAAAATGTAGAGTCAGCAGTCTTTCTCTAATCCTTTATTAATACGTAAAATGTATGAACTTGGACATACATTCTATTCTAAAAACAATATTTCCATTTCGAAAAAAAAACCATTTCAAATAATACTGACCAGCGATAGATTTCACTTGCTAACAAGTGAAATCTATGAAACCATCAAGAAAAATATCTATGAGGAGTACGGTATGCTAACTCAGTCTCGAACAAAACATACACATATGGTTCACTCTTTCTGAAGCAAGTGAGCAAGTCTATATGGTAAATGTTTCTCTACCCTCCAGAGAAAATGCGACAGGTATAGGTCCACTATACGAGTTACCAAAACAGTTCGAAACTTCGAACAAATTTGGGTCCCATGGGTTCGTTTGAAGAAAAGCTAACATTTCAAACCTCAAACTACGTGGAACGATGTTCAATCGCGAATAAAGACTACAATCTATTCAGACCAAGAACGAACCTTGCGTGTGGTGGGGAATCCGGCCTTGTACTGGAACATTTGTCGCGTGATGGGATTTTGAACGATTTCACCGTCATCTCGTTTCTGGTTGCTGACAAAGTTCACCTGCAATAACGAATAAACTTTACAGTAAACTGTAATTTGAACCACAATACAACATATAAAAAAACCCAGACAACTATAATGCTTGTGAAATCTTTGTTGTAGTTTGATCGCGAATCACATCACAATTTTTACAAGTTTCGGACGAAAAGCAACGAGATCAAACTAAAACCCAGCAGTATAAGGAAATATACACCGTATAGAACAGACTTGCGTTGGAAAGAGCAAACCTTGTACATGGTTTTATAGTTTTATTCAGTATTATCATGTAAATGGTACTTCGTTGACTGGAAAAGTTAGTAAATAGAAAATACAAGTAAATGAGGAAGAAGCTACCTGCACGGGGAATATGACGATATCTTCTAAATGGAACGGCTTCACTTTGAATCCCTTGCTTAGATGAGCAGCCTGAAAGATAAAATGAAAGATAAGTGAATACACGAAGAAAATTATGAATCTCAACAGGTACTTTTCTTCAAAACGAAAACGCTTTTCCGATTCAAATACGTGATACGTGAATCAAAATGATTTTGCAGAAAATTAGGAGATTTTCTCGATATTAGCGTGAATGGAGACTGAAAAATGACTTCTTTTTTGCTGTTCGGCCAACTTACAACTTTACTGTACTTGTCTATGGAAATGAGGCAAATTTCACAAGGAACCGCAAATTTCGTTAACCCTGCCAATTAACCGTTAATCGGGTTACAGTTAACCATTCAACCATTTTTATATTAACCCTTTTTCCAACGTCTTTTGGATGAAATCCGCGAACACCAAGTGGTCAACAAAAGTGTTAACCATAACTTCGGTTTACGGTTAACTGGCACGGATAACAAAAAGCACGGTTAAATAAAGAATTCGCCTGGAAATGAGCTACCTGGAACAATGCTCCCATGGCGGCTGACTCGTCAGTGTTCATGAAACGGCCCAATTCCTTGCTGTAAAACATATTACGTGAAACAGCACACAGATGGAAACTTTCAAATGCCAAGACGGGGACTGACTACACATCGTACCACTACTGTACACAAACACGTCTTGTCGTCATAGACAAAACGATGGAAGTTCGAAGATGAGTTAAGTTGTTAGTTGAATATCCCCACCGATTTTCGGTACCCCTCAAACCTCAATGTTCGAAAAACCGATCCCTCGTCACTTTATCGAAGAGTTTCACATACTTTCTGCAACACGTGTTCTGTATTCAACTAAATTAGTGAGAACAAAAACTAACCCATCGACAGCCGTTTTGAGTACTTCCTGGACACGGGGTACACGTGTACCAGCTCCCATTAGCACCACCTGGTCAATCTGGAAAACAAACTGGTCAAACTTTCGTATTGTAATATAGTGTGAGCTTACCAGTAGTAAACACTCAAAGACTAGATTTTCTCCTAAAAACTCACCAAGATCAACTACAAACACGACAGACCAGAGCAAATTACCGTTTTCCAATGTCAACTGCAACCAAACTTAGGGTAAAATAGGTTTTCTTCTTCTTCATAACGAGAATAAAAACCTGATCACTAAATCACTATTACTGTTGTTTCAAACGTATTAGTTATACGTATATTATGAACATGAACACTGAAAATAGATGCTGACTTCACCGAAATAATATTAGATTCTGTACCACTACTGCACAAGGACACGTTCTGACGATATTGTGATATGAATGATGATCACCGCCTCGAACGATGCAAAGTGAAACAATAAATATGTAAATAGTGCTTACCTCGCTCATGCGTATTTCTGCCATGGCGAGAGCCTGTTGAATGGGAGCAGTCATTCTACTCTCCAACTCAGCCAGAAGACCATTCAACTCGTCACGCGTCACCTGCAACTTATGCATTTATCTACAAAGAATGTCGCTAATCAGATCTTAAATGGTTTACTGCGTGAAATAGTTCCGGATTAGTGCGAAAAAGGTGATATGTGCAGCACTAAAAAGTGAGCATGTGTAACGTATCAATTCGATTTTTGTCTCAAATCGTGGTTTCTACAAATTATTGAACGAGCAGGACCTTGAAAAGTGATCATGCTTCGATCGAGGTCAAGTACAAGTGAGTATCAGTCATTATCAAAGGAAGGGGGAATTTTACATTTTCACGTGACCTGGAAATCATTATGTGGAAGTATAGGTGCACAAACACATACTAGTAATGTCTACGAGAATGAGGTGGGAAATTCCCAACTCTTTCAAACCTAGATGGGGTCCTTGAATATATTGAAGCACGCCAAAATTACCTTCTGCTTCTGCTTGCATTTGGGAGCAGCGAGCAGTTAGCACGGTAACACGTGACTGCTACTCTGTTTCTGTTTACCTTCAATTGTAAAACTAGCTGTTATATCATTTTAATTTTAACTTTGTGTCCAATACGTACCTTAATTCTCATATCCTTATCCTCGTGAACACTCTCGATTTGGGCAAAATGGTCGGCGTTAGCACTCAGAACCTATAAAGTAATTACAAATTACACGTTTAAATGAACGTTCAGCAGAAATTTTAAGAATCCATCATGCATATTGCATACGATAACTCATTGTCCATTGACTTGCACACGGCCCCACTTTCAAAACAAGAGGCAAGACCACCAGACACTTTTGAAACACCTTTGAAACATATGTCCTAATGTTTTTGAAACATATGTCCTAATGTTTCAAGTTCGGTTCGGAGTTCGCGATTCGACAACGAACATACTCTAATAAACGTCTGCACGAAAATTAAAAACATAATCATGCAAAACAAAAATGACCTGTTTCACTCGTTCCGCCTCCTTGAACAGCTTTGCCATGGCACGTTCATTCGTCGTTATGTCTTTTTCGGTTCTGGAATGAAACTATGAAACTGCCATCAAGTAAAATCCTCACATCAATCACACCGTACCCAAATCAGGGTGAGCACGTGTCTCGACTGGACCAACATTTATAATTGTATAAAGTCAGTCAGAATTACGTGATAAACTGGTCAACTTATTCTTATACAACTGTAACTGATCAGCGCCATTTGTGCGATTAAGCAATGACTGATGATTCAATTTCAATCATAGAACATACTTGCAGAATAATTCTGCTATAATTTTGAATCTTCCACTGAAAACCCAGTTTCAAAGGTATGGTGCGTGCCGCGTGCGCAACAGCAACCGAACAGGTAACCAACACAAAATGAATGCAGACATTTCTTAAGAAAAGGAACTTACTTGTAGTTAGCTCTGAACTTTTCTATTATGTGTTGCTGCAGTCTCAGAGTGAGTTCCATTCCTCCCAGAGTTCGATCGAAACCAACGCCGAGTATCTTCATCTGGAAAATATTCTTTGGTTATAGACCGCTGTACACAAAAAGTAAGAATTGAACGTGGCCAAAATCGTAAGGTCTTGTTCTTAAAGATTTCCGGTTAGAGGTTATAATGGCATCTTTCTATTTTTCATAACCGGGAATTTAAAAAAAACTTAATCACATTTTTCACAATAAATTCAGTCGAACCACGGCAAGAATCCCTTCATACACTTGCCAACCAGTCAATCAAACCAAATTCGGCTAAACATCATTCATCATCTTTCATTGCCTTGTATATTCATAGGTCATAGCAATACAGATTAGTAATCATACGTAAGGCGACTTTGTTGTTCACAAAAATTGATAGGAAATCAGGTATTTCCTGGGCAATAAAACTACAAAACTGGGTGGGTGGTATGGTTTTCACCAGTAAAACAGACTAGTTTTGAGATTAAGGTAGTTCAAAATCCTGATTCAGATGAAAAATGGGTGATTCTATGGACCATCCAACAAAGTGACCCCATGTTTGTTAGTAATTACAAATTTACAATCTGCATGAAACATTGAAACGCGTAGCTTCAACTGATAGTTAAGAGGCGTAAACTCAATTGAAATGCGCACCTTCGGCTACATATTTACAAGCTGCTTAAAACATTGAACCAGCCTACCTTTGGCTCCCTCGCGTATTTTCCCTTGGCCATCTTGTATTCTGCAATAGTGACGGTGGTCTTGGCGGATCCCATGTCATAGATGAGCATTCGCTGCGACTTCTCCAGAATCTCCTTTCTGCGGAACACACCATAGTTGAGGCCGACTGCCGTACCGTCGTTGATCAACTGAAATGGTGGCGTTTATTGACGATCGGCTATAGGAAATGACCACAGAGAGTTATAGTTAAAGTTTGAACTCTTGAACTTGAACTACACACGGCATAATTTACAAATTTGATAGACGATACACCTACACCTTTTTTGGGAAAGCTAATCGAAATTTATATAGCCGCCCTTTCTACACAACTAGGTCACTTATCCTATAGAAAAACAAACGAATCCACCAATACGTTGACACGTAGAAACATAAGATGTTCATCGCAGGTAATACTGATAGATAGAATGAGCTTAATATAAGCAATGCGATGAGTGGGACTTTTGTTTCGTAGATAGAAAGACATCACTCTTACCCCACATCTATCTTTCATAGGCAACCATAGCTTAGTAAAGTTGCCCGGATAGCCAGAAAGTAATGAAGAACAGGCTACTTTTACGCCGGAAACCGGAGAATTGTTTATTTTCGATGCAAATCTTCAATTTTCTCGTAATTCAATACAAAAATGGGCTGATTTTTGACAAACAGTCAGTTCTTACTGGTGTATGTAGGCAACCCTGCACATTCGCAATCTATGCTCCAACCTGTAGCAGATTGACTCTAGAGATTAGATTGAGTTAGGAACTTCGGATGGGTTGCGGCTGGAGAAAGAAAGTGGGTTCGCAAGCTTTCGAGGCTAAAATGAGACCCTTGCAGGGTATACCTGTAGCAGATTGAGTCTAGCGATGGCTGCGGCCTTCTCGACGGCGAGTCGTTCCAACTGGGTAAAGTAGACGGGCACCGTGATGACGACATCCTTCACCGGCTGCTCCGCGTACGCCTCGGTGAACTCGCGCACGTCAGACAGAATCATGGCCAGCAGAATCTCAATCGAATACGAGTCGTCTCTGGAAAGAATAAAAAATTGTGAAAATATATTTTAAAAATAGACAAATGTATGTGAATCAGTGCACACCAAACGTATCGGTGCACCAAATAACTCACTTCACTTACGCAATAGCATGGCCAGTTCTAACAATTCAATCGAAATCTATACTTTTTTCAGACTTGGTACGGTCAGGGCGTCAGGCGTGAAACGAATGAAATAACACATATATCAGACATCAAGCTAAGCAGAGCTGAATCCCACTATGACTTATGTTAAGCCAACTAACAGTGAAAAATTAACACCTTGCGAGAATATTAAGAAAACGAAGTATGAATCTCCACTAACCCAAACGGAACCACAGCAGTGCTATCATTCGCGCGCTCGGCCACAGCGAGATGAGGGAACCTGGAAGCAAACTCAATCAGTATTATATCAGTATTGAACATTCGGAAATAAGAAATAAATATGCTGATAGTACTTATCGTAACATTGCAAACGTGGCTCGTCTGCGTGCGCGTGCATGATCACAACCACCCAAAACCATGGTGGACAAGAATTAGGTGTAAAGTTGGGGGAAGTGAAGCACAACTGCACAACTAACTTGTTCTTGTGAGAGATAAAAAAGGATACTACTTTTCCAACCTCAACTGCCTCAACGAGCACTATTTAATAATTCAATGTGACTACTCTACCAAAAAAAAGTGTTTTCCATTCCAATTCATGAAACTTATCAAAAACAGGCACATTTGCCGATAACAGCGAAAATCAAGATCATACTGTACTTTTTGCAATTCGGACCCTACTGGCATATGTATGATGTATCAAGTGTTACCTCTGCTTGAATAGTTGGATGGAAGGATGATCAATAGTCTTGGCCACAAGATCCAGCAGATTTCCATAAACAGTAGAGGGATATCGAACATTGACCGCCTGAGCAGCATCTCCAAATAGTCTGCAACAGAGCCAGCATGACAAACTGCCCGTAATTTGTACGGTAAAAACAACAAGAGGTCAAACGGTATAAACTTATTCAATAATATACATAGAAAGTTTGATTTGAATTTGAAAGTATTTTTTAACAACCCACACATATTCATAATTTTAACTATATATTTTATTACATAATCATTATTGTAGTTTTCTTTCACTTGTAATATTCAACGATTCAACCAAAATGCCAGATTTCAAGATTTTGTAAATTTCGAAAACACAGCAACTATCTTTTCCACGCAAAACTAGCTGTTTTCAAACGTACACATGAAATATTCGTATCATTCTCACCTTTCCCCGTTCCTAATAGAAATGACGTTGGGTGTTTTTCTTCTTGACTCCTTATTCAATACGATTTCCATGGGAACACCCGGCTTCACGAGTCCGACCTAAAATCCAACAACTTACAATGTGACTCCGAACGAAAAGGTTTTATAATATTTATAGGCACACCACTGTGGTATGCCATGTTTCTAAAAAAATCTGATTTTCAATTCAATTACTTCTAATTTCAAGCATTTTCGATACTATTATAAAAATAAACTGAATTTTCAGCTCACCTTGATGAACTGTGTGCCCAGATCGATCGACATCGCAGCCAGAGCAGCATCTGGAAACGGAAATTAAACTACAAACTTGGCCCATCCATACGGTATTAACCTCACAGTTTGAGTGGATGAAAAACGAATTCGCTTCTCCTTCTACCATACTACCCAGTTTAAAGGAAAGGGAATTGACAGCTAAGCGACAAGTTTTAAACTCGGAACCCCTGTTTCGTTGGTAGACCATTGAACATCGCTATCTGGCACTAGAAAACGAGTTGTACCTGTCCTTCCTTGAAGGAAAACAGCGACTCCCACCAGCAACAACCATATGGATGGCTGCATGTTCCCAGAAAATACCTTCAAGAAAATATTTGGAACACATACTTAAACCCTTGATCTACCAAAGGGAAAACCCAAAACATAAATGAAGCAATGATAAAGTAGAAAACAGATTAATTCAACTGTGATTCGAACTTGAAACATTCAGGTAATAGAACCCATTTCATTCAAAAAACAAGAACAAGCAAAAATTGACACCTGCTGAAGAAAAAGCGGCAAGGTGAAATGAGCAAATGTTGAAGATATGAAGATTTCTTAAAAAGCTGCACTCAGACACAAAATATTCACCAGAACCTAAAATATCACTGGAACTGTGAACATTAAATTAATTCCTATCATCACCTAATATCTTTGGCAACAATAATTATACCTAGAACGTAAGGTGAGCAAAGAAATGTGCATCAACCACTATTGAGATTCATAGACGAGAAGAACATGCGTATACTAAATAAAATGAACATTTCTGAATTATACTAAAGAAAATATTTACTAGAAACTGTAATGAAAATCAATAACACGCAGAGACTTCCCAAACAACTATGCGGAGCACGGTTACTTGTTTCAAAACTGGCTCTATCATATAAAAAGCAATTTATCATGAACAAACCTCGTCTAAACAATGCAACCAATCAGCTGGTCTCAGGCTATTTCAACAATACAATACCTAGAACCTAGAAGTGTTTTCTCAAGTTTCTACAAATCATTCAGCCTAGAAATGAGTTCATTTCCGAACCGTTCCCTGTATGCAGGCGAAATGGTATCAAGTAGTTGGTAGAGAGACTCGAAATATCTCGTGTGAACATGGAGTTGTCGGAAGTCACCGTTCATACAGTCTTGTCGATGACTTGCGATTCGCCAGCCCTTGGCTGAACAACAACAAACTTATAGGTTTCGCTCTTTCTAAAGCAACTGTATACGGTATATTTTTCCATATTATGTTTGTAGTCTGAATTTGATCCCTAATCCCGTTGCTTTTCGATCGAATTCAAAATATATGTGTATTATGCCATGGAGATCAAACTACACTCGAAACTTGGTCACTTTCCACTATCACCAAAACATCATCCAGCACATCACATACTCACTCGACTTAGTAACTAGTTTTCTTTCCTAGTTCAGTTGGAGGTAAACATTTTAAAACGGGACATCAGGGGAATGGTCCCGTTTCGGTACATGGTCAACATCCGATCATCAAACATGTAATTCGGAAAGATTTCCAAGAAAAGCGCCAGCTATTTTGGTTTGGGGTTCGTCTTAGGAAGGAAGCTCCATTTTTTAGAAACGTGAATACTTAGAGAAATGCAGGATTGAAAGACTAATGAAGGAAGAAGAACAAGTTATCCATTATAATCTTCAAAACTGATGGAAATATTGTGTTATGATCGCACTAAAACGTCAATAAACGTTGAAGTACGAGAAAGATAACCTAACCAACCTGTTAACTCGACACAAAACGTGGCTCCTTCCAGGGTGGTGAGATTGATGAAGAGTAGATCGGATGTGCGGGGCATAATCTCGGATATACAGACGGTGTCGACGGCGAAGGAGAACTCGCGAACGGCGGCCATCGCCTCTTCTTCTAGTTGAGAACGACACTCGCAGATGCTGGGAACAAAGACAGGTAAAGTTGTCCAATACGCAGAACCCACTACCCACACATATGAAACGAAAGACCTCCCTTTTCTCCAATTATGAGAAATTTGTGTACTTTTGAAGCGAAACCAAGAACTTTCGTGTATTTTAAACCTCAACGGGGTCTTTTTGTGAAGAACATCACCTATGGTATCGCAACTTGCAACTAACTGTTTGACTATTTCCAAGCAAAAGCTAGCAACTAATAACTAACGCAGGTTACCAGCAGCAAAATTTTCCCGGGAATCAGCGAAATTGAACTGTGAAATATTACAAAACTCACTGGATACAAATGATAGAACTTACTTGGAGGAAGAGTTTTGGCGAATAGAATAATCCGACGCAGTCCGTGTACTGGTGGAGAAAGGGTGGACTGGAGAGCCAGGTGGGGTTTTGGCCGATATTCCATCCGAATATGAACATTCATCGTGAAGACGACAAGGATTTGAAGTACTACCCATAATAAGGAGCAATTTTTAATACCCAATAGACAACGTCAGCTTAAAAATTGGACTCACGCACAGCAAATTTATATGCCGCATAAAATTCAGCTGTGTACCGCGTTGCAGGACCTTTTAGTCAAAAACTGAAATTTTCCACGGACGCACGGGTGGTCGGCTAGATTTCTCATATCGAAAAAACTTTCATTCATTTCAATCCCCCATATTTTTTTTATAATTTCATGTTTATTTGTGTCTATTCGTGTGTTTTTTTCAGATCAATATCTAGGGGAGCTTTGAACATATGATTTTAAAGATAGCCACCCTGTCATGATTTCAGCGAACACACATCATACCATGCTCTAGAAACGTTTGTAAATTGTATATTAACGCTTTTTTTTGAAGATGACAATCGAAGATGTTGGTTTGGAGCCGGCGTTCGATGTTATCGAACCTGAGCAAGAAGATGACTCGACTACGTTAGCTGAAATGACGTTGGAAGACAACACAGCAGTTGTGAATAAGAAAAAGAAAGTGAAGAAGTCAAAAAAGGTATGCCATGAGAACCTTTCTTCAAGCTCTGTCCAGCGTTCTATCTGTTGAAGTTCCAGGAAAAAGACCGTTAACCAAGTATCATGGTCAATCCGTGAACCCGTTAACCACTCTAATCGTCATTTACACTCTTTCGTCATTAGAGATTCATCATATCTGTAGTATAGTTCTTACGAAAAAACTTGTTCAGTGTAACTTTTTTCAGACGTCTCCAGCTGCAAGAGCCGTCGATTCGTTGCCGGAGCAGAGTTCTGCCAAAAAGACAAAGAAAGCAGTCAAACGCCCAGCTACTATACCCACAGTCGAGAAGTTAGTTTTTGTAATGGACGTTGACGATTTCATGTAACCTGGTTGCTTTCAAGCAATAATTTTCTACACAAGCAACATTGTTTCTGTTCCATTCAACCCGGTTACGTGTGTAAGTGGTCTAATTTTGTTTTTTTAAATGTTGATTTGCTTGAATAATCTCGTTAAAACTGGAATGCTCGAATCTCGAATACTCCGTCCTCCGTACATAAGAGCTAAGAGTCCAACTCAGTTATCGAACGGGGGTAGTTATTTTTGGTGGAAATCGAAAAACCAATTTGGTTCTTTTCAATTCGTTCCGTAAATCAAAAAAAAACGCTTTCAATGTCTCTTATCGTCATTTTATCGATTTTTTTAAACTGAAATTTGAATTGGTTCCAGGGAAGGCGGAGTTGAAGTTGTCGCCCCAACTGGCGAGCCGCCGAAGAAACTGAATCGAAAACAGACGAAGTTGTTGAAACGCGAAATGTACAAGTGGGTTGGATCTTCTTTTCTCACGTACAAAATATCTGGGAATGGGGGGTCTTAGATGCTTGATCGTGGTGTATATATAACCCGTGTATTAATTCAGCCAAGGCCAGGTTGCTGATATTGAAGTTGTCCGATCGGGGTGATCTGATAATTTATTCTCGGAAAAATTGGCTCACCTTTTTGGTTACAAATGTTTTTTGAGAATTCATTTGCTCTTCTCCTATCGGTTTGTTACAGAAAACTGGCGGAAACAGGAGAAGTTCCAGAAAATCTGAAACAAGCTGCACTCGCCACCGAAATATCTGTCCCGTCAGTATCAGACAACAAAGAACCGGTAGAGAATAAGGTTGGAAACTATCACTTCTTCTCGTAGTAATTCTCGTTCTACTTGCCGTTCTGGTTATTTTTAGTCTAGGTACACAATTAAATCGTTACATCGTTGTTTTGACTACCTTGAACTTTTGGGAAAGCGATACTTTAAACTAGAACGGTTGTTGTTGTTAGATCTAAACTTCATATTCATTCCAGACGTCATTGCTGAAAAAGACCAAAAAGGAGAAAAAGAGCAAATCAGCCCCTGAGGGTGGAGAGAAGAAGGCAGACGGAGCAGCGAAACCTCCGAAACCTCAAAAAGGTATTTGTTGAGTTATGGAATATTGAATATAGCAAACTACGAACTATCTTAAGTTTTGCTAGTATGTAGATATAGTATAGATGAAACATGCAACTGTACAAATACAAAATGACTTCGTTGTGCACTTTCTTCAGCACACAAGAGGTTCTAGATTTCTGAGTTACTGCATTTTTTTCACCAGATCAGAAGTTCATCCTTTGCTAACTTCTGGAGTAATAATAACTTTAAACTTACAGTTTTGCTCTTCCTCAAAGCCTGACTATTCTTTGTGAAAGAACCTTCCCTTCTTTACAAGAGTTTTTATCGTTGATTTCTAGAATGGGTCGATTACGCAGCCTTGGACGAGAAGTTCAAGCCGACTCTCGAGAAAATGGTCGACATTGAAACGGAACTAGAGGTTTGTCTCTTTTGTGTTGGGAGAATCACAAGTGACATGATGTTTGCATATATTATCTCCACTCACGTCATACGTCAGTATCTAAAATCTAACCTGCATAACACTGCTACACTTTTTGAACTTTACTTTGCTTTATATTCACGAAGAAATTTTAGCGGTGGCTGGCTTAGTAAAAAAAAGTACTGTTAATTACGTATTCAAGGGGTCCATATCACATTTGATAAAGTTGTGCCGATATTGATCTCTGAACATTGCACTTTAGGCGAAGAATCTTGTGTTGGAAGAAATCTCGAAAGGTCAGGTGGAGAACACTGAATTGGCTCTCGTCTTACAACGATGGAGACAACAGAAACGTCGATTGGTCAGTCATTACCACCCACCAGTTGACTTTTGTGAGCCTTTTCATAATAGCTGTCGTGTGAAGAAAAAAAATTAGAGATACATCAAATAACGCTTTTATCACATCGAAAATGCATCCTTGTCGATGCGTTTATTTTATCTTGGTTGTTGTTATAGATTTTCGTGGCGCACAAAAAACTTCAACTGTTGTCGCAATCATTGCGTTAATAACGTTTACGTTTCCAGGCTCACAGTGCTCGAATAGAGAAAGTGGTGGAAATGGATGGCGATTTAGAGGATGTTAAGGTAATAAAACTTATATTTGTTTATTAGAATGTGTTATAAGGTCTTGTTATCATCCCGGAGTTGAGTTGTGTTCAGAATAAGAGTTTTGCACATATAGATTACGAATAGATAATCGATATTAGTAAATATCCGGTATAGTTTTCAGCTCGCGTCCAGTTATTCCACACATGTTACAGTGGGGGACGGGCTGACCATTTTCGATAATTAAAACTCATTTTCGATTCCGTTCTGTTTCATATTAAAGAAGGACGATTATGTGGTCCAATCGCAACGCTTCAGTCCTTTAAACCGCAATATATTTTTCAATTGCAGTTTAAAGGACCGATGTAACGGGATTGGTCCACATAAACATAATCGTCCTTCTTTAACATATTTATTTGATCATTTATAATATTTTTAAGTAGAATAATGAAAGCCGGTAAAATAACCTAATAAAGGTTCAAACGCGAAAATTATAGTTGAGTTTTGTGTACAAGTAGTTGTGTTCAGACGGTTGTCAATGAATTGGTCCGAAAGCGAAAGTTGACCCGAGACGAGGCAGCGGAGGTGATCATCAAATGGAGGAATCGAGAGAGAAGGAGACTATCCCGACAGAACGACAAACTACTGTTAGTGTCCACGTTCTCCTTGTTGGTTGAATATCATTCACGTAAATAACCCTCTTATTTCGATACTGACTGATCCTCACTTTTGCCCTATTTCGATCGACGCATGGTCACTTTTTGACCTACCCACTTGTCAGAAACCATGATTAGTGACAAAAATTCAGTTATTCTGTCTATTTAGTTATATTAAACCATGTTCACTGTTTGGTGTTGCCTGTTGCTCATGCTCACTTTTTTGGCCTTGAGGGACAACTATTTCACGGATGATTGCAGGAACCGCACGTGTTTCCACTGTCGTCTGTCCGGCCACGTGCTGGCCGACTGTCCGAATAAGGAGGAGGAGGGGACGGGCGGCGCCGAGGGAATATGCTTCAAGTGCGGGTCCGGGGACCACAGCATCTACACCTGTCCCAAGAAGAACATCAGAGGTGCCTTTTCGCTGCCTTTGCCGGTTTTTGTATGGTCCTTATTGGGTTGTTTTGTGTTCAAGTGCTTTAAAGAAGGGTGATTATGTGATCCAATCCCAATTCTCCAGTTCTCTAAACTGCAATACATTTTTCAATTGCAGTTTAATGTTTAAAGGACCGATAGCACGGGATTCGTCCACATAATCGTTCTTCTTTAAATACATTCAATCACACATTTCAATGACTGTTTTCATTGTTTTGTGTGGGTGAGATATGGGTTTTCACTTCGGTTTTTGAGTAATATGATATATTTGATCTTTTCGCAATATGATATAGTGATAAAATTTGACGCACAAAAAAAACGAAAATGGAAAAACCATTATTGGGCTCACAACATCCGTTTGTCGACTTTGTAGATGGTCCATTGAATAATTCTTCTCTTCAACCGGGGATTAGAATTACCCTACGTACGACAAGTCTGTGCTAGTGGCGTCAATTGTAGTTTGTAGTCTGAGGTCTATGGTGTGGTTCAGGATTTCCATTCGCCACATGTTTCGTATGCAACCAAGACGGTCATCTATCGAGGGATTGCGAGAAGAATAGAAGTGGAATTTATCCTGACGGTTGGTTTTGGTTACGTTTATTTCTGCTCTTATTGTTTTAATTGTTTTTTCAGATTAAAATTGAACTAGTGGTTGTTCTAGCTGAGCTGTCTCAGTGGAACGCATTCTGGATATCAGTGATGAATTCTTAAATCGCAGTTTTATCGAATCTTTACTATGGAAGTGAACATAAATTTTTTATTCGTGAAACGCACTTTTTCGTTCATCATTTGACATCTCGTTCTTTACATAAATCCATTCCCCCATGAGAAAATGTTTGTCTACTCTTCGTTCACGCTTTTCATTGCAGGTGGTTCTTGCAACGTGTGTGGATCGCAGAAGCATTTGAAGCGAGATTGTCCAGAGCTCGAAATTCAGAAGAAGGGCAAAGAAAGAAGTGAGGACATTATCGTTTGCCTGTTCGAACTTCGAACCTAGTTTGGCATGTTGATTTCGAGGTGTTCAACATAGATTTAGATTCTCAAGATATAGCGTTAATATAACGGCTACTGTACGAATGGTACATTACTCTCTGTACTCACGTTCTTTGTGTAGTGTACTTATACGGATAGTCAATAGTCACGTGAAACATGTTAAACACATCAGAACTCAGAAAGGTAGAATGGCAAAATGCACGATTCCTCATTAGAATGGTAGTTCTACGTGATTATTCATTTTACTTCTCGTGTACGTAGAATGACTGTGTTATTTCAGAGGTGATAGCCCAAACGATGACCGCCATGTCGCGTGCGGATGATGATTATGAGCCAGTTGAGGGAGAGGAGAAGAACACCCCAGCCGCCACCAATGAGACTAAGAAACAGAAGGTTGTCAACTTCTGAGTTGGCTTCTGATTACCTCCATATTTGTTTTTCGTTGATTTACCGTTTCATTCACTGGAAAAAAAATCAGAAAATAGTCTAATTCTGGTTATGAAAGTCTCCACATTTGTTTTTCGTTGATTTATTGATTTACTGTTTATTTGACTATTTTGTTGTTGTTGATTGTTCAGATGACACTTGTTCGAGATCATAAATTTTGTTACACACTTGCAATTTGGGAATGTGGGTGTTTTTTTGCTTGAAGTTGAACCAATTGCAGTTTGCTCGATTCACGTTTGAGAATGCAATTTATTTGTGACCAAATAGATTGCTTTCACATGGAATCATCTATGTGATGGTGGTGACCTGGCTACAAAACAGTTCTTTTTTTCAGAAAGTTCTTCCAAAACTAAATTCCTGAATTCTTAGAGTTTATACTCATATACCAGTAAGGTTCGACTAAGCGACAAAAGTAATCCGTTTTCAGATGTAAACACGTGCAAATTTAGGATTTTTCATAAAAAGTAGACCGATTTTGATATTTTTCTGCTGAAAAAATAGTCCGTTTTTCGTTTTTTTTTTACTATTCGGACAACCTTGCTGGTGTATGTTTATACTGTAATTGTCTCAAAATATATAATAGTTTATAGTGCAAGACATGAGTTTATATGTAGCGGCTGCAACATTCGGTTGCGCCTTGCCTTTATCACAGTAGCGGCCAAGCAGGTAGATTGGTTACGTGTAGGTATAGGGCCCAACCATAGTTGGGTTGTAGTATGAACTGGACGTACGCCATAATTTGCGAATTTCGAACGAAAATAAACAAGTTTAAACTACAAACACAGCAGAATAAGAAAACAAAGTCGATAAGTTATTCGAAAGTTAAAGTCACTAAGTACAGAAACATTAGAGAATGACAAATAAGGTTTACCGATTTTCTTATTCCCAAATTAAGACTAAGAATGAATTAATAATTTTTACTTTCAAATGACTTTAACTTTAATAACCTTTAATTCGAATGACTTATTCCCGGTACCACAACATACCTCGGGCTTGCTTTCGAAAAAGCGCTCTCTATCCAACCGGTCTGGCAGCTGTGAGGAAGCTAGTGACACCGAACCGATATGACATCCTGTCACATACCATTTATATTGTTATATTTATATTTAAAACCATTAATATGGGGGAGTGACAGAATATTCGTTGTATTTTGATCTCGATAAAGACCATCATTCACGAATTTGTACCGAAAACTGATGAGAACTACTAAGTGCAGTGAAGCAACCGACACCATTACAACCTCGCTCTGGGAAGATCGAACTAGTTTAGGATGTACACCAGTAATACATCCCGATAAGGCCTTGGCAGAAAGCCAATTGAATTTCCAGCCGGTTTCTCTGCCTTTTTGTTTTCACCATGTTTATTTTCACAAGTAATTTTGTGAACGATTGTTTACATAAACCAACAGCACGAAGTTCTGCTCAAACTAGATGGTTTGTTATGATACCAAACTACTCCCTTATTCAAATCGGCACGGAACTAAACCCTGATGAAATATTCCTAATCCAAAAACATTTTAAAGAAGGACGATCATGTGGTCCAATCACCACGGTTCAGTCCTTTAAACTGCAATACATTTTTCAATTGCAGTTTAAAGGACCGTTGCGCCGGGATCGGTGCACATAATCGTTGTGCTTTAAGTGGTTCGGATAAACGAGTCTTTAGTTTTCGAGTATTTTTTCTATTCACTTTGAGTACATTTCTGTTTGGGGGAAAAGATTGACACTTGATGCTTGTACAGGTCTGATAATATATTAGATTGACAGGTAGTATGGGACGATTGATCCACAATTTAGTACCACTATTTTTGCGCTCGAACAGACAAAAAGTAATATTTTCAACACTATATGTTGCATAATTGTTTATTGTAAATTGGCTGTGTCCTTTTGTACAAAGCGCACAGACTATTCACTACAGTTGGCATGCGTTCTTATGTAGGGGCTGCAACATTTGGCTGCGCCCCGCCTGTATCACAATGGCGGTTGAACAATAGCTGAGAATCCTATTAACTCATCTTAGATTTTGCTCTAATTTCGTTTGTGAAAATTAAAAACCACCCTAATATTAGATTTGTTCCAATACCTGCAATACTATTCGCTGTATTTCTAAGCTTTAACGCGATTAACCAATCAAATTATCATATTTTATATCAGGGAAGTTTTTTTTATATCTCACGCGCATCAGCAAACTATAGTGACCGTTTGTGTTGTTAGGAGGCGAAAGAGTCCGAGAGGATACCGAGATACAATAGAGGGACAGAGAGAAAGAGAAACTGTGAGTGAGAGAGCGAGAGAGAGCGAGAGAAAATTATGAGTCAGAGAGAGATTAATGAGAACATACACTATGTCAAGGCTTATGTTAAATTACTATTCATATCTAAAACGCTTAACTAACAATAGATAAGAGTAAATACTATTAATTTATAAAGTTAGCTATATTTTAAAATAAGTGCAGTACGTTTCGGCTCTGATTCGCTACGAAACTACACTGGCTAGCGGTCGAGCCTCATCAGGTGAACCCGCTAGCCATAAATTTGGATTATATAATAAATTGATTATTTCTACATATTGCAAAAGAAAGGAAAGTTATACTAACTAAATTTAGCAAATCTTATTCTATCTTACTGTTATTAAATTCTATTCTAATATCTAACAGATGCTACTCATTAAAAAATAAGGAGAAAAACTGTTGTCGAATGAGATACTAGAGAGAGAGATAGAGATAGAGAGAGAATAGAGAGATAGAGAGACAGAAAGAAAGAGAGACTTCCCCCTAATTGTTGGCGTGTATATTACCCCTGCCGCCCCAAGGAATCCCCCCTAATAGTCTATCGGGGCGTGTCCAACCATCCAAGGCCGTTCCGACTACAATCCAGACAGTCCCACTATATTGTACGATTTTACATACAATTTCACACTCTCCCACATCTGACTCACGTGAACACTCACGTGCTGCACTTGAAACTTGTGAATTTGTAGTCTGTAGTTTCGCGCTTGAAAGTTCGTGAAGGTTGCGAATTCACTTCTACTCTTTGTAGATTTTGCAAAAATGTTACATTCTCTTCATTACCACGTCATAGTCCCGTGAACACTCACGTGCATCACGTGCGAACTGAATAAAGTAGTACGCGAAACGTGTGTGAGCGGGCTGGTTTCATTCATGCAGTTTCTTCCCTATTTCATAGCTACAGCTTTTCAATTTTCCTCCGTTGACCACCAGTCGGATATCTCATACTTCTTACCTCAGTTCAAAATACGACTGAAATGGAGATGAATAATAACTACAAACTGAGCCGTATCTTGCAACTTGCAATTTGTACACGTTTGCGGCTTGCCACCCATTTCTACTATTTCAAAGCGCCACAAATGTGCTTCTGCGGTGTTTATAGTTTGTTTCGGTGCGTTACAGGCATATTCCGAGGGAGTGTTGAGAGACCAAACTACAACTCATATTTGGTCGTCTCTCATAGACCTCGTATAGTTCGTTTCACCAATCGATGTCCTTCTACAGTAATCCGTCAGATATTCAGTAGGGTTTTTCTAATCAATGGTTCATTATTTTGGTTTCAAACTTCCAGATTTTGTAGTAGTAAACGTGCAAAATATACTACCGAAACTTAGAAAGAATCCAGAAACGCCAATATACCAAACTTTGACTTGGAAGTTTGATCAGATTACTGTGGAGGGTTCTAAGTGGGTGGAACAAACTATAACTGTCTGTGATGTGTCTCGGTCAGTCTACAATGTATCTCTCGAGTACCTCCTTAGCAAACAATCGTCGAGTACCGAACCTATTGCAGCTCCAATAAACACTCGTTAACGTTTTTTTCGTATCTTTTTGGATTTGTTCGGGTTAGTTGGTGTCCCTTGAACATTTTTGTTTGGAACTGGAGTTGAGAATCATATGTCGCAGAACGAATCATATTTCATTCTATTCTATGTAGTTAGCTACTTTTGTTCTATGTTAACTAATGTTTCATATCAAGTTCGCTAACCTCACTTACCTTATAGCACCATTCTAACTATTTCTTTACCTTTTTGTAGCGCAGTTTTTATCGAGTGGAAAAGTTTGTATAGGTAATAATACCAATTGTTTTAAATGTTCAATTCGAAGCGGTGCCTTATTTGTATAAAAATACCACGAAAATGTTTCGACGGAATCATGGTAACTTATCGATAAGACTATGATTGTTTCGATTGTTGGCTCTTATCTCCCTTCTCACCACTCTCGCTGAATTCTGTTTATCTAACAACACTCTTTTTCTTCCGTTCCACCAGAAAACCTATCTTTTGTTCCTACTCTGTACCGCCAAACGAACACTTCAAACACGATTATACTATACAGGGTTCGCTTTTTATATGCAAACCCATACGATGTATCTCGCTTTATCCCTCTGTGTTTGTAGTTTGATCTTGTTTCGTTCTGTTCGAACTTCCCGAAGTTTGTGGTTATCGACGTAACCCTACAATGAACGTTTGGTCACTCTAAAAGACTAAACTTTTGTTGTAGTTACACGTTTGTGAACATTTCGCAAAGTGTCTGGAGATTTCCGCCTAATGGTTTTAAATCGCGATAAAGGTTCAAACAAACCAGTTTTTGTGAGATATTACTTCAAATATCCCCCGTCAACATTAAGGTTTACATCATTCTTGCACTAATTAGTAGACGTTTCGTGGAGAGACTTGTTCATGTTTTCCGAAAACCGCACTAGATGTTATCATATTATGATATCACCTTGAAACAAAATGGCATTGCCCTGAGTACGAAGTTTCATGTTTTCATATATCAAAAAAACCAAGGAAATTTGTCAGTCTTTGGCAGTATTAATGTAACAAAATTCAAATTTCATTTAATCGCGAATAAACATATTGCATTTTATTATAGAAGTAAATGTAATCTGGTTAGGTTTGAAGTGAAAACTACAATTATTTGTAAAAAGTGGGGGACCAGGAAGTGTGTGAGTTCTGTTCGGTTTCACCGTTTTCTGCAAAAAGTGAACAATACGATGTTGTGAATGAGTGTGCAACAAAAAAAGAACAATACATTTGTTTGCACAACGGTTCACAACGTTCTTAGGGGAAACCACTATGCACTTTTACGTTCAATTTATACTTTGTATATTCTGTTTCTTGTGAATCGTTGTGCAAACAAATGTATTGTTCTTTTTTTGTTGCACACTCATTCACAACATCGTATTGTTCACTTTTTGCAGAAAACGGTGAAACCGAACAGAACTCACACACTTCCTGGTCCCCCACTTTTTACAAATTGTTCTCTTTTTGCTAGTTGTACTAGTACAACCACTTCTAGAGTTGACTTAGAAAAACGATTTTTGAATAGTGGTGACTATAAAACATCCTGATATCTGAAAGTTCCAGGTTTTCAAACGATGTGATCCTGAAACATTCAAAAAACAGCTTTTTTCCGCTTCCGTAATTGAAATCTGAGTATTGTGAAAAATCTGCGTCATTACAGTAAGAAAGTATTTTCTCCATTGGCGCGAACGGGCGCCAGCCATTGGCACCAGATACAGAACATGTTACTCTAATTAGTAACAAATAACTTGGAATGAATGGCCTCGACCAATTAGCACAATTGACTGTTTTTTTGATTCAGAAACCCTATTTTCAATTTTGGTGCCAATTGGCGGATAAAGTACCGTTTTGGCGCAGAATGTCGAAGAAATGTTGGTACCCAAGCCGTATTCGTTAACTATGTTCATAGTTCGGACATCTGTGGAACATTTCGCTCGTTACCCTACAATCCTGGCTTTGTTCTAATTTGGCGCCACTGGGCGCCAGCGTTTGGCGCCAAATATAAAGTTACTCTAATTGGTAACAAATAACTTGGAATGAATGACCTCGACCAATTAACACAGTTTCCGACTGCTTTTTGATTCAGAAACCCTATTTTCAATTTTGGTGCCAATTGGCGGATAAAGTACCGTTTTGGCGCATAATGTCGAAGAAATGTTGGTACCCAAGCCGTATTCGTTAACTATGTTCATCGTTTAGACATCTGTGGAACATTTCGCTCGTTACCCTACAATCCTGGCGTTGTTCTAATTTGGCGCCACTGGGCGCCAGCGTTTGGCGCCAAATATAAAGTTACTCTAATTGGTAACAAATAACTTGGAATGAATGACCTCGACCAATTAGCACAATTTCCGACTGTTTTTTGGTTCAGAAACCCTATTTTCAATTTGGCGCCAATTGGCGGATAAAGTACCGTTTTGGCGCAGAATGTCGAAGAAATGTTGCTATCCAAGCCGTATTCGTTAACTATGACCATAGTTCGAACATCTGTGGAACATTTCGCTCGTTACCCTACTTGCCTGGCGTTGTTCTAATTTGGCGCCACCGGGCGCCAGCGTTTGGCGCCAAATATAAGTTACTCTAATTAGTAACAAAAAACTTGGAATGAATGGCCTCGACCAATTAGCACAATTTATGACTTTTTTGGTTCAGAAACCCTATTTTCAATTTTGGCGCCAATTGGCGGATGAAGTACCGTTTTGGCGCAGAATGTCGAAGAAATGTTGGTATCCAAGCTGTATTCGTTAACTATGTTCACAGATGTTCGGACATCTGTGAACATTTCGCTCGTTACCTTACCTGCCCGGCGTTGTTCTAATTTGGCGCCACTGGGCGCCAGCGTTTGGCGCCAAATATAAACCATGACACCAAATTTTCAGAGAAGGTTGGGATTCACTAATCTAACCTCTGTGCAAAATTTCGGAGCATTTCATCCATGGGAACACATATTTTCCTGCTACTGGCGCCTATTGGCGCCCGCGCCAAGCGCCAAACGAAACGTGACATCACCAAACTTCTTGGGCCGCGCTAACTTTGGGGTTTACACATGTGTGCCAAATTTCAGCCGAATTGGTCCAGTAGTTAAAAAAATAATTTTCTATGCGGACATTGGACGAGGGACGAGCGACGAGCGACGAGCGACGAGGGACGAGGGACGAGGGACGAGGGACAACGGAAATTTTCATAACGACACGACAGCATAACTTTTTTCAACCTTGACCGATTTTCCTAATTTTTTCACACAACATGTATTCAATAGATATCTAGCTCTCTCTTTTTTTAAATTTCGAAAAAAAGTTTTATTTGAAGACTTTTGTGGTTTGAAAGCCAAAAATGGGTGCGCAATGGCCAAACCAAACACAACTCACACGCAGCGCTTCGCGCTGCGCGCGATATACTCTTGAAATGCTTGTGAGCAATCGTTCCCCGCGCATAAATATAAATAGCATTCTGAAGTTTCGACCTATGAAACGTGATGAATATTACATATTTCTATTTACATATTCATGTGAATGTATCTATTATTTTTCTTACATAATTCTCCCTACTCCTCCCGTATTTCCTGTCGATTACCGGCATTAATTGATGCGTTTCGCCTGATCGGATACGACTAAGAACACTGTCAAACAGTCCTTCCCACCCCTACTATTATCGTTTGTTTACTTCTTGGAGACAACCATATTGGGGCCCGACTGTCTGTAACTACCTGGAAACGGGGTCACGTGAATGATTGGAACAGTCACGTGAAACGTGATGGGAACTATACTGTTAGTCAATTTCACAGTCACGTGAAACATGTTACACACGGAAGAACTCAGAAACGTGCAATGACAAACTGTACGATGCCTCATCAGAATGCTAACTTCACGTGGATATTCAATTTACTACTAGTATATATACTTTATTGACGCATGTTTTCAAATGTTTAAATAGAGTCACCTGCATAACACTAATTTTTGTATATGTACTCTATAGTTCGTTTCACCCATCCATAGCAGCCAGTTACAGTAGATTTTAGTGGGCGGAGTCAATTGTGTTGGAAAGTTTCCAACAGCGATCAGCCTAATCAAAATTGTGCACCAGCTGGGTATTGAACTCAGCGGCGATAGGTGGCGCTGCGCCCACAAGCAGACGGCCATCGGAACAAATGTCAAAAACTAAAAACAGTGATATCCGATCACCTTTTCTGGCCGTTTTTCAAGGGTCCACCGCGGCCCGTCCGCTGGCTCTCTCGATTTCCAGGCGGACGGTCAGCAGACATTGGGGTGTTGACCGGACGGGCAGCGCGCACTAATTGGTCGAGCGGACGGGCAGCCGTGCACCGCATAATTACAGGGGTCAACACTAACTCGGGCTATTGGCTAACTCGGACTGATAACTTGTAGAGACTGAGTGTAAATATCTTCTCATTAATTTCACCTTTCAAACTTCATATTTTGATGTTTTTCAATACTAGTGATCTCCCCAGTTTGCTAATAGATTTACACTGAGATAACAATATTTATTATTTACATGGATAACAGAACGTTAACAAAACCACCTATCATTAACAAAAACTATGTACATCACAGGTATGAAACTGAGAATTTACTTTCTCTTGTGCGACTTGTGCGAAACGTGTCGAGACATATCAAGTAAATAGATATCGATCTCGGTCTTTGTTGGAACACGAGCAGCCAGTATAGCATTGAACGACTGCATCTTGTTTCTCACAGTGTTTCTCCGATTCACATCCTTACGGGCAAGCTTGGGTGCAGAACCCTGTAATTTACTCTTGTAAAAAGGAAAAACTTAATTCAATTGACACGAAATACTAGAGGGTGTTAGCTTTTTGTAACGACTTTCAACTAAACTCAACTTGTTCGAAATTCAAAAGCGAATGTTTAACATATAAAGCAGACCGAAACTGATCATGTTACCATGTTGTACTGTTATGTCGTTTCATTATGTAAGACATCAAACTACAGCTCAGAAACTTATACTTCATAACTAGTTTAGTTGCAGTCACTCTTAATACAACAAGGAAATACTAGTTGAGCTGAGCTGTTACCGAATACAACATTTTACCAATAAAATTGAAAATAAGAAAAACCTCAGAACATGAAAAAAATTGATGATCCACAGTAATCACTCGCAATCAACATCCACCGTAGTCCCACATTTGCAAAGTTTGGAGAACAAACTGACAAATACTTTTCCCGCACACCAATAGTCTCCATTCAACTCAGGCTCGCTGCCCGTCCGCAACCACTGACTTGACCTCTTAATAGCACCCGGTAAGCTATAATTGATTTTACGATGTCTCGCGTGATTTAGCGGACGGAACGCGGGTCTCCCGTTTTTCAATGCTTATTTTATCGCACAAAAAGTTCTTTAAATTACTCCCCGGTTTGGTGGTAACCTTTTGAAAACAAAAAATTGGCGAAAATCTTAAAATAACCACTTTTCGAATTTTTACTCGGAACGATTGGCGCCAATTTTGTGCGATTGGCCAGCTACAAAAGCGAGAGAGCATGTAGGTCAATGAGGGCGCAGACATCTACGTCTCTCTGACCTGCACCCTCTCTCGTCAAGGCCGCTACAAAAGTAGCTGGCCAATTGGCTGGGAATTGTCTGAGTATTTGCAATGAAAATACTGGCAAGCTGCCAGATCAGTCGCCTGCAATGTAGGGTGCGCTCGGCCAGCATGGCTGACTGCTATCGATGGGTGAAACGAACTATATCTGTATTTGATTAACTCCTGTTCAGAGAACATTCATTTTGTTGCCAAACAGGCTATAGTCATCGCCAACGGGAAGGCAAGAGGGTACTGTATATCTCACTTTCCTCTGTGTACGCATGCATGTCTTTGATTCCGAAGTTTGTTGGTTATGTTTTCTAATATCGCAGTGGTTGTTGCGCTCTGCTACAAATATTTTGCTCGCAGGTTCGATTTCGGCGAGAGACAGAAATTTAAAATATTGGCACCCACTATATAACTACCTGGAAACATCACGTGAAATGGTCACTTAAATACACATCGATCGCACTTTTGATAATCGCACGTGAACTATCATGCTTTCAACATTTCCCACGTAATCTTGTAGTTGATCGACAGTGATGGTTTCTGAGAATATCACAAAACTACATGGGTGTTTCACACTAATTACAAATCCATGCAAACAACTATTCGTATAGCAAATCTTTGACGTAGAAGTGACCAAATCTGTTTCGTAGTCCGATCTCGATACACGCCTTGATTCCCAAATGTTCATCGGACAACACTGAGATCAACTATAAAAACATCGGGAAAGAGCCATATCAAGTGTAAGTCTGTTTTGAAAAGAGCGGGCCATATTCAACATAGTATGTTCGAGAATTCTGCTGTGCCCACGTTTACCCCCCCCCCCCCCCGATAAATTGGATGCATACTATAGTAAATCGTAGCCAGCGGCGGCATTTGTGCTTTTCATACGCAACCGTGCGCATGAGTGACCGATGGCGCACGGTTTCTGGATATTTGTAGCCGCGACACATTTCTTATCATTCGATTGATGGGGGGCCGCCTAATCGATGACAAGACGCTCACCCCCGTCACCCGCCCCAGGCTGTGCAACTGGACCCCCAGGCCACGCCCCTTCATCCGTGCGCCAACTGCACCACCGCTATCATTCACACCAGAGACAGGTGAAACTTGATCAATTGCAACTTATCGCGGCCCACCATCAACCACGATTCACACGCCCGCGCCCTATTAGCACAAATTACGCACACATCTATGTGTATCTCTTTCTCTCTCTTTCTCTTTTTCTTTCTCTTTCTCCCCCCCCCTCTCTCTCTCTATCTCTTCTATCTCAATCCATCTTTTCACTCTCCCACTCTTTCCCTACCTCACTCTCCTCCCCTCTCTCCCCTTTGTAATTTTTCTCCCCCCCCCCTTTGTATACCTTCCTCTCATGCTCTGCCGTCTTCTTCTCTCTTTTCCTCACCCTCTCCTGTTTTCCTCTCTCTCTCTCTTTCTCTTTCTCTTTCTCTCTCTCTCTCCCTCCCTCTATGTTTCTCTCTCTCCCCATCTCTCTCCTTCTCGATGTGTATATCCCCAGCTACCCTAGTTTATGTCCCCATAATCCATCCAAAGTCACCCATAATATCTCTCTCCGCCTGTTCCCTCTTTTATGGTTCTCTTGTACACAAAATGTCAACCTCCGCTCCAAAATAAACGCTGATTCACTCTTTTGTCAATGCTCTTACGGAAATCATCCTACTTTCACTTGTAAATGTTTTCTGTTTACTAATACTAAACTTCTTATTTCGATTATTCGCATCCAACAACTTCTTGCGTTTTTGTTTGCGTCACGTTGTTTTAGAGTGAACTTTCTGAAAGAAAAGATCAATGCTTGTGAACAAACATCTTTAAAATATAATGAACTGTCAACTATACCATTTTTGTTTTTGTTGTCAATTCTTGGTGATTGCTCTCACTCCTTGTCGGCGCTTTGTTTTGCTATCGCATTTAATCCGATTTATTCATCTTCTTCCACTGTCGCTCCCCGTAACGGTCGTTTATGCATTAATAATGGAGAATATTTGTTAAAAATGGAGGATTTTATCTGGGAAACATATAAACTTATAAGTTTTGATATTTCATTCTAACCGAAGTTCGCAGTTTCAGGTTTTCGCATATTAAATAACTTTGTCTATCTCTACCTCTCACCCAAACTCTCTCTCTCCCTCTCTTTCCGTCCAAGCTCTACGAGCTGTCGAAAAAGTTTGTTACAACCTAGTTCATATGTCATCGTGATGTTTCATGGTGCTATTTTATAGTATTAACAGATTGTAACGTTTCAAAGAAACATGAAGAGTAACCTACGCATGCGTATTCTACATGCTGCTTCCCTATCACAGTATAAATGTAAAACTTCACAGTGAAATAGTGGTTGCGTGTGAGGTAGAGGCGAAACGTACCACTTTCATTCGTATCACTGTTAATTACTATTTCACATTGTACTATATATATGCACTATATCAAATTAGAGCTATCATTCTTATTCGGAACATTTTTTGTGCTGTTATAACGTTGTTTATTATGTTGTTTTTCATTTATAAGCGGCACGGTTGACGAGAAACACTTGACTTCTGGTGACGTATAATTCTAACACTTTAATAATATTTTTGAAGGTATTTTAATCAAGTTTTACCTATTTATTCATACTTTTGCTCTGATTGAAGATCAAATTACAAATGGGAACAAATTCTTTTGGATAAACTTTACCTCAGTCCTAGTTTAGCCGCAGACCAATTTTTCCTATAATTTGAGCTAACCAGATCGCGGTAATTACCTATTCAACCAGTATTGCAACTGTTTCACGTGTTCATTTAATGAATAAATCCGTGTGGATTTAGAATAAAATCTATTAACTCACAAGAAAAAAAAACTTTTTAATCTTTCCTTCTTAATTTAGTCTTCATTTGCTCGCTTGCAAATAGAAACAAACCATCCAATCAGTGATTTGACTTATTGAATTGCTGTTTATTCAGTCCAGTTATCTATTCGTTGTGCTGTCATTTTTGCAATCCGATTCACTCATTTTTGGGTCAATCAGTCCAGCTTCTGACTTTCCATCCAGTTATGGAATCATTCATTTCTATATTATTCGATCTAATTATCAACTTGTTGGTTTGCATCTTTTTCTTTCAATTTATCCAGTTTACGATTTATTAATTTCTATATTGATTTTCTGTATTTTCTCCGTCAGTTATACGATTTTCAACTTTTCTGCCCATCAATTTAGCTATAAAATCCTTCTTTCTGTAAATTTTCCATCTAATTATCAACTTATTGATATTCTGTTTTCTCTCAGTCAATCAGGAATTTAGTCCAGTGATGTATTGAATTCCGCACTTTTTCGACCCCATTATCGATTTAGCGATTTTCCAGCGATGGCGTCGTCAGCGCGTTGTCGTTGCTGTCCGTACGGGTTCCACATCGACCTGGGCTTCGTCTCTTTCGCAGAAGACGTGGCGAAGGGGCACACCATCAAGAGGACCCCCACCATGTCACGCAAGGACAGAAGTCTACTCAGTCCACTCGACAGTCTATTCAGGTAGATCACACTAGAAGTAAATTGAGCAGTCTCCCGAAGTTAGCATTCTCATGAGGCATCGTGCAGTTCGTCATTGCACGTTACTGAGTTTTGCTGTGTGTTACATGTGTTAAACCGTGACTGTGCATTTGACTAATAAAATAACAATTACTAATTCCAAGAGTAATTTCTCATTATAATAATACTCTCTGAAACAACCTGGGGTTTCTGTGATATACGCTAATCCGACATTTTATTTGCCCACTGCGAAAGTCTACTAAGAAATGTTGAAAAATATACCAATTCACTCATCCGTTCCACCGCAAACCGAGATAGAACCCCCAAATAGTTGCGTATTTTCTTCGATGACTCTGTTATCTATATAGTCTCCGTTTACGATGCCGTACATGACTAAGAACCATCTCTCCCAAACAATTCGCCCCATCAAAACGTATTGTCGAACAATTTGTCACCAATTACTATTCTGCCGATTGCGAACGAAATTGTAGAATATTCAAGAAAATGGTTTCTACGGAAACTGGGGATAATTGTATTCGGGCAAAAAATTTAAATAAAATTCTTCGGTGTTTGGAGGCATACAAAAATAGTGTATCATTTGATGTTTTTTGTGTGAAAACAGATCTAGAAGGAAGGGGGCACTGCTTTTCAGTGTTGTAAAATTATGAAAACATCACAACATTGAAATAAAAAACTAAAAGTTCAAATATGCTAATGATTGTTCACGTTTTACGTAACTACTCTATTTACGCTTAGTATATTTGGTTGAACGGACATTTGCCTCAAAAATCAGTTCTAGGTTAGTTCAGTGTTTCAGCACCTCTATGTAGCATATGCTGATTCCTGCTAATAATTGGTAAAGATTGTGTGAAACGATTCCGAAATTTTTTTATCTGAATATAGTATTCAACATATAGGCAGGGTTACTTTTTGCTGCCAACTCTGGCAGCAGCAGCAGCCGCTGCCAAGCATTTGTGCAGCGTTGTCACACTTTTCACTTGTCACACTTTGCATGTTGCTGCTGCTGCCAGAGTTGGCAGCAAAAAGTATGAACCCTGCCGCAGTTTGATCTACATTCATAATCGATATTTTAATCCGCAATAGAAGTCCTTTCCGAAACGGTGTAAATGACCATATCCGGCTGTATTTGTAGTTTGATCCGCTGCTGTCCAGGTAGTATTCTTTGAACTGTGTGTGGCGTTCAAGATAAACTACAATATAGATTTTCTATAAGGTTTATTCATGAATTTTTGAAAAAAAACACAACACAAATCACGAAAAACTAGGACCCCTAGGGGGTAGATCTACCTACAAACAAGCGGCACATAAAATCAATAATATCAACGAATCAGAAGATTTGGTTGCCGCTCAGGGATAAGTATACTAGAAATCAGTTGAATAATCAAATTAGAATTCTAATGGGTATCGTGCACTTTGTCATTGTACGTTTCTGAATTTCGCTGTGTTAACATATTTCACGTGACTGTGCAATTTACTGACAGTATAGTCCATTTTTGTTCCTAATCCACCGGATGTTAGTATTTGATAATAGAATGTCGCCTTTTCTGGCGGTAATCTGTCTTTTGCCACTCGCGCGACCCAATTATTTTCTCACCTTTCCAAATGCGCCGCAACTTTTTGAGAACAGAAAGAAAAGTTCAGATTAGTAGAAGAAACGAGATACTTTGCTCAGAAAGTAGGAAAAACAGAAGGAAAAACAGTCCAAGATCTATTCGATAGTTTAGAATAGCGCTACAATTCATGTTTTACATAGTGGATACTTATTTGCTCTGCACTTGGGAATTCAATAGACTTGGTTGTTACTGAAGTTTGGTAACAAGGTTTCAAATACTGGCCTACAACAGAAAAGAATGGAGTATAATATCAATGAAACCAAAGACTCGAAATGAATGTCTGGTAACAAAAAAGACGGCGAAAGAACTTATGAAATACCCAATGTAAAACAGTAGGAAATTCCAAACTGCCAAAGCGGTGCTTATGTAGTGTCACTATTTTTTGCAGTAGCAAGATTTATTGGAGCAAATAGAATATGCGGTGGCGGAGAGGGGGATGGTGATGGTTCAGGCGGGAGTGGCGTCGTCACTATGCCAGTTATTTGTGACTTTGAACGTATCGTGTTATACAAAAAGTACACGGTTCCCTGTGTTGTTTTTTCAAAGTGTTGTTTGAACTGTTGGACTCCCACAACTAGGAATATTCCTATTAATAATTACTGGTGAACATTACTTTGACCGATAGTTGACTTGATCACAAACTCGAGCAAATGTTTCACTTCTGAATTAATAATGAATTTGTTTTTTTACAGTGACTCGATGGAAAATATAATGAGCGACTTTGAAGAAGTTCTCGCTGAAAAACAGGAAAAGGTCGGTTTCTTCAAATTGTATTGAAAAGAGGAAAAGAGAGAGAGAGAAAGAGAGGGAGAAAAAGGAAAAGAAAAAGAGAGAGGAAGAGAGAGAGAGAGAAAATAAGAAAGAGGTTTTATATTTCATAAGTTTTATCCATTTTATATGTTCCATTCTAACTCGAGATAAATAATTTCTCCAGGCTCCGTCCAACTTTGAAATTGCCAAGAGTCGACTTCAAAATGGATACGCATCCGACTACACGGGATACCGAATAAAACCACGTGAGCCTGGCATTATTCAAAAATGAAACATTATTTCACAAGAAAAATAGCGGAGTTTGATATACTGTTAGTCAGTTGCACAGTCACGTGAAATATGTTAAACACAGCAGAACTCGGAAACGTGCAATGACAAAGTGCACGATGCTTCATTCGAATGCTTACTTTACGTGACTATTCAGTTTACTTCTAGTATAATACAGTTGGTTTTCCGATGAATTGCAGAGCACTGATCTGTATCAAACGGCTTTTTGAGGAGTTCACAGCTTTTACATAGTATGCTTGATGTATTGCTCAAAAAATAGATTTGACCTCAAAATCAGAACAAAATAATGAGAGTTTAGGTGCATAGCTGAGAAGTATTGCCCTAACCAACAGAGGCAACTTATATGCAGTGGCCGTAATATTCAGTCGCGTTTATTTTACAATCACAATGCGGCTTCGGACTGAATTACGCGGGTAACTAGACGCGTGGCGTGGAGATGTGAATGCCACGTGAAATGATCTATGCTAATATAGTCAACATCTTTCCTACTGAAACTCCTTTAGTACAGATTCAATTTTTGCAATAACTGTTTTCTGTTGCGAAAATAATCTCTGTCGGAAACATTTTGGTACACTCTTTGCAATATGATAGCAGAATCACTTGACAGAACAGCTCTCATTCGTGCACAATTCACAGTAATCACCTCAAACAGAGTATGTACGTCAGAAGATCTCGGCACCTTCACCCCATTCTGCGTCGCTCTATCTCCTTTAGTGTTGCGCGCCACTCGTACCGTAGCGGGATGTAAAAGCAAAGGAATATCGTATGTTTAAGGAGACGCAGGATGGGATGAAGGTGCCGGGATCATCTAGCATACGTATTCTGTTGTTGAAAAGGACGCAACGCGTGTAACGGGGGCCTGTTTCCCGTAATTCAGTTGACCGTCTCACTGAGAAACCGGGTTGATGGAAACAGTTGTCCTTGTGAGAAAGTTGCGCGGTTTCTTTTCTCTTTTGTGGCCAGATCAGCATTACAATGAGGGCGTCGTTTGACTCGATTGCGCGTGTAACGGATCCTCGAACGAGACTCCGAATAGGGGGTTTTCTTTCGCTCTCTCTCTCTCTCTCTCTCTCTCTCTCTCTCTCTCTCTCTCTCTCTCTCTCTCTCTCTCTCTCTCTCTCTCTCTCTCTCTCTCTCTCTCTCTCTCTCTCTTCATCTCTATCTCTATCTCGCTCTCCCACTCGTTTACTCTCTTTCTCTTTCTCTCTCTCTCTCTCTCTCTCTCTCTCTCTCTCGCTTACTCTCTTTCTTTATCTCTCAAGAAACCATTTGAGCTCTAGGACCAACAGGCGTTGAGCATGCTGACATGTAGTCACGTAACCCTCGTGAAACATCTTCTGAATTATCAATCGAGTCATAGGAGTTAACCTGAATGTTTCATAGTATCCATAAAAGTACTACTGACGGAAATTGCGATTGCAGCCACCCAGTCGCCCGTGCCAAATGGAAACCGAAACGGTGGTCACGAACTCAGTGAGTTAATCTGGAATTATTTCAGATGATAGGAATATACTAAATGAAAAGTTACACACTGACAATTTACGAGAAACATGTGTAAAACTTGTGTGAATTGAAGTGAAACAACGACACTCCGTCGAGATACCGTTCTATTTCTATGTAAGAACGCAGCTGTTAGAAAATGCAGGGCCCCACATTCAGTCGTGAATGGTAATGAACCAAACACTTCAAGGTTGAAACAAAAAATAATGTATGCGAAACTGAAATGAATAGTCATATTCCTTCACCATAATATTGGGAAACTGATCATAAAGTTTACACTTTCCCCATCAACCACACCTCACTGTTTCACAGGCATTAGTAAACGACATGAGTTATGCAATTTCGATCGTACCAAATATCACTGCAAACATTTATTCGAGGATCGAGTGGGTAGTCGAAAAAAGTTTCTTCCATTTCAGACATAGTTCCCAGAACTAGTGAAATAAATACAGTATAACCACCCAAATCTATTTTGCGTAACAAGCAACTTCATCGAAGAATGTTCAAACCAGTTTAGTAGTGTTTCTAATAATAAAAAAAGTAGTAATATGATGATTTATAGGTTTCGCCACTTCGAAACCTACTGCTCGTACTCCTGTTTCTATGAGCGGTAGACTTACACCTTCAGGTAAGAATTTAAATTGAAAAATCACATTCTTACTCCTATTGTAATTGTTGGATATGTGAACCATTATCACGTATCATCTCAGTTGCATATCATGTCTACGCTCATTAGCATACGTCTGCTACCCTGTTAACGTGTTACGTCTTCTCGTCTGCTTACGTGTACAAAGCAGCGAGCATTGTGAGTATTGTAAGCTCTACCTAGCTAGTAAGCAGTCTGGCTACTAGGCTAGTTTTCTATCTCTTCTCTCCCAGTCAGGTATCAAGGCTTTATTGTACTGTCTATTTTATATTCATAATAAACCTAGGATAGTTAGTGTTTTGTTGTGTTATATTCGAAAGGCTAACGTATCGCCTGAAATACCTAATCGTTGTGACTTCGTGAGTACGAGGGTTACAACATAATTGGCGATCAGGATAGGCAAAACTCTCGTTGCATTTACTGGTAAGTTACTGGTAAGTTCGGATTCCCTGGAACGATCGATCATTGGAGGATATTGGTTGCGATCGTTGGATTCGGATATTGTTCATTGTCGTCTACAAAGTCTCTTGTACGAAGAGATCGACACCCCTTTGGCTGCGTCTTGTAAAGCGAGACGTAGTAACACTGTGACCTGTGAAGAGAACGGGAATCAGTATACTGTTTGTTGTGGAGTACTAGGTTGAAGTGAAACCGTAAGTACTGCCGCCGACCCCCGCTAAGTAAGCACCCAGTTGAATTGCTGGTAACGTCATTTCCTTAGGGGAATTGCTGCCCAAATTTTCAATTGATTGTTACTTTTGCGAGGTGAGGCGAAGCGCTGCCCAAATTTTGATTTGGTGGCCGCAAACAGAGTTGTTGTGGATAGTGTACCGTGTTGATTGGATCGAATAGGATCAATTCAACAGCACTATGCCGAAGACAAAGGAAGACGACAAGGACGAGAACAATATGCAGGAACTGTTGTTGAAGTTGTTGCAAGGGCAACAAGAACAGCTCAAGCGTCAAGAAGAACGACAGGAGGAGCAGTTCAAGCAGCAGGAGAAACGAATGCAGTTGTTGGAGGACATACTGCTGGAGAGGAGAGCAGAACCAGGCAGTGTAGCTTCACTACCAGTTGTCTCAGGAACAACTAGGTTGATGGCTGATCTCAGTGGGAGATTAGCAGTCTTCAACTTTGATCCGGAGAGTGATCAAACTTTCTCAAAATGGTACGAACGTTATGGAGAAGTGTTGACTGTGGATGGAGAAAGGTTGGATGACAAGTCTAAGGTTAGGCTATTGGTCGGAAAACTTTCGAATGATGTGTTTGATCGCTATACAAAGCAGATCTTACCAAATTCGACCGCAGATGTGACTTTTGACGATACCATCAAGATTTTGAAGGAGATGTTCGATGTGAAAACATCAGTGTTTCGACACGATATCACTGTCTCAAAATAGAGAAGAAGGACACGGAAGACTACATGGAGTACACTGGCCGCGTGAATGAGCAATGTGAGAAGGCAAAGCTCCAGGAGTTGGACAAAGATGGTCTGAAGGCACTGTTATGGATTTATGGATTGAAATCTAACAGAGATGCGGAACTCAGACAACGACTTCTCATGTTTCTGGACCGTAAACACTCTGATCAGAAGACTGTCACGTTACATGATCTGTACAAAGAGTGTGATTTGTGGCTCAACATCAAGCGAGAGGCAAAGATGGTTGAAACAGGAGCACAAGATGTGAATATGGTCAGAACAAGGAACGACAGCGGAGATAGCATTGACACAGCGAGACATTCCGAACTTTTGTGTTGGAACTGCGGAAAAGGTGGTCATATCTCGCGCAAGTGCCAATCCAAGAAGTGGAACTGTGGTAAATGCAAAGGCTCAGGACACAAACCAGAGTTCTGTGAACGTTCGAAGAAGTTCAGAACTGGCATGAGGGATGTGAGAACTCGTGTGAATAACTCGGTGGTAGTTGAGTCTCATAGTCCAGGAAAACAGGTTAACGTGGTTAGACGTTACCTGCCTGTTCAAGTCAACGGATTCAAGTTGGACATGCAGTTGGATACGGGTTCTGATATCACTATGTTGAACGTGAAAGATTGGAAACGTATGGGAAGTCCAGACTTGGGAAGATCAGAAGTGCGAGTCGTAGATGCCAAGGGAGACAGTATGGTCGTTATGGGCAGACTCAAATGTCATTTCAAGATCAAATCGACCATTGGAACAGGCTATGCGTATGTGTCGAAGGCTGAAAGTCTGTGTGGCTTGGAATGGATAGCACAAGACGAGAAAATGTCGCATCATTTAAGTAAGATGGCGAACATGTGCGAGATGGAAGATCTCGGCACAGCAGAATATTTGGAATCACCAACGAAGGATAGCGGACAGACCATCAATGGAGGAAATGGTAATATGGAGACGTTCCGAAGAGAAGAGTTTTCTGTAGAGAATAAGGCTCGAGGAAGTTCCATAAATCCGGTGATTCCACAGCAGAAAGTTTCCGGCGTAAGCACAGCATGGTCAGCGGAAACGGAAGGATACAGTACGTCAGCACCAAGGAGGGTATGTCAATCAGTCAAGGAGTTGTCAGGTCCTAGAAAGGAGAGACACACAGATGATGATTTGACAAAACCGAAAAGTGTGTGGCGGAAGGTTACTGTCAATGTGATTGGACCAATGAATGGCATTTCCTATCTTGTTGCAGAAGATATGGACGAGAAGTGGCCTGTGGTTGCAAGGATGACAGACATCAGATCGAAGTCAACAATGAGAACGGTGAAGGAACTGTTCAAAAGTGTTGGACAAAACCCGAAAACTGTTGTAACTGGTTTGAGTTCGCAGTTTACATCTGAAAAGTTCAGAGTTGGATGTGTTGAGGCTGGTTGGGTAACTGAGTATGTTGACCCTGAGACCAAAATCACAGAAGGAAGATTAGCTGGACAACTTCTGAAGGAATATCAGAAATGCCGGTTGTCAGCAAGCGAGCTGTCTCTCGAGATGGTGAACAAGATGCGGGAAGCATACATTTTGTCGTGGAGGAAGGAAGAAGAAGAAAATGAACTCTTTCCCATGTCGTGTCGATGAAGAAGAATCAGTCCGTGCCAAAGATTGAAGATCAGTGCCGCTCTACTAAGCTTAGTCTTCGATGTCTCTCTTCGTGACTTTAGTTCATGTTTCGTTCTTATTCTTATCCCCAATGTTTGATGTTAAAAAGGGGAGGTGTTGGATATGTGAACCATTATCACGTATCATCTCAGTTGCATATCATGTCTACGCTCATTAGCATACGTCTGCTACCCTGTTAACGTGTTACGTCTTCTCGTCTGCTTACGTGTACAAAGCAGCGAGCATTGTGAGTATTGTAAGCTCTACCTAGCTAGTAAGCAGTCTGGCTACTAGGCTAGTTTTCTATCTCTTCTCTCCCAGTCAGGTATCAAGGCTTTATTGTACTGTCTATTTTATATTCATAATAAACCTAGGATAGTTAGTGTTTTGTTGTGTTATATTCGAAAGGCTAACGTATCGCCTGAAATACCTAATCGTTGTGACTTCGTGAGTACGAGGGTTACAACAGAGAACATATTTTGTGCGGTTAAATTAAACTTTATTGGCCCACGGGAAACTATTCTCGTACCTACTTGTGCGGTTCTGGACCACTACTACGATACCTGAATGTTCCAGCGTACACGGCGTTGGGCCGAACGGTGTCGGAGATTCGGGCCCGTAACACGGAATCGCCCCAACCGGAGACTCTTCCGAGGGTCGGGTCAAGGGTTGGGACCCCAATTGACCTCGGGGTGTCTACCGGGAGTCACACCATGGGCAGACGGCAGGAGACAGAGTACAGAGATCAAAGGGTACGTGACAGATTGGAATCCAACTCGGCGGGTGAAAAGAGTAGACTGGTGGCTACGTGTCATAAATAAAGCTAGTAACTTCAATTTTATAGTGTTTTTCCCAAATTTGCATGATTATTCACGTTTCTTCCCGTTTTCGCTGGATTTTCATCTGATGCTACTTTATTCGAACTTCGTTCAGAATGGTATATCTCGATTTCACGTGATAAATAGATTAACTTGTGTAATGTTTTCTTTAGAATGGAATCGATTTTTCGCACGTGGAACGACCCCAACAACTGCACGGGGCTGCTCATCAGGGACCGGTCTGGCGCAGGACTACTCCAGCAAGAACAGAACCAATTAAGCCGACAGAAGGCGGTACGATTTTTTCATGTGCTAAGCAGGAAAATACAAAAGTAAAATCTAAAATTGTGTTTCTTCAAGCATGTGCTGTCTCCTAGTTCCTACATCGGAAAGTCGATCTCATTCATAGTTGTGTGTTTCGACGGCAAAACAAATATTATTTTACATTTGAGAGGTCATTCGTTTAAAAAAACCCATACCTAAAATGTCTCTCTCACCTTCATTGGGTTTGCAGTTTCCGGCGCGACAAAACGGTATGTTGTTTTACTCGATAAAAGTGAAAGTACAGTCTGCTTTACCCATAAATGATGTGAATGTCTCAGCCCCGTCTTCTACAGAATTCGCCAGTCTGCGGCGCGGTCGGGAGGTTGTTGTGAATGAAACGGATACTCAGCACAGAGTTCGATACTACTCGGCGTCTCCAAAAATGTCACGGGTTCGTCAGATTACTTTTCATCTTGTCAAGCCGTGTGCAGGAAAATACCGAAAATCAAGTCTAGATTTGTGATTCTTCAAGCATGTGCTAGTTCTCTACATTACGTCGTCTGAGTACGTGATACTTTGATAGGAAACAAAATGTTAGAAGATAATCAAACTTTATTAGCAGTTTTTCTTATTTTTTTCTGAAGTTTCATTGAGATTCCGGTTTTTACTATATGGTGATTCCTGAATTATTAGACAAGTTTGCATCACGATTGTAGACGCACAACTCTATTTTCTGAATCAAGTTTGCGGTTTTTGACCAATTTCCAGGAATATCTCCAGTTTTGATGTATTTGCATAGTGCATTGTGGAACAATAACACTCGGGGGCTCGGGGATAAACACAGCCTTCTTTTCCTCTCAAATGCCACTTTCGCGCGCGAAAAGGGTCCGGATATATCGCAACGGGGAGTACATAAATATCACCGATGAAACATTCTAGTAACATAATATAAATACTTTTTGAAAGATAAACAACACCTATAAATGTTAATAAAGTGGCCACGTGAAACGTGAACATGGCGAATACCAGTAAATGTGCATGTTTGGCATACACTTTACAAACTGATGTGTTTATCAGTATTTCAGGGTTACTTTTTTGTTTGGTTTTGAACAGCCGTTTAGTGCCACCTACGCGTTGATATAAATAAATCAATCAGCTGTTTCTTTATGACAACTTATAGCAGCTGGCGAGCAATCAGACTAAGATCAGTTGAATGTTTCAGCATAAGTATTAGAGCGGTTGTCCCAGAGAGAGTCACTCTGTTGAACGTTAACTAAATATAAATAAATTAGTTGAAAAACCGGTGAGGACTAAAAACTCTATATTTGTCCATGTCAACACATTTACAACCAAGTTTTAGGGTTAAAACGTTTTCTCCTTGTTTTTTTCGCAGATTGTTGTGTGCAATGTTATATTCAAAAGAAAGGGCCACTAACTTTCTATTCCTTTCCCTTTAATATTGTTTTTATTTCAGAAGTTACAACCGGCACCTCCTCTCGTAACTCCATCTCAGTTCACGTACACCCACCAAAATGGCCACACTGTTCTGGCCAAAACACAGGGAACGTGTACATCACCCGAGCCCGTGATTGTCACAAAAGAAATTACGTTACAGGTATATTCACAGTCACCATAACAGCCTGGAAAGCATTGTAATCAACTAAGTAATTTTTTTGTTCTTTATAGTAATAAGATGGTCACGTGCCTTTGCTGGATTTTTCTCGTCTACGCTATGTATGTTTTACGAAAAACTAGAAAATGTGTAATATAAAGAATAATGTGCTTGAAGTAAATTAACTCGATTTCCTGGGAAAACCGAAGATTCTAAGATCATTTAAGAGGCATAAACAATGAAGGAAAGTATACTGTTAGTCAATTGCTCAGTCACGTGCAGCATGTTAAACACAGCAGAACTCAGAAACGTGCAATGACAAAGTGCAGGACGCTCTATTAAAATGATATCTTCACGTTCAATTTACTTCTAGTATATGTTTTGTTGACAGAAACCAGTCCCGACGGAAGTTCGTTCCGCCGCGACCTCCACGGGCCCGTTGCCTCCTGCCAAGCCGTGCAGCGAGTGTCCCACTCTGAAAAAAGAACTTCAAGCAGCCATCGACAGGTTGAACTTTGAGAAAATGAAGAAATTAACATAATTAGCGAGATAATAGTGTTCATTCAATCAAGAAAGACAGCAAACGACTCGTTTGGTTACGCACGGAAGGCGATAGTTGGTCATCTGTCAACACATGATAGAGGGTGTAGATCAGGGACACGCATATACTGAGTGCCAAGTTCATGAATTTCTGCCTCTCACCGGAATCCAACCTGCGAGCAAAAGATTCGCAGCAGGCCGCTAACCACTGCGCTGTTAGAGAATATAACAAGCATGTATTGGAATCGACATGTGTGCGAACACAGCGAAAATTGAGATGTACAGTACCCTCCCTCTTCTCCGTTGGCGATGACTATAAGCGCGAATATACAATTGATTGTATAGATCCACATGTGTTTCTACAAGACTTTGGTTTAGAATATGTTTCGCATGAATGTCTTTCAATTAAAAGATTTTTCATTCAAAGCAACCCTTTTCACAGACTGCCACCCCCAAAACCCGAATGTCTTTCCATGGGATGTAACACTGATGGCAAATTCAAGCTGGAGGTGGAAACGAAAGAGGTAGTAGGGAACACCTTTTCTTCGGACACAGGTTTTTCTCCTGCAAGAGATTAGAAAATACATAATATCTGTCGACTTGACTTTATGTTAGACAGTTCCTGTTATAAATATTATAATTTCGATTGCACTAAACAAGCTCCGTGTTTCAACCTCAATATTCAATCCTTCCACCAGGCAAATTGTTGTTAAGTGAATGTTAACAGAAATATGTTAAAGATCTAAAGTTTTGGTAGTAAAGGGAGGTAAGGTTTTAATGAAACTTGTGATTCATTAAAGACAAGCGTTTCTCACGTGACCGACTCATGTACATATAATAATGAGAACGACAGCTGAATTTGCAATACTTACAGTGAAAAAAAGATATATTGACAAAAAATAAAAATGTTACATTTATGAACAATGTTTTCCAGGCGGGAACTTTGTCCACGTGGGAATGTCTCAGCATAGGCACGGGAACGGAGGAAAGAGAAATGACCTCCAGAGGTTGCAGTCCCATCATATTCCCCCCGAATCATGCGGTGAGAAGTTTGTCAAAAAGTGTAAATAAACATAATATAACAATCAATATAAATCCATTTGTTTGTTTGGAAAAACGAAGCGGAGGGTATAATACAAAACTTAAACCGAGAAAAACGAATACGATGTTTCGATGAACAAACTACTCTAACACCGACATTCTAAGAAAAACGGAGAATTGAACAAACTACTTTTAATAGGCTCCAAACGTGAAGTCTACAACATTTGAACATAAAAATGTAAACGAAAAACAAAGACTGTTATTTTCAGGAGCAGCAAACCGAGGTGGTCGAGTATGTGGAAATCGGCATTCTAGCTGAAACATCCAACCTGTCTATGGCAGTTCAAACGGAAGACACTACAAGAAAATGTCATTTCGGAATGAATACTGAGCCAGGTTTGTGCCCAGTACACCGTTATCTTGACGTACGTTGAGTATGACAAACGCAGCTTTTCCAGTTTTCATTTTATTTTCATTTCAAAATGTGAGATATGAGAAACTGAATTGTAGTTTGATCAATTGAAGTACAACAGTAACGTCAAACAAACACTGAAGATGGTCTCATAGATTTTCTAGTTTTGAAAATGTTCTCGTAGGAGCTAATCATTAATTAAATGTGTCGTATCTATTATGATTTTCGTTTTAAACTTTCAAAAACACAGATTTGTTTAAGATAATTCACTTTCAGAAACCAAGGCGGAGGCGAAGGAAAACTTTGAGAAGGAGACAATGACCACCAGAATATACTACAGAAATATTCCATCGCAGACCGAACAAATTGAGGAGGAAACACAGAAAAAGGTATAAAAATTGATACAAAAATGGTATCGAACTAGAAAGATGACGTCAAAACTTGAGTGGGACTCGGGTTCAGTGATACAACTCGGAAATTGTGATAAGTACAGTATTGAACCACCTAGTGCCACATAAGTTTCTCATTTTGGGTGTATGGGAGAATTCTAGATTTTAAAACGTTCTTAGAAAAGCGTGAGCCACATTTTGATATTACGCTTCAGCTATTGTAGCTGCCAATGTACAAAACGCAGTATTCACATTGACAACAATTTAAATGTAGAGATAGCTTAATATAAGGGAGAATAACACATTCATGGCAGTTTTTTGCTGTGTTTATAGTACCGAGCTCAGTCGTGAATCGCAGTCACCAGTGTGTATTAGTAAGAGAGCAACAATAGATTGAAGGCTATAAATAATTGAATATTATGATTAAATAACGAGGTTCTCTCTACAAAAAAATTCCAAATATTATAAAGAAATAAGTTTTTATTTTTATAAGTTGCATCGTTTTTTCTAAATCTCGACGATGTTATATTCTATGTAGATTAAACTAAATTTTCGTAATCTTCGATCACATACTTCTATCTTTTATATTAATTCGTAAACGGCAGATCAAGGTAGAAGAACGCGCTTTAAAACTTTAACACCTATTTGTGTTTATTAGGGTGAATTTTTCATTTATAACACAGTATCATTACTCGTAGATTTTAGAAATAACTAAAGCAGCTCCATGTTTCTACCTCTGTACTAGTTGCTCGCCTCTCCCACTCAACTGTTGTTAGCTTGCGAAAATCTTCTGAATTATTCTCTTTGCTAGTTTCTATATACATTAATCAGGAGGTTTCAGGTTGAGGTGGAAGAGTGCTCTTCCAATGCTGCTTCCAGTAGCGAAATGGGTTGTCAGACTGACTATGGTGAGTTTTTGTTCTGGTTGTAATTCACTAGTAGATACCGTAGACGAATGTAAGATACACACAAAATTGTAAAATGTGCACCAAAACTTGCATGCATAGTTAAGTTGAGAAACGTTTCACAACACCTTTTAACTGACAGTTAAGGCAAATTCTGGAGTATTCAGTTATTATTTTATTTCAAAACAGCTAGAAACGAGTGAATGCACTTCAAGATCGTCAATTCACTGCAAAACGATTTGAAAGCGTTATTTTCCCTAGAACGTAGCATGTTGTTGCGCTCTCATGACAGAAAAAAACCATTTGCTCGTTTCGCCTGAATGGCTCGCACAAGGACCGGTTCGGGACGTTTTCTCCATGATCAGGAGTTGAAAACAATCAAGGTTTCAGTTGAAAATCTAGTCGTTTTATCTTCTACTGGGAATTCTACAGTATGCTTGCCATTATCTAAAAACTGATCTAAAAAAGTACGAAATACTAGAAGTAAATGGAATAGTCACGTGAAACATGAAAACGCAGCAGAACTTAGAAAAGTGCAATGAAAAAGTGCACGATGCCCTATTAGGAGGCCAATTTTCGTGACTATTCAGTTTCTTCTATTATAAATGGGTCAAACTCGTTTTCAGAGCACGACAATTCGTTGCCACGGGTTCTAGAAGACTCCGAAATGACGGAGTCGCTGTGGCTGATGCCGGCCAAAGAGACCGCCGAGGCTGCGGTCGGGCCGGACGGAACGGAAACGCAAGGGGATATTCCGGTAAGAAAGGAAAGGGATAGAAAATAGAATCGCGTTTCCCATGGGGTCACAAGAAACTAATGATTGGAAATCTGGATTCGCTTTTGAAAATCATTTAGATTGCAACGTCTCATATGATTGAACCAAACGTTATAGGTAATTTGATGCTTTCTTTTACATTTCAGATTCCCACGGAGTGTCAGACTTGCCTGTCTCGCGAACAAACTTTCGGAAGGAATGTGGGCGTCGGAAGCTGCTCCATTAATGACAAAGTGAGTTGGATTCGACTTTTTCAACTAAACATAAAGTTTTCGTACTTTGTTCTCTCGTAAACACTGAACAAAATTGTATTTCTGATTTAAAATAATCAATGATTTTAGTTGATTAACTAGTTTTTATTAATAACACAGTCGCATGAATAGTAGAATTCAGACATAGCTAAAGCGACTCCATGTTTCAACCAGTATACTTGATGCACGCATCTGTCACTAGACCGTTAAGCTCATTATAAACTTTGGTTGAATATCTCTAATCTGGGGCTTCGTTATTTAAAGCGACGTTAGTTAGTGAAACAAGAACATGACACGCACTTCACCGCTTCACGTTGAAAACAGGTAAATATATGAACAGAGTCAATTTACATCAACGTAAACTTAAACGTTACCATACAAATGCGACCGTACTACTTCCTCCAAAAGTAGTAAAGAACTGACACTTGGTCTTCACACACCAGTTTTATTCGCGAGCCAGCACATGTTTTTCCTTTATTACGTGACAGAACGTGTCTCTAGTGCAAACGCGGCTCCTTCCTCTCCAAAATTGATGCTACGAGGGCATTCTGTTGTCAACCCTCTAATAGTTCCTGTTTCCCTGATCGGCTTATACAATTGTTAGCCTGTCCTTGGACACCCCCCCCCCCCCCCGAAATAATCCCCCGTCCCCTGTTTGGTGGCTTCTTTTGGCTCCCCATTAGCAGAACATGTCCCTCAGGCTAATTTATTCGGTGGTACGTTCAATTTGAATTCTGTATTGTTCAAATTTTCTAAACTGAGTGCTGGTTAATATATTGAATGCCTTTAGAACACATAGTATTTACCTTCAGTCTATTTCATAAGTACGTGAACTTGTCTCGTCATGCACGTCACTTGAGTAATGTGGAAGTTTACATAACATGTTCGTTTTCATGTTTGAGGAGACTATTCGGCTTTTTTTGTACGTGAAATAAACTGTTTGCCAAAACAAAAGGTGAACGCTAGTCAACTACTTATGAGGCAATATAGAACGTGACATTCTGGTGAGAAATAGAGGGGGGGGTAAAAGTAAAATGGTCCCCCCTTACATTCTCGTGAGACGTAAACGCTGCGTGGGCGTGAATGAATTGGGCTCGCGTTAATGTCGAACTCAAAAACTCGAATTTTGAACTCGATTATCAACATGTGTACTGTACGCTTCTCCATTTGCCATGAAAACCCGTCCATCACACAATCCCTAACCATTTAATACTATATTTTTCGAATTATTTTAAGTTTTTATTCCAGGTCTGTCTCAGCTGTGATAATTCCATTGACGAAGTAGACGAAAACGATGCCCCAGGGTTCAAGGTAAATTTTAATCAGTAATCAAATTTTAAACATAGTATGATTATCACCTAGTCATACATCGTATATATATTTGAGTTATTACACACACAGTTGCACTTCTATGTCTTGAGCACATCGAACATTTTTTAATTGGAAAATGTCCTTGGCTAGTACAAATTACTGTTGTCGTTTGTTAAATTCTCAAACGACTGCTAAAAGTATCTCATAACATTGTCTTGCTGCATCTATGTTTTAATCAACAGTCGTTTTCAAGAAAATTGTGCCGGTACTATTACAATATTCAAGCTCAGACTCCGGTACTAATGTTTCCGATGCGCTCATTGTGTTGCGTTCTGCTGTGTTTGTAGTTTGAACCTCGTGGATGATGAGGGTTCATCACACTTCTGATGAGCTAAGACATCATATCACAACTCAGTTTCGTTATAAGACATGCTGTATTGTCTTAGAACATAACCTATTATTACCCGCAGACGTATTTTCGCAACTCCGTTTAGGGTATGCCAATAGGTGAATAGTAGAACTGGATACACGTCTCAATTCATGAATTGAGCAACAACGGGATCAAACTACAACTTAAAACGGGACAGGACGACATAAGTCATATGGACTTGGTTTTTGAAGAGCGAATCCTAATATAGTTCGGGTCGTTATTCTCACTGAGACTTGGGCAGCGTGTCAATGTATTTCCCAGGCTATTTTCCGCACTTTGGAAATATTCAAAACAAACTTTTAGCGCTTGTTCAGTTTCACAACAACATGCGAATAAAAAATATACTTATGTTTGATCTGTAAAGTAGTCATCCTGTCATCAAGCAACGAGTCTCAGTGAGAATGAAACGAACTATATACTAAAAGTAAATTGAATAGTCATGTAAAATTATCATTCTCATTCGGAATCGTGTACTTTGTCATTGCACGCTTCTGAGTTCTGCTGTGTTTCACATGTTTAACGTGACTGTGCAATTGACTAACAGTATCGCGCGCAGCGCGAAGCGCTGCGTGTGAGTTGTGTTTGGTTTGGCCATTGCGCACTTAGTTTGGCTTTAAAACCACAAAAGTCTTCAAATAAAACATTTTTTCGAAATTTAAAAAGAGAGAGAGAGCTAGATATCTATTAAATACATGTTGTGTGAAAAAATTAGGAAAATCGGTCGACGTTGAAAAAAGTTATGCTGTCGTGTCGTTATGAAAATTTCCGTTGTCCCTCGTCGCTCGTCGCGCGTCCCTCGTCCCTCGTCCAATGTCCGCATAGAAAATTATTTTTTTAACTACTGGACCGATTCGGCTGAAATTTCGCACACATGTGTAAACCCCAAAGTTATCGCCGCCTCAGAAGTTTGGTGATGTCACGTTATGTCTGACGCTTGGCGCTGGCACCAGATGGCGCCAAAAGCTGGAAAATATGTGTTCCCATGAGTTAAAATATTCGAAATTTCGCACAGATGTCATAAAAGTAGGTTCAACCTGGTTTCCGAAACATGGAGTCATTATTATCGAATGGCGCCAAACGCGGGCGCCTATTGGCGCCAAATGAGAACGACGCTAGCGAAGTAGGAAAACGACCGGCTTTGTTCACAGAGGTCAGAACTATACATTTAGTTGACAAGCGTGTTGAGTATCCACATCTCTTTGACATTATGCGCCAAAAAGCCCGTTTATCCGCCAATTGGCGCCAAAATTGAAAATATAGTTTCCGAACAAAAATCGTCGGAAACTGTGATGCTAGTTGGTCGAAACCGTTCGTTCCTGTTCCTTTTTACCGATTGGAGTAACATGTATGATTATTGGCGCCAAACGCTGGCGCTTGTTGGCGCCAAATAAGTAAAGGCGTTGTACTGTAATGACTCAGATTTTTCACAAAAGCTCAGATTTTCAAGGAATATGTGAAAAAGTACGGTTTTGTGGTTTTTACAAGTTTCTCCAAATTTTAGAGGTCAATTGGCGCCCAAAAATAATTTGAAAAATCAGGATCACACCGTTGGAGAACTCGAAACTTCGCCAAGTAATCACGATGTTTGATAGTCACCAATTTTCGAATTTCATTCTGATTGTTCTAGTCAATGAGTGATTGTACTGGTACAACTAGCAAAAAGAGAACAAATAGTAAAAAGTGAGGGACCAGGAAGTGTGTGAGTTCTGTTCGGTTTCACCGTTTTCAGCAAAAAGTGAACAATACGACGTAGGGAGTGTGCAACAAAAATAGAGCAATACATAGGTTTGCACAACGGTTCACAAAAAAAATTTCTTACACAAATCCTCATTTTAGTGTGAGTGTATGATTGGTTTAACGTACGTACGTTGTGATTGTGAGTCGTTGTGCAAACCTATGTATTGTTCTATTTTTCTCCCTACGTCGTATTGTTCACTTTTTGCTGAAAACGGTGAAACTGAACAGAACTCACACACTTCCTGGTCCCTCACTTTTTACTAATAATATCTAGTTTCAGCTGGCTCCGGAATCGTTGAAACCAAAACAATTAGACTCGAGTCGCGTGGCGGCCGTCAAAAAACTCCTCACGTCTGAGCAGAAACAGAATTTTGTCAGAGGTACAATTCGAGCTTTTCTCAAACTTTCTCGAAAAGTTTACTCGGATTCATATGTTCTCTTGTTTTTTTCTCTCGCAAAAACGTCTTGCTCTCTATGACAATAGTCTTTGTTTCCTCAAAGATAGTATTCATACTGTACCGCTAGTCAAATGTTAGTCCTTTAAAATGTGAAAGAAAAACTAGTGGGCAGATTAAGGCTGGTTTTCTTCACATTTCACGTGATTATTCCGTTCATTTTCAACGTTAGTCACATTAAGGTACGGCCGTGACAAAGAGTGCTCGTTTGGAAAGAAAAAAAGGAGACGACTTGGACTATATCGAGCAGAAAAATAAGGTAACCTAAATTTTCATCATTCTCTTCATTGAAAACCTGAATGTTCTCGATTGGCATGGCTGATAGAAATGAACAACAAAAGTTGTTTCCTATTAGCTTCATAGTTTGGCGCAGTTAAGTGTTTCATCGCGCGATCTTATTGAGTTCTGTCCTACCATTCCAGTAAGGTCTTTATGAACTTGATATTGAAAATTAATGAAGCTTTTCATAATGTAGTATTATTATATAAACCAGCTTAAAGCTTACATCAGCGAAAAGAGCCATTTATTTCGTTTCGATCCTGATTCACAACGGTTTAAGTGTCGAGTCTTTTTGTGTTAAGTTAAGTTTGGGTTGATGAATCATCAGTTGAAGCCTTGTAACGAAATTAGTTAGATGAATGCCCTTGACTATTCAAAATACTTTTACAAAATGTTATCGATTGTTAAAGCGAAGTATAAAGCTAGAATACATCAGTTTTCTGAGATTCTAGGTCGGTTTCCGGTCATCTCTATTAAGCATTAAATAGTAAATGCCAAATTCATAAAATGTTGTCTCTCCCCGGAATCGAACTTGGGTGCTAAACACTACGCTACGAGAGTATGTAGCCGAAAAGCTCTGGAATCTAATTCATGTGTCCGCACACAGCGGGAATTGAGATATACAGTATTTTCCCGCCATTCCGTTGGCGAAGACTATGCCTTTATTGTTTCCAGTCAGCCACCCTTTCCACTCCCTCCTCAACCCCCTCAGACAGCAATACCGATGCGTTGAAGTCTAAAGTTGTACTGAAAAAGGTATCTATAGATTTATTAAGTTCTATATGTTTCATATACGCTAAAGTTAGGGCAAAAATAAATAAAGAAACATAATGACAAGGTCCAGTACAACTTAGTGGTTTTCGACCGTTTTTAAGTTTTGCTCAGAAAAGTTGAATGTTTCAAGCTTTCCATATACAAGAACCTTGGCGTCTCCTTTCAATTCGTCAATTGCAGTCGACTCTATGTAAACTGAACTACATTTCTCTCTCCAGTATGTATGTGTATGGGGTAGCAATAATTTGATTATATTTCAACCTGTAGACATTCGAATCGCTCGTTATCTTTTCTGTTTCACACTGTTGAACTCATTTTGAGCCAATAAACATTGTGTATTCTGAACGACTCAGTTTAGTTCTCATTATTGCTACTGTTTCTGAGACTTGCACTTCACTCATCAGAGCTTTTTAAAGAGCCTAATTATAAACTTTTATTTTTCTTGAGATTTATCTAATACACTTTGTAGTAGGGGATCCGATGTGAAAATTGTTAGCTTTCGGGTAACACTAAGCAACGGCGTATGCATTTGTAATAATACTGTGGTAGTCTCAGTGGGAATGAAAAAGACTATATTTTTGTTCTCATTCCAGGAAATCCCCCTGCCTCCCTCCAATGTACCGGATCCCATTCCCGCCAGAATTCCACGCCCAAAGATCAGCAAGTACGTTCAAACATATTTTATTACTTTGTTCTTTAAGTACGTTCAAACGTATTTCATTTTTTATCTTTATTGTTGTTGTCAAAAAGATTTGTGAATGTTGGACCAAGACATCGGAATCAACTAATTAGCCAGTGGATTGGCAAACATTCGCAAATTGAGAAAAAAAGACGAAAAATAGTTTATGATTAGACTATGTTATAATAGGCTATGTTATATTATATATAGATGAATGGTATCACATCCTTTGTAGCTCACCCATGTGCCAATCTTATATTAGTAATTTTTGCGCGTTAAAGAAGGTAGGACACCAATGAAGAACTTTACATTATTATGATCAACTTTAGACAGAATTCGATTCCCCGCGGGTCAGAATGTGATCTATCCATATTGTAGTCTGGCGTCCATTAATTGAAGACTGTTTCATCGTCACATTACTGACTAGGACTCACAACTTGTTTTATAATATCTGTGAAACGTTCACGTGTAGAAAACCTCGCGCTTTAGTTACTGTCCATATACATAGTTTGTATCGAACATCTTTAGCGATGTAACGAGATTTGAATTTTTTAATTACTTCAAAATGAAGAAATTCCTGAAACATTTATTGGCACGCTGCAAAGCCTCAGGGAGGATTCTACCGGAACTAAACCAATTACACACGCAACCGGGTTGCATGTGAACCAAACCGTTCGCTGCTTCCAAATGCAACCAATATCACTTTACATAACCAAAAAAAGGGCGGTTGCATTCGAAAGCAACCATTACTTTTTTACACCTGCAACCGGGTTGCATTTTGGTTGCATGCAACTCGGTTGCATGTAGTTATACTGTTAGTCAACCGCAAAGTCCCGCACATGTTGAACACAGCAGAAATCAAAAACGTGCAATTACAAAGTGCAAGATTATTCATTAGAATACTAACTTCACGTGACTATTCAGTTTACCTCTAGTATCCCGCCTCGGAACTATACCAATTGAATTCCCTTCCAGATACGCGACCCCCGAGGAGAACGCGGCCACCGCTGACGAAGAAGACGAGGCCAGCGACCGACTGACACCGCTCCGCAGCGAACTACGCACCCTCGGACGGTAATATAAATATTAATAACAATGCCAATGATAATGACAATAATAACAACACTACTTTATTCATTTGAACAACAAATATTTGTGTCACTAGGACGTTTTGGATGTTATAGTTATATCAGTGTGTCCAGTAAACATGAGCTCCAAAATCGTTCCGACCCTGATTGAAGACAATTTTCTGGGTTTTGTTGAATCTGAGCTCTTTTAGCCGTTTTTTGTATTTTAGCAAAATCTCGAAATCCTACACAATGTGTGCGTCTGTGCACATTGCCTACTTTATTTCGATCACACCAATTTTCTCGTCCTCTCCCGGAAATTTGACTTGTGACCTTGAGTTTGATCGTTTTTTTGTCAATGATTATATGTCATCTTAGCAATTTAGATGGCCGCGCGGCAGTCTGCCAATCAAGTACGACGAGAGCAAGATAGAGGAGGAGTGAGTTTGCCCAATTTCATTGGAGTGTATGTAGAAAGTATAACAAATTCAACACGAGAACATTTTACTCTAAATCCCCATTTTCCATTTTAGCTTAAATTAGTCTTGTTGTACACTCACCCTTCACGGTGTGGAGTGAAAGTTACACGAATTCGTTCTAACTAAGAATGCATTCTACAGAAAACAGTCTCTAGGACTCGAACTCGAATGTGAAGGGTTGAGTAGTAGTTTGTACGAGTTCCAGATTTATCTTCCCTACCCCCCCCCCCCCTCATTTGTGATGTTTGTAAGTAGGATGGCGTTGATCCAGAGCGGTCAGTGGTATTTGTTGAGAGGATAACTACTTGAAGCGTGGCCTGTGACTGCCGCGAATGGCAAATAAGAGGGGGTCAGAGCAAGATGCCGGCATCCAGTTACTGCGGCCGAAATCAAAGTCAATCGGCACACAATACATACAGTGGGCAAAACACTTATTGCACGAATCAACATTTGAAAGCATAATCAATGTTTCACCGCCTCTAAACGACGCGAATTGAAACAACACATATAAAGTGAATATCAAAACAAAATATGGAGAAAAGGACTAAAGTGTTGGGATAACTGCTTAGAACGAGTAACGTTGATTTTCTGCGAATGGCCAGCTATGAAAGCGAGAGCATACAAGTCGATTCTGACCAGCGCACTCTCTCGTCGAGACCGCTGAAGAAGTGGCTGGCCAATTGGCTGGAATTTTCTGAGTGGTTTTGCCCCTTGCATAGCCCGAAAACATTGTGCACACAATACCTGAAGTAGGCGATTACTCTCTTGGAGGAGGTGAACTGAGGAGGTAAATATGAGCTATTAGTATTGTTTAAAAGTTTGTTCAGAAAACCTAACCTTCATTGGTTGTGGTCGCAGTCCTCGGATCGAAATTGAGAATGATACGCGATGTGCTCAAGTATGGAAAAATCAATTATCAATTGTCTTTCAGTGATTCTGGAGAAGATTCTGATGGTTCCGAGGGCAGTTACTGCACCAACGAAGACCCCCAAATGGACGATGGTAGGCATATGCTTTGACTGAATGGAATTGTAGTTTGATCTGGCTTCACAGAACATAACACTCATCTTGCGTTAACAATCATGTGTTCAAATTGTCACTCACATATCTCGCCGGAATTGTCGCGATATAGTGAAAACAATGAGAGACCCAGGATGGGATGAAGGGGACGAGGTCTTTTTGCACACTTACTAACCTATAGTGCGTGCCAAATGTATAAAATATGCACCTCAAGTGAGACTCGAACGGGGCTCAAACGTTTAGGAGGCGCGGATGCTAATCACTATATGACGAATAGTATATATGTGTTGTTACACAGCACAAAGTGAGATATGCAGTGAACACGCAGTTTTTTTTCACGCGACGACTATATTCTATTCTGTTATTTCTTCCAGACACCCCGTTCGAAATCTCCCCTGTTCTTCATGAGGCCCTGGAGAGTCTGAACTCCCATCTACTCCAACCGGGAAGTGTCACTTCGGCCACGGCGGTGAGTGAATGATAATAATAATAATAATAATAATAACAATAATGTAAATTTTATTGCGCATAGATTCATCAACAAACGTATCGGTAGTGAAGAAATAACCTGGTGAAGACAAGAACAAACTGAAATGTGTTAATAACACATTGTATAATAGTAATAAACACAAACTGTATCAGGCGACGTAGCAATCCTTCCAACCTCATGAGAAACTAATATGCTCACAAACTCCTAATGATGAAGCATTGCAATCAATAGAATCTCGTGAGAAGTTATTATTGCTCATGAGGTATCTCGTGAGGTTCTTGAGGAGATTGGTACCGCGCCTGAAAAGAAGGAAACCATCTCTGGAATTTATCCGTGGGAACTCGCTATACCTTCTGTCATATAATAGAATAGATTAGAATAGAATAGAATAGAATTTATTCGCGATTGAACACGTGACTTTCCACATAATATGTGGCACTCCAAGAGGGTTAATGGAGAGAAAAGTTAGCTCTTTTTACAGCAATCCTAAACGGTGCTTCTGTCTTGTTGTGGCCCTCGCATATTGTTAATAGCATATATGGACGTGTAAAAATTCATAAACGTAAAGTTCAAGAGCCCATTGACTGGTTACACATACAACGGGTTTCTAGAAGCAAATTTTCATTGCTTCTTCGAATCAAATCGAATCATATCTTTTCAGTTACTTCACCTTTAGTATAACATTTACAATACATTTCATGATTAATTGTTTCGATTGTATATGTTTTAGGATTGGGCCCTGAAGTATGTTCAACATGAGTGGTTGCGAACCACCGCAAGAAAATCTAGTCGATCAGAACACGTGGAGGTACGTGGTTTTGTTCTGAACTTGAGAGGACAATATTAATCCTGAGTTTAAAAAAAGTAAAAGTGACTTTCTTCTTCCAGTCTAGTAAGTAAGGTAACTCTAACAACAAATATCATTTCAATTTTTTGTATATTCAATTTGAACTATTTTTCACAAGATTACGAGCGCCCAATAGGTTCTAGCCATATGTAACCCCTAAGAGTAGACTGTGAAACATTCCAATGTCGTTGATAAATCAATGCACGGATTATCTGACAACAGCTCTGTAGTGGATTGTAAAGGATTGGATCATATTATGATGAACTGGTACTAAATACTGGGCAATGTTGGTACGTTTTGACGTTCTGCGTGAGTTATCACGAACTAACAATAAATCAGTAAACTTATTCTGTTTTCAGGTTCTAGTGGAACAGCTGAAAGAGTTGGGACCAGCCATCCTGAAAACAGTCGTCAACATTTCCGATCAAAATGTAAGGATTCCAATTTTTTTATTTTTTCTCTGCTCATTTCATTGTTTATTGTCTTCTTATTGTCTTTAGATTATAGTGAATTCAACAACCGTCAAGCTTAATCCCATATTCTAAGTCTTGAATATTACAATAGCAAGATAGTTATTCGTTGGAATGTTTCAGGGTAACACGGCCCTGCACTACGCCGTATCGCACGGCAACTTCAGCGTCGTCTCGTCGTTGCTGGATTCTGGAGAATGCCAGCTCAATCTATCGAACAGAGCCGGCTACACGGCAGTCATGCTGGCCGCGTTGAGTAGTCTGGAGGACGAGACGGAGAGGACTGTCGTGCAACGGTAGGTCTAAGGTCAAAGAACGTTCGACGACTGGATGGCCTACGGTCGTGCAACAGTAGATCAAAGGTCAAAGAGCGTTTCACGGCTAGAAGGCCTACTGTGTGTTGAAGGTCAACGGTCAAAAACCATACTATTTCAAACTTACAAACAATCGAAAGTCGAAAAAGTCGGCTTTTTTATGAACAAGTGCAAAATGAAACGCAAACTAATCGACATGTCAAAATGGCGCGAAAGCCGAAACTCGAAATAATTGCATTTTCCATGATCGGTTGACAACGTTGGATTCGTCCTGTATTAAACAAAATTTCCGCTCTAGAGGGTTTCTGCAAAGTTTCCATGGAAAGTAAACCGTTTTCCACTGCAGCTTGTTCGAGATGGGAGACGTGAATGCGCGAGCCTCTCAGCATGGTCAAACCGCTCTAATGTTGGCAGTTTCCCACGGGAAGAAAGACGCTACTCAACTGCTACTCAACTGCAAGGCCGATGTCAACCTACAGGTAGCTACAGTCAATATTTCACAAATGGCTCAAACTCGGGTTACAGAAGGACGATTATGAGCTCCAATCCCAACGCATCAGTCCTTCAAACTCCAATACATTTCTCATATGTAGTTTTAAGGACCGTTGACACCGGACTGGTCTACATAAACGTCCTGCTTCAATTTCGAAAAATAGAACCCCTAACCGAATTGTTCGAACTTCAACTTTATAGACAATAATGTTCTGCGACTCTTCGTTTTATCAGATATTCATGGAAAACTATGAAACTACTAACTTTCCACTCTCAAATCCTTATCTACTGTTCCAACCAAAATGGTCAGTATAAAAAGCAATAGGCTATTTACGTGACCTCATCCGGTAGCTTTTTCCACGCGAGTGGCTGTGTACTGTATGTCTTTCTCACCCACCGGGTTAGCCAAGTGTCATCCAAAAGACCTCCCACTGAGAAAAGTATACAAATACACCGAATGTAAGCGGAGAACATAAAATGTTTGCGGTGGTAGGTAGTACCTTACTAGGGAGGATGAGATCACCCGTGATTACCCGAAAGTAGAAATGTCGGGTCTACAAACTGTCACAACTGTACAGAAAACTCTTATAGTCCAGTCCAACTGGAACACCGAGTTTTTCCAAGCCTCGAAAACTCTAGAAACGATGGACTCTATTAGCATGTTTTCACCTTACTAATCTTCGACATTCTTCTGTGGAAACAACTGTAAGTTTGCAGAAACGGTTTTCGTTTGGTTACCACGCAGTAGTCCAACAGTTTCAACCCTTCCATCAGATGATAATTTAGAGTGAATAAATATTGATTGCGTGCGCTTCTCTGACTTTCATGTGTTTTTGGCTAACGCTGTTAGCCAAACTCGGCGTTCAATTCGGCCCTCGTTAACCGTTAAGTGTGCTAGCATATAAGTATACGAAACGCTTTTGTTGTAGTCTGATGGTTGAAACACGGCAGCGCACCTGAATGTTCCAGCCCCACCGTAGAGCACGGATATTTGTGTACTTGTTTGATTCTACTGTAATTGTAGCCCAGCCTTGAAACACAGCTCAAGTTTTGTTTCGAAACACCGCAAACAAATATAGCAGAACAAAATCAACTCTGCACACGTTTTTCTTTTCGTTTCGGCTAGTTGTTGGGATTTTTCACACCTACCCACACAATATGTTAGCTATGGACTACCGTACTTAGCAGTTTCAATTACAATACAAATCGCACGTATTGTCATTTGCTCGCCTAATTGATGAGAGTATTACCCCGTGAGTGAAGAACATGGTCCCATTGGGCTAGTAGCCGTAGTATTGAGAGCAATAGACTACTGTACAGAGGATAGTCTCATAAAATACGATTTGTGAAGTTTGGTCATCGTTTCTTGTTGATGTGAATTTCGGTATTTCAATGGGTCCGAAAAATTTTCGGCACATTGCAAAAGTTTCTGCCTCTAGTACGTGTGCTGAAATATACCTTCGCACATGAAATTATTTCTCTGGTCTTACGTCTCACCGGAAATCCATCTGGCAAAAATAGTGCGCTACTAAACTGGAGACGCAGGATGGTATGGAACTGCTCGGATGGTCAACCTGTTTATTTTGTTGAACTGTAATTACATATCAACAGCGTATATGTAGAAGACGCAAATGAATGAAAAACTTGACATATAGAGAAAAAACTGAACGAACGGGAATATTGGTTGGTGAATTCCGCTTCGTCGCTGGTTATGATCTCTCAGTCGGAATACTGTAGCATACGACCTAAATGTTATTTCATAATATAATTTAATAAAAATATTATTAAATTTATTTAAATGAAATATAAATATTATTTCTAGGACGAGGAGGGCTCGACGGCCCTAATGTGTGCAGCTGAGCACGGTCACAAGGAGTTGGTGAAACTTCTCCTGGCACAGAAAGAAATCGACGCCGCCCTCACGGACTGTGTCAGTTAACAATTCACTAGTAAATTATTTGTCACGTTAAACGTGGTGAACGTGATATTTCTTCATGTTATTACCGACTAGTTCATGCATATCTAATTCCGCAAAATAATACCACAAAATGAAGCTTGGGTGAAACATGAGCATCGAAATCACAATAACAACCCGTATTTTCAGTTATAAAACCTCAATTTGTGATAAATGTCCATGTATAATAATACAATTTTTTATATGTTTCCAGGTGGAATAATAGGTTTTTTTTCATGAGTCGGTAGGTCAACTTTACCTTCAAATAACTGGCTTTTATTCAAGAAAGCTGAGATCGTACAAAATGTTTTTTTTCTTTTCTTGAATTTTAGTTTATTTCAGGACAATTCGACGGCCCTCTCGATAGCTGTCGAAAATGACCATCGTGACATTGGAGTGCTCATCTACGCCTTCCTCAACTATACCAAGAATGAGGCTCTAGATGAAAATCAAAACTGAAAAACGAAAGTGATTTTGAAACGCGCAATCGGTCAGCTACATAAATATTAACATTAATAGAAACCATAAAGTATATAAAACTCAATATCGGTCGCCTGAATCGCTTATGTGAAGTCATGCAGCTACATGCATAAAACAGCCATGTGTTAGGTGAAAAAAGATGAGCCGCGATGATAGTGTTGCTGTGTTCAACACGTTCGCATTTAGATAGCAGTTCTGACTGTTAGCTCAACAAAAACTCGCCAACTCATTTTTCCACGCTTCACGTGTGCGTATCTATCAATTTTGGTGTAGAAGAATACTTTTAGCGTGATTGGTTCATTTCTGTGGGGTATATTTCCGTTTTTTATGTCTGAAAGTGTTGTCATCTCTCGAATCCGATATATAGAAAGTTTTATCGTTAACGTTAACCTCATAATTATTCGTTCTGTGTTTTTCTCAACTACCTCAACTGGGCTGATGGCAGATTCAAATAGAAGGGAAACTCACACAATCAAATGTTTCACTTCTAGTATAAGAAAGCATAGCGATTTCACAGTATGTTAGATGTAAGCCTGTGTAACATTCTATTCAGATCACATTTCTATGTTTATTGTGCTCAAAGTTCTTACTGTGATGTCTTTTTTTCTTAGAATGTTTAGCGATAATTCATACGAGTATCTGTTCGCTAAATATGGATGTTTTTTTATGAATATTTTATATTATTTCAAATGTTGAACTTCTTCCTCATTCTTACTAGAATGATAATAAAAGTGACATTCAAACTCGGAACAGACGAAGAGAAAGATAGCGAGAGAGTAAGAGAGACAAATATAGAAAGAGTGAGAGAGAGAGAGAGAGAGAGAGAGAGAGAGAGAGAGAGCGTGGTTTGTTTCGAATGGAGTCATAAGCACGAGTGTGTGGTAAATAAAACTTGAGTGTTTCTCTGAAAAACAAGTTTCTACTCCCCCAAACACCTTGTAATAATATAATATTTCCAACATATTCGGTATTCTTGGCTAGAGTAGATTTGGAGGTTCTCATGTCGAATGAGTAATACCATCATATGTGTCATAACAGAATGTTCTCTCAGAGAAGACGAAAGGTGAAAATGACAGGAAGTGTTCTTAGATTAACATACTTTCTGTAGTTTGGTTCAATTGAAGTGAATGTAGAAGACAAATAGATTAATAGAATGAGAGTTAAAAGAGAGACACAAGAAAGGAGAAAGAACTACAGAGAGAAAGAGAAGAGAGAAAAGGGACAGATACAGAATAACATAGGATAAAAGAGAAGAAGAGAAAGAGGGAGACAGACCCACAGACATAGAGAGATGGACAGCGAAAAAGATAAGAGAAGCGACAGAGAGAGAGGGGTATAGACATTGAGAGAGAGAGAAAGAGAGAGAGAGAGAGAGAGAGAGAGAAGGAGAGCGAGAGAGATGACTGCCCATAGTTCATTCCGTGTTTGTCGAATGATGCAACAATCGTGGCTTATCCAGTGCAAACACTCCTTGCTCATTCGTCAGCTCAATGGATCCGATCCATGATGACGTCATCAGCTGTTACGTCATCAAGTTCAGAAGTCAAATTCGGAAATATACCGCCTGTCTGAATCTAATCTGCGTTTTCTCAATCATCATTCATGGATGAAGCGGTTTTTTGAACCCAGCCGACATTTAGTAACATATCTTCCGGGTTACTTAAACGGTAGGTAAACTGAAATTTAAATCCGGTTACCTTTGAGGTAACCTGAAAAAAATGACAACAAAACCGGTTGGGTACCAAACACCTGCTCAGATATGGAATTGGCGGCATTTATGCGCCTTTCCATGTAGTATAATATTATATTCAGTCGAGAGAACTTTTCCGACTAAACTGAAAAGTAGAAAATTCAGCTCTAATTACAAGTGTACGTATCTAACACTACAAACCGTTAAGCAAAAACAACTGCCCACCTCTTCCTTCGCCCCTTTATTGCCTACTGATGAAACATTGACGTGACTGTAGGATGGGCCACATTCACGTTTAGTCCAAATATATTGTGTGATATGATTACCTTGCTGGCGGTTTTCGTTGCTGGCTGGCTTTCTATTGGTTCGATATTCATTGAAGTACAGCAGATTTAGAGTTTACAACGAAGTAATAAAGAGTGGACAATACTGTATATTTTAGAACTACTTAATAATCAAAGACCATGATTATTCTTTTTTTTCCATTTCTTCAACGATGGGGTCACTGACTTGACCTTTACCTCTCCGAGTGGGCGTGGCCTATTTGTGGGTGGAGTTTTGTGCTCTCTTTCTCTCTGTCTTCTTCCGCTAACAAACTCTGTTTGCTCATACTGCACACACAGGCAGATAGACGTACACACACCGCACGGCACTGCTTCTCTCTTCCCCCCGACCCCCCCCCCCCCCCCCCCAGCACATTCGCGGTGAGTCAGTGTCTATTGAAGAGAACCGTCACGTTCTACATGAATAGTCACGTGAAACTAAAAGAAATAGTCAAGTCAGACGTGAAAAACATCCGAGATGTGTCCTTTTGGGCAAAATAGTTGAGCAAGTGGTGAAAACACTTAGTTGGAAACATTAGTAGATACTATAAGTGAGTCATCTTCTTTCTGAAAAAGGTCACGTGAAACGTGAAGCACCCACCGAGGTGTTTCTTATACCTTTGAGTAAAGTAGTTATGTAGAATGTGAGTTTGTAAACAGGTAAATATTCCAAGTGAGGTAATTTCTTTCTCAGATACTAGAAAAGAAAAAGTCACATCAAACCTGGAAAAAAGTCCATAGTGAGACAAGAGAACTCTAGCATTTTCTCCTGGCTGATCCATCGTATTTTGGAGAAAATCATCTTGTAAAACGTTATTAGTGAGAACTTCGCTCTTTTCTGAGAAATCGTAGAATTTAGGAAACAAAGTGCATTCGTGTTTACCTGTAACTCGATACGGCGTATCCGTCGAACAGCTATGCAATAACTTTCAAAAAAGTTGGAACGATGGCTCCGCAAAAACCAAAAACTTAAGAAAACGCAAATCAATCTTTCTACCTTCTATTTAGAAAACTTTTCCAATCGTCTACTCCATTTTTATTTGGGATTGTTCAGTGTTGAAAATGTTTTCTTAATATCGTATTGAATCCCATAACACTTCCAAAACTAGCTGAGAAACGTGTGAAACCGTGTGATCAGTTTTTCCATTTTCAGTACATTTTTATAAGAAAATCGGAAAGGGAGCGCGCACTTCAAAATACACTGCTGGTCAATATTTTTCACGCGAAACGGAATTCAACAACCGTGTTCAAAATTTCGCAATGATGAAATGCTAAATTTCATTGTGTTCTGTGCGTTACGTCAGTATTATCAATAATCTTCTTTTCAAGCCTTTTCTAAGAAGTTGATCACGCTCCAAAATTGATTTCAATTTACAAATTGAGTGATCCAGTTTTTGTTATGAACACTGAATGGAAAGTGTACATTTATTGAACCTACATTTCTCTATTCCAGTATTGGTTGTTCTAACTCCCCCCCCCCCCCCCCCCCCGCCCCTGTTTACCTGAGCCAGGCAAGATGTTGGCATAGCTGAGCTTCTAGCACCCTCAGCCATGCCACATGGGGCCATGCACAGGCCGACACACACAAACTACCCACACTAACTCCCCCACTAATTCCTGTATACTATGTCTCACCAATCAATGTCCTTCTACAGTAATCCGTCGAATATTGAGAAGTTTCTAATGAATAATTCATTATTCTGGTTCCAAACTATTGAAGGTATTGCCTTCTGCACCGTTACCTTGTAGTAGTAACGGTGCAGAACGTAATTCCACCATTTGAAGAAAATCTAAAACACCAAATGACCAAACTTTTCCTTGCAAGTTTGAGCGTATCAACAGTAAAACGATAGATGTGGGTGAAACAAACTGTAGCAATATCCCAATCATCCTTTTCCGACGTTTGCCTCATTCTCATGTTGAGTTTCACCTATTCCTAAGTTAATCGTTTCAGAAAATATATATTACTTTGACACAACCTTCATATAGAACATTGTATATGTTTTTATCATTCCATCGTTTCATATAGACCATCTGCACGCATTTCCAAAATATCCACCAATTTTCGTTGTTCTGGGCTAAGGATATTCCTGACCGCGTAGTACTCTCTTTTTGAAATCGAATATTTAAATGGTGAAGTGTTTCAAGCGGTTATTCAAATATGGTTCAAAATCCTGTTTCAACGCGTGGTTGCGCTTGTCATACGTAAATATGAGTATAAAAGTGGAGATTTCACTGAAAATGTCGTAGTATGTGAGCTTAACAGTGTTTTACAGAGAGTTCGATTCGCAAACTGAACGTGAAACCTAACCACACTTGATTAACAAAATCATGGTAGAATTAAACAATAACTAAGTCCAGCTGCTTGTCTAAGCGCTTTGTAAGTCTAATGTTGCATTCTTTCCGTGCTCGAACGTTTCGTGGTCTGTATAAATAAGGAGCAGAATGGGAAAAGTAATAGCACCCAGGTGAAATAGTGAAATCCAATGAAATAACTGTTCAAGTAACTGAAAGTAATTAACTAAATGTATCTTATTCGCCAGACATAACTAAAAACAACATCTGCAATAAATAGTTTATTTCTCTTTAATTCTCTGAATCCGGCAGATATGCGTACTGTACTCGGTTGCCGCCATTTCTACATTCATAATCCCATAGACGATTTTCTCCCAAATCCACCACACGAACTCCTTCCGAAAAAATGACCTGAAATTAGATGTTTGTAAAAATCGATAAATAAAAAACTGGTATCGACCAAATCGATTAAAGTTAAATGTTTGTAGAAGTAGATAATCGCAAAATAGTCTTCTGCAGTATCAAAAACAAGAATCGATACCCGTAAGTAAAAGTGGGTGTTTGTTATTTGACCAACCAAATTAAACTGAAATTAGGTATTTGCAAAAATCGATAGTCGAGCAAAACGGGGGTTTGACCGAATCAGTGTCATAGTGCAGAGTCCGTACTGTAGCTGAATAAACAGAGAAGTCTGCGCGAACTATTGAGCCGCAAAAGATATTGATCGAAAGAAATGAGAAGTTGTGGGCAGAGTGGGAGTAAAATAGTTTACGGACAACTACACTTCGGCAGCGTGCCAGTGAACATTCAAAATTATTTTTCACCATGTTAGAGGTTTCAAACTTATTGAATTTCTTGTGAAACGAGGATCATCCCTGTTACAGCGAAAACACAGTAACACTTTCAAGAACAATTGTACTTTCTCGAAAACCCCTTCGTCCTGATTGGCAAGTTTCAGTGAGAATGCAGACAAATATACAGATTCTAATTTCGTGTTCTATTTCGAAAGTGATAGCATTCTCTTTCACAAGAAATAACCCAAGGGCACTAGGATGTATAGTTGTTTTCATTTCTAATCACAGGAAAGTTGTTTATGTGTACTGTATGAGTCTCTGCAGTAGAAATTAGAAGGACATAACTCGCTGAGCTTCGGAACGTGTGAAGAATCACCGCCCCGTCAGTGGGCAGAACCTCGAAAGTTTTGTTTGATGTTCTCTCAGTAAATGTCTTCATAAGCAAAAACCATTCCGGTTTTGCGCTCACCTCTATCTTAACGGTGCTGTAGTCGACTTTCGTATTAGGATAGCAGACTTCATTTACAGAGCCCCAATAGGACTTAGCCGCCTCTACCGTACAACAATCATTCTGAAATGACGAAAGTGCTACTTCATATAGCATTGAAGTAACATTCATGAGAAAGAGCAACAGTTCTCCAAATACTGCATTATAACACATTCCGAAAGGACGATTATAGGAAACGAAAAATACTAAACATTTCTGTTATCTCCAGCACTAAAGTGTGTTATGCCCTAGGTTTTAGTTTTTTAATCTCCGTTTGAAGTGCTAATGTTCAATGAGCCCAAATGTGTATTACATGAATGAACCACGTGAAATTGACAGGGGTTTGGCTGTCTTTGTTGGTCGAATGAAGATACTTGAAGTAAATGGAAGGTCAAGTGAAGTTAACATTCTAATGAGGTATAGTGGGTGCAATTATTTACAGTTCTGTCTCTGAACGGATTAGAACCTGCGAGCAAAAGATTCGTAGCATTCCGCCAACCAATGCGCTATTAGAGCATATAACAGGAAAGCTTTGGAATCGAAGACATTTGTGAATACACAGCGGAAAGTGAGATATACAGTACCCTCCCGCTTTTCCATTGGCGACGACTATAACGTGCACTTTGTCAATTCGCGTTTCCGAGTTCGGCGGGTTAACATGTTTCAGGTGACTGGTTGACTAACAGTATATGTGGGATTGTTTGTGGAACGTACATGAGATGTTCTTTTGGAAAGCAACACTTTTGAGAAAATTAATATTCCACTCTTCCTGTCTCACCTTTTCGACGAACTTGGTATAACAGCACTTGCTGAACTTGTTGGTACTTGTCGTGTTGTCACTCTGCGAATCATCTTCACAGCACGAATATTTCGCCTGAAAAACATATTATACATTTCAATCTAAATATTCATCATATAATCACATTTGGATCGAGCAACTTTTTTGAAATGAAGTGGTTCATTTTGAGTAAGAATCGGGCGGGTGGAGGTAAATAAGGAACATTCTGCGCAAATGGCGCCGCCATCAAACTACAAACACAGCGGATTGGAACAAGAATGATTTACTACGCAAGTTATAGCCTGAAAAAGTGGAAGAAAAGAAATGACAGTTGTGTACTCGGCCAAAAGTTTATATATTGAAAATGTTGCCAAGTTTCAATTATGTATTAATAAAAATCTGAACCTACTTGCAAGAACTTCTGCAGACAACACAACTGGACGCTGGTGTTCGTACATTTTCCGGGAACGCAGAGATCCGTGAAATATATACCCTTGGAGCAACATTTGGACAAACCAGCAGCCCCGAATTTTTCTTGCTAAAAATGAAATTCAAAAACATTTGACTTGACTATCTTTGATAACACTATGACCTGTTCCCCGAGATTGGAAACACAAGACCTTCTGATTCGCTTCGGCAACTACCAGTTCAAAGAGGTCTTCTGGATATTCGACGAATTACTGTATAAAGACATCGATTCGTGAAACAGAGTATATGGTTGTGTCATTGAGTCACCTGTTGATAGCATATATCGTCCGTATATGCTGCGCAGGGAATGTTGTCTTCAGAAATCATCTGGCCGAACTGATGGTTGAACTGAAAAGTATTACCGTATCACGCGGGTTCACGTAAATGAGATTGAAACTATCTGAGTACTGTACATGTTTAGATGGAGGCTAACCTTATAGTATATTATGATGATAAATAATAATTCATTAAACGTGTTTTTTTTTTAGAAAAACCGTCATGAGAAATTGCAGCAGTATACTGTGAGTTTCAATCGTTCGGTGAACTGAAGGACAGTTCGTTTAACTTTCAATGAGAATATGAAAAATATACTTCAATAATTAAGTTTCTGGTTTCCTCACCTGATTGGAGTTCATATTCTGGAAGGACTGGGGAAAATGGGACATGGCTGCCGTGGGAAAAAAAGAAGATGGTCGAGGAATCTGGGTCTGCAAAAGATATTTACCCAATATTTAACTATACATTAGCCCTGAAGACCCAATCTACTGAAAGTCAAAGTATTGTCTCGAACCTTTCTAATCCCTTCAATAGTTCACAATCCCTTTAGGATGATTTTGTGCAGTCCGTCGATTGTTATTATTATCTCTATTATTTTGAGCATAGAGACATTGCGTATGACATTGCGTAGAGCAGAGAGACATTGCGTTTCATCACGTGTAACATGGCAAACACATCAAAACTCAGTAACGTGCTATGAAAAGTCCACGATGCCATTGTAGAATGCTAACAGCTAACTTCACGTGACTATTCACTTCACTTTTAGTATATTTCCCGTTTCCGTACAAATTTCTACGAGAAAGTTTATTCCACCGCCGGTAGGCCTATCTTTTTGTGGTTGACTGGCATTGTTTGTCTTCTCGCAGTCGAATGAACCTCGTCTCTCCCGCGAAAGAAAAGGGGGGATATTTGACTACCGCCTTCCTGTCTGACCCCCATTCTTAGAAAGTGCAAAGGGACAAGAATAGATTTGAGGAGGAATAGCCCACGTCCACATTTTCTTGGACGTGACATGAATAAGATAGTTTATGTTCTAGACGATCTTGTTTTCGGTTACTTTTTGAATAATAAGAAGCAACACTGAAACCATCTCAAAATCGGCCGAGTATTATATTAATGCTCTTAGTTGCACGCCAGTCTTTGTTGAAAATCGAAGCTTGCTCAGAAACTACAGATATTATAGATCTGATCTGATAGTTGATCTGATTCTAGATCTGATAGTTGGTCTGAGGCAAATTGTCAATGGTTAAACATAGACAATCGATTTTTTAGGTGAGACAGTACGTGATCAGGTATCTGGCCAGTTGAGATGATCAAACTTACATACTTGGCTACGGTGCCAGGACATTTATGTATGAAGTTGTTAATTTTCTAAAGTATTGAATAATAATTATTATTCGCCCACTTCTGTTTTTGGCGTGGTGCCAATTGTGTCTTCATAGTACTCATAGTCGTCATCTTCTCCGTATGAATTTCGTGAACTCTCTGAAACATTTAAATTAATAAAAAACGGATTCACCTTAGTGGACTATTGTTGATGGCATCATTGAATCGTGTTTCGTGAAAAAAATGAACTTTTCTCACATAGCGTATTCACTGAACTTGGAGTTCGAAACGCAATCAGTGTCGTACCAGCTTCGAGCGCAACTTTTCGGTCACGAAGTAGACATTTGGGATAGAAAACGTGTACGTTATTTACTTTGGAAGTCCTGAATCTTCTAAATACAAATTCACAGTAGCAAACTACCATAAATAAGTATACTGTCAAAAGGAAAGCGTTTCTACATAAATAGGGAGTATTGGTGTAATGAGTATAACGAACCAGTGCTTCCGGTTGTGCTGCTCGATTGACTTTGCGATACGGCTTGGTTCGTGGGTTGAAAGCGTTCCTGAACTTCAGAACATTTAGGTGAGAACTGTACTAGAAGAAGAATTTATACTGTACTTGAATAGTCACATAAAGTTATCATTCTAATGAGACATCGTGCACTTTGTCATTACACGTTTCTGAGTTCTGCTGTGTTCCACATGTTTCACGTGACTGACAATGGACTAGAAGAAGACGTTAAAGTGAAAATAGAAGGCGTATTTGGCTGTTAGTAGAAAGTTTCAGAGTGATCTTTTGATTGCCATGGAATAGAACCTGGAGCGCCCCAGCGTGGAGTCACGTTATAGTCGTTGCAAATCAAAATGCGGGAGGGTACTGTACATCTCACTTTGTGCTGAGTACGACCACGTGTCTCCGATTCCAAAGTTGGTTCACCATGTACTCACATAGCGCAGTGGGCAGCGCCTAGTTACGAAACTTTTGCTCTCAGGTTCGATTCCGGCGAGAAACAGAAAATTGTAAATTTATCATCCCCTATACCTAGCTACTCCTCTGCATATTCCGACCACAGTTCGAAGTTGTTATGTGTTTAAAAATCAAAATAATCAACCAGAATCCTTCTTACCGGATAGTTTTGAGAGTTTTGAGTGTGTATTTGGGGCGTCTGTGGGTATCTCGCCTGACTCTGTTCTCTGTTTTGATAGTTTGCCTCCGATCGTCTCTGGTCAAATTGCGAGTCCACCTGACTACTGGTAGGACGAGGGGCATAGTGCTGGTTATGATCATAGTGCGCACCTGAAAGTACGTAGTATTAGTAGTCAAGTGCTTAGTCACGTGGAAACTGTTGCATGATTCACGTTTTCAAAGAAGGCCTCAACGGTGTATTTTACCCAACTAGATGTGTTTGTAGTTTGGTCCCGTTGCTATATGACGTGTATCGAGTTCAAACTACAAAACAGCTATGATCCTTTCCTATAAATACATTTCACAAACGTGTGGCAAAATTTACGTCCCGATCCCATCTACTTCTAGTGAATATGATGCTCTAACACGCATCCGATTCAAACACAGCGAACTGATCAAAAGAGGCAGATCAAACTACAACTTAGTCCTAGTCAACCTCTATACTAAAACATGATGCGAAACTCACTCTGCGCCTGTCCTTGTTGACGATGTTGTTGTTGTTGTTGTTGTTGTTGACCATATTGGGTCTGCCTGTCTTGTTGTTGGCGTGCGTAATAATCTCTCTGTTGCTGAGTTCCCTGGGCAGAGTGACCGCTCTGGCTATATCCCTGTGCTTGTCTCTGCTGTTGAGGTCGATACGTCTGTGTTGGTTGTTGATAGTTTTGTTGATATTGACGTTGTTGTGCTTGTTGTTGAAACTGTTGTTGAACTGGCTGCTGCTGAGAGCGCTGAGTTGGTGTTTGCTGTTGATATTGTTGTTGTTGACTTTGTTGTTGTTGACTTTGTTGTTGTCGATTCTGATAATAGTTCTGTCCGTTTCTAGTCACATCCGACCGCCGAACTCCGTCCTCTGATCTTTTTCTCTCGGTTCGATTCGGCCGCAAATAGGCGTTCACTTGCTGAAAACTCATGAATTAGATGAATGGTTTGTATTTTGAGCCTTACGGTTTTCACCATTCTCACCGGCTGATTGGGAACATGTCAGTATGAATATAACAAAACGCAGTTTTTACATGGGAAAAAAGTATTCAAACTGGTATGTGCACTCTGCGAAGTAGATTTCTCAATCGCGTTGAATAATCCAGGTAAAAGTTTTGAGTACACTTCGAGTTATCATCTTATCGAGTATCGAGTTTCTAAATATTTTCGAGTGCGGAATTTCGAATCTGACTCGAAACTCGAAGTTTCGAGTAATTTTGAGTTCGTTTCGAATCGTGTTTGAAATTAACAACCCCACTGCATAGGTTTCAGTGGGGATTGAATAGGCTTTACCAACCTTTCTGATTTGTTGTTTTCTGGCCATTTCCCTGCCCTCCTTTGAGTCGTATTGACACCATCCGCACTTGGCATGGTGGCGGGCGGACTCTATTGCCTCCAGGGTGTCCTTGTATGAGGTCAACTCGCCGCGGGCATGCGAGATGGTATGGGAGACACGACCGCATCTAAAACAATGAGTGTTCCAAATCATTTTCAACGAAAGTGAGGTACGCATCAGGCGGAGTAGCGAACGATACAACCCCATGGGAAACTCATACGAGTTTCTCATGAGAATCTCATGAACACCTCATCAGCTTCTCATGAACTCATGTTGAACCATTATAATCATTATGTTCTCATGAGAAGTTTGTGATAAGTTGCTCATGACTTCTATAATAAGGTCTTGGAGGGATTGCTACCGTATCAAAAACAGTCAAGGAAAGTTTCATTATGTACTCTAGGAGCCGCAATAGAAATGGTTTATAGGGTTCGTTCTCGCCGTGCACATCAGTTCACGAGCTACAAGATACGTTTCTTAGTTCATAACTTCGCAGTCTCTATTTTTACTGCTACGTAATTTTCGTTCATCACGTGAGATTAACGTGTTCCCATCGTATTTAACACTTTTAGCAACTCGCATAATTTGGTCATAGGCAGTGAGAAAAACTAGATTGTAGTTTGCTGTCGATCTACGGCGTGTTCCAACAGAAAAGCAACTGCCACAGCAAACTGGGGCAGAAAACACCCTATAGGCCAGCTTCCCAAATAGAGAATGTTAGGTACGCTCAATTCTCTCAAAAACTAGACTACACGGTATATGTTGCATTATTCCGGATTATTTGTAGTCGGATCCCGTTTCTTCGTGATCAGAATTCGTTAACTAGGCCGGGGAAAATCGAAAATTCTCAATGAGGTTTTTGGACTCGACAGCTATATAAAAGTTTCGTTGAAAACTGGTTATATAGCATTGTCTGACACTCTCTTACATACAGCTATGTAGACCGTACGAAACATTCGAGTGCCATTAAGCCGGCATCGAATAATTCGTCTGTGGTTGGAGCCATTTGCTTTTCGGTGGAATTTCGTGTATTACGACAGCAATATAGATCAAACTACAAATTGGCTGCGCTCATCCACCCTACCTGTCGTATAGAACCTGGTCGTGATGTTGTGCCCCGCGTGACGGAAACACACCGTCAGCATCTCTTTGAAGTAGCAGAAGAGGGAACTGAAACAGGCATGTTCTTTATGTAACCGGTTTTTCGGTAACCTAACCGGGTTTAGTGACCGTTGTGCCAGTAACCAAAAAATTACCGAAAACCAAAATACAGTTCCGTTGAAACTAACTGTAAACCCCGAACCGCTGTCAGTTGAAATCTTGAAAAGTTCTCCAATGTTCGATGTCCGGTGAAAAAAGAGAAAATGATTTTAGAGGTTTGAAAAATTACAATATTCCCCTGTGCGTTTCTCATATAACTGTACCTCTCGTTGGAGTCTTTCTACTAAGGATGGGGCCTCAAATCCGGGACACACGATGACTATCTTCAGGTCCGAAATACTCTCGGCCACGACACTCAACCTGAAAACACATTGAAATGTATAGTTCCACTCATAACCCTCTACAGTAATAGGAATGATCTGAATGTGTGAAATGGGAAAGTTTGCTTAGTTGGCGTTTTTGGATTTTTTCGAAACACCGGTAGTATATTCTGCACATTTCTTACCACAATATGTGAAAGTCTGAAATCTAAATCATGAATCGTTCGTTAGGAAATGCTCCCTGAATTTTTGACGAACTACTGTAAAATGATGTAAAATGATGACTGTTGAAACAGAGTTTACATATTTTGGCACAAGTGTTGTTCTCAAACCTCGCGCTCTATCACTGAAACCATATTCTCATATTATAGTTGTTGCCCACCAATAATTCTCAGTCGGTTGGCCAGCCCCTTCTATACCTCGATGACACTGAGTGCCGCTTACCAGAATATACGCCCTCTACAGTAATCATAACCTACTCTCTCAATTGTCGGTGACAGTGTGAGCATTGTAGCGGCATGTAAACAATCAATAATAGATATCCGCGATGTGATTCGATGACGTCACTTCCATCAATCGATAATTGTCCGGGAGTACAGAGAGAGGGAGAAGAATTGGAGACGGAGAAGAGCAGACCGCAGAATAAAACAACGAATTGGGGGGAAATCATTCTGGAACAGATGAGACTAAAAAATTTTAAAATTATAGAGTGAATCGAGTTCAAACTACAAATCAGTGAGGGGCATTTCCTATATGGGTTAACTCAGACAAAGAAATAATAGTCGCTCTAGTATTGAATCTTTACTATATTATTTTCTATGTTAATTTTTTCATCGTCTCCCCTTTTGGCTTTCACGTTTCAAACTTTTGTTTCGGTAAAACACACTGTAATGGATAGTTGATATATTTTGAGTTCATTCCTACTGACACTTCTACAGTAAATATTCGAAGTTCAGCTTTAGTCGTCGCCAACGGAAAGGCAGAAGGGTACTGTACATCTCACTTTTCGCTGTGTATGCAATGCACATATTCCTTCGATTCCGAAGCTTGCTGGTTATGTACTATAATAGCACAGTGGTTAGCGCCCTGCTATGAATCTTTTGCTCGCAGGTTCGATTCCGGCCAGAGACAGAAATTTTTATAAATTTGACACCCACTATAACTTTCGCGTTCGTGTTCATGAACATGCCGATCTATCTCAACCATATACTATTTTCGTGCTCATGCCTTCCCGCCGGGACACGGGTGTCGCGAAATAGTGCGCACAGGAGGAGACGCAGAATAAAATGAAGGTGTGTGTTCTAGCGTACGCACTCCGGACAGAAAACGAAAAGAGTACGGGTCAGTTCAAACCTTCATATACCGAGTTCGAAAACACGTTTAACATCAAATGTCTCACTGGAATAGTTTCACGTGAAATGTCTCACGTGAATATTATCCTTTTTTATAACTTTGTATTCAACTCAATTCTCAATAGCAGTCAGTTGAAAACGCACGGGCGGTTACACAGCCGAAGACATACTTCAGGTCATGTGTGACAGTCAAAATGATAGTCACGTAAAGTTAGCCTTAGAATGAGGTATCGTGCACATTCTTATTGCACGTTTCTGAGTTCTGATGTGTTTAACATGTCTCACGTGACTGTGCGATTGCCTAACAGTCTAACAGTATACCTCCACCCTTCACGGACCCTTATGGGCAATGATACTCAATTCAAATTGTAGTATGATTTCGAGACACTCCCTACACGAAAACAACGCGAAAAATTAATCAAATTTTGACCGAAAAGCTACGGGATTACGTTTCATTTCACGTGAGCACACCGGACTGCGAACCCTATATACGGTTAATAGATTTGTATCGAGAATATTCTAGCCTTGTCGTGAAGTAAAGATTGCTCAGTTGCCCACGTTGAATGCTTATGAAACTAGTTCCACAAAAATATTAACATGTTAAAAAGATGTTAAAAATTTCTATTTATATCATACTGTTATACTATAGAATTGCAGGCAGGAACGATGAGTACTATAGTTGAACAAATGAAAAAAAACAAATGAAATACTATATTTGTATGAATAAAACAGAAAGGCTAATGAGAAAGATGAGGCAGGGTTTTCCTTCGAGTGGCTCTCCCCTCGGCCTATCAAACGGTGTAAGAAGACAGCTGATCCATATATCATAGAAACACAACACACCGTCACACAACTAGAGACACATACGTGAAACGTCGCGCTCACTTCTCACGTGAGTTACGTGAAAGGTGGCAACTAAAAGAAAAACACGTTTCAGATCAATTGTCTCAAAGGGAATAGTTTCACGGGAAATGTTTCACGTGAATATTATACTGTTTCAAAATTTTGTATGTAACTCAATACTAACAGTTGGAAACGCACGGGCTCTAATGAAAATCTAATAAAAACATGACATTTGGGACGGCACAAAACACGTGAAATAGAACAAGTGACATCTCTCGTCATCTTTCAGGTGGCACACGAGTGATGCATTTCAAGTGAAATATTTCACGTCACGTGCGACATCTCGCATCACGTAACCTTTAAGTGAAATATCTCGCATATTTTTTCATGAGGAAAGTGGGAAGTAAAATAAGACACTTTCCACGTGAAATTTAACACATGGAACAGGGAACACGCTTTACGAGAGAGGTCTCACGTGAGAAACACTCTGTCATTATTTCCACCGTGGATGTAGGTGGACTAAAACCGATAAAAAATGCTTGTTTGGCCGACTCTGCAGTTGGTAACTTTTCCTGTTGGCAACTCAGTGTCCTATTAAATGAATGTGCAACCCAGTTGCAAATCTAATAAAAACATTATATATCACGTTAACTGGATACCTACTCAGGTAACCTAAACAAATACTAACCCACGATTAGTTTAACCGAAAAGCTGGTGAAAATGTATCAAATTCTCGCTAAACTTTCAATGAGTTTTGCATATTCTCATCAAATGTTGTAGATTTTGAGTTTTCTCACACTCAATTTTGTTAATGTTGTTACACAGCACACAGCATGTCCTTTCTTACATTTTTATATAGGGTCTATTCATGAATTTGTATTGGAAAAAACACAAATCATGATTTTCACAGTAGGTGGTTGGCTCGAAACACAGAGGTGTGGTCTATTTTGACCTATGACCCCTGAACACACTGTAGTGTTGTTATCGAACAATCGCGTTCCTTATCATTCCAATCAATTGCCAAAATGGACGGCGCTAGCCTACTCTGCAAATGTCTCAAAGATCAGGTAAATGTACTCATTATTAAAACGTGATATAAACTGCAGTTAGTGAAGTATCAAAGGTCAAAACTCAACAATAAATGTGATAACTTACATAATTACAGTTTTCCAACAAAAGCTCACTAAAATAGACAGCTTCGGAAATTGCTACACTTAGCACTTCGAATACTAATTAACATGTAGATCAACAAAATGAGGGTTGTGTGTGTGAGTTTGAATTTTGTTTCACCAATCAAATGATTTGTGTGCTTTACAATAGATGCGAAATTTGAAAACTGATAGATTTAGTGACTTTACAAAAAAAGCACATTGGTGGAACTGCAAAACTGAGACCGTTTTCATGAACATTCCGGCATTTCTTTCACAACTTGCGTCTCCTTAAAAAAGGACGATTATGTGAACCAATCCCAAATCTCCAGTCCTTGCATTACATTTTTCAATTGCAGTTTGAAGGACCGATACCTGGGAATTGGTCCACATAATCGTCCTACTTTGAACATGCGCTGTTTCTCTGCTCTCACATCCCGCCGAAATATGATGTCGCGAGACAGTGCGCTGAGCGAGAGACGCAGGATGGGAACAAATTGCCGGTATACGTACACTGGGCAACTACAGTGAACTAACTTGAGACTGCATGGCGGTAACCTCACCATTTGGTTCGTTTTCAGGGCGTCGATTATATGTTCGGAGTGGTTGGTTTTCCCATAATTGAGGTGGGAATGGCCGCCCAAGCACACGGAATCAAGTACATTGGATGTCGAAATGAGCAGACGGTTGGTACAAATGTCCACAACTTCGATGTAGTTCGATCCCGGCTCGAAACATGTCATCATTGGTCAATTTCAACCTGAAAGCAACGGGATCAAACTACAAACACAGCGGGTTAGGGAAATATTCACAGTGTAGAGCTTTGAAAATATAAGCCATATACACTGTGATCTTTCCTACTGAGAATTATACAGTAGGTACAACATTATCAGTCTGTGAGAGTTTCTGGTATGTTATAGGAATGGTTAATAAGTTTCGAACTCGATTTTGAACATCCTACTGATAAGTGCAAGACTACTTATGTTTTTTTCTTCATTTTTCCAAGTGAACTTTCTAAAATCAAGCCGAGTTTCCTAGATTTGGGGTAAACTTACTTTTTATAAACTTTTTGAGCCAGATTTCTGATAATGGCGGCGTAGATGTAATATCAGTATGTGAATGTAATATCCGCCACGCGTTCTCACGTTCCACGTTTCTTCCAATTCACAAGTGATGACACTCTCCCAATATAATATATACTAGAAGTGAATTGAATAGTCACGTAAAGTTAGAATTTAAATTAGAAAGCTTGCACTTTGTTATTGCCCGTTTCTGAGTTCTGCTTTGTTTAGCATGTTTCACGCGACTGTTTAATTGACTAACAGTATACCGTCTTATCTTATTTTCCTATCTCTATTCTGTTTTCTATTGAGCTAGATAAATGAACAACAGAATGGGTTTAGGCCTGCTATGCTGCCCAAGCCCTTGGTTACCTAACCCGAAAACCGGTAGCATGTCTGGTTGTCTCGGGACCCGGTCTTCTACACGCTATTGGGGGACTGGCCAATGCAACTGTCAACTGCTGGTAGGTTGTAGCCTGGAAATAAAAAATAGATTGAATGAGTGGTTATTGATATATACAAATGCAATGATAAATAATGAATGGTAAAATAAAACAAGATGAATGTAACTTGAAAACAACGTGGAGTGTTGTTCCCTAAGCACTTTGGGCTTTTCACGTTTGTATGGCTACAATTTTTCTCTCAACTAATATTCTACACTGTAACTACATTATAAAAGGAAGTTTCACGCAACCTTCTTTTCCACGAATATTGTGGTTACAGGCCAGTAGTCTGTATTGGAGGTTCGTCGGACGTAGACCAAGAGGGACGGGGAGCCTTCCAAGAATGGCCGCAGGTTGGTTGTCTCCCATTACAATGGTTTGTTGAAGAGAAGAGAAGGTTGTAGTTTGTTGTTCTCGGTTATTGTTTTTGTTGGGAAAATTGTACAATATCCCATTTTGTTTATTGTTCGTTGTTTGAGGCTGTGCCGCTGTTTCCAGCTGACGCTGATAGTGATAATGATATGTGAACGACGTGGCGTTAATGTAGTTCGATGCTGGTGCGTAATACATAGGACTACAACTCAGATTTCATCTGTCTCTCCGAGAAACCCCATTCAGTCTGCTATTCCTCAATATACTAACAGTTTGAAGTATATTCGTTGCAGGTGGAAAGTGCTCGTCTGTCGTGCAAGTACGTGAGCAGACCCACCTCGCTTCAGGCAATTCCCAGTCACGTGGAAAAGGTACGTGCATCTGTTGCTTGAGAAGTCACTAGAACACACCGTATGATCTCAGTTGGTTTCTGTTCTGAAGTTGAAATCACTGGTCTGTCGAGTTCTACACGGAATGTTGTACCGGACAAGTAGTTTGTGTAAACACAGCTCGTGAACAGACACTTTGAACTCAAATTAACTACTGAAGTATGATTGTAGTTTCATATGTTGCCGTAAGGAAGTTTTAGAATGTGCGTATTACTTATCTTGGAATAATCGGAAGAAATGAAGATGCCATTGCTGAAGGAAAACGTTCACTGAAACTCACTGAAGATAATTTCATCGACAGATGTGCAACTTGGTTGCTTTTAGAAAGCAACCGAATTGCTTCTCAGAACCGATCAATCTTTCTTAATAAAAACAACCGAGTTATGGGATGTAACAGAGTTGTTGGTTCGATTATGAGCACGGTTGTTTTTGTGGAGGAAGGTTGGTTGGTTCTCGAAAGCATTTCGGTTACTTTGAAAATCAACCGAATTTTCTTTACAAAAGCAACCGGGTTGATTTTAGTTGATATCACCCCGGTTGCTTGTGTAATCCGCCTTTAAGGCCTGTTGATGTTGCAGGCGGTGCGCAGCTGTATGTACGGTAGACCTGGGGCAGTCTACCTGGACATGCCCGGAAATCTCGTTCTATCCAACATTGAAGAGGAGAATATCATGTAAGTCATTAGCTGCTGAACCGTCATAACCGTCATGGAAACGTCACACTGTTCATCTTACCATTTTGCTGCATAGTTTCGCTATTCTTACCTAAACACTACAGGGAGCACTCTACTGTGCTATCCCTTATCACTCATCAATTCTACTGAACTGATGTCCATTACGTTGCATAGATTGTGTGCGAAAAATCAGACTATTTACACTGTGTATTTTCATTTGTAAGTGTTCATGACCACACGAAAATGGGTTATCGAAACTGTTGAGTTTCAGACCGTTGCACATCAACATGCGTGACCTTGAAAATATCAAGCGAGCACGTGTTTTCTCTTTTAACATTTTATCTCATTTGTGTAAAATTTTGTTTTTATTGAACTTTAATTGTTGCCCAAACTACAGCTCTAATAACCTTATCACTACGTGTCTGATTGTGGAAATTTGTGCCTCCTGAGAGCTCAAACTACGAACTTATTTAGTCACTCCCTGTATTCTAGTTACCCTGCCAAAGTGCCCCTGCCCGCCCCGGTTTCCCTGCCGCCTACCACCGTCATTCGGAGTGCCATCGACACAATTAAGGAGGCCAAGAGACCACTGGTCATTGTCGGAAAGGGTATCATTATTTCATGGTTTTTTCTTGTGTTCGAGAGCAGTTTCAGAGAATTTAACATTTTACAAACAGATTTTCTGCTTGCATCAGAAGTTGGAGTACGAGAGCCACCGTCGGTCCCACAACGCGAATGCAGAAACATCAAAGTACAAATATTATAGGAGCGGCGTGGTCCGAGCGTGGTCCCACTATGGTTCAGCAGTTTCTGACCCGATCCGGACTTCCCTGGCTGGCTACTCCCGGAGGGAAAGGGGTTTGTACGGATAGACATCCCAGGTGGGTAGTCCGGTGTGGTTATATAGCAAACTTCTATGGAAAGCCACTCCAATGTACTCGAAACTAAAAACTGTTCATTCGAGCATGGATGAAACACATGAACGATTGGAAACTTCTAGTATGTGAATAGAGATTTCATGCCGAATACGGGGCCCAAGGGATTATGTCGACAAAGACAATTTGATAGTTTGCCTCCGATCGTCTCTGGTCAAATTGCGAGTCCACCTGACTACTGGTAGGACGAGGGGCATAGTGCTGGTTATGATCATAGTGCGCACCTGAAAGTACGTAGTATTAGTAGTCAAGTGCTTAGTCACGTGGAAACTGTTGCATGATTCACGTTTTCAAAGAAGGCCTCAACGGTGTATTTTACCCAACTAGATGTGTTTGTAGTTTGGTCCCGTTGCTATATGACGTGTATCGAGTTCAAACTACAAAACAGCTATGATCCTTTCCTATAAATACATTTCACAAACGTGTGGCAAAATTTACGTCCCGATCCCATCTACTTCTAGTGAATATGATGCTCTAACACGCATCCGATTCAAACACAGCGAACTGATCAAAAGAGGCAGATCAAACTACAACTTAGTCCTAGTCAACCTCTATACTAAAACATGATGCGAAACTCACTCTGCGCCTGTCCTTGTTGACGATGTTGTTGTTGTTGTTGTTGTTGTTGACCATATTGGGTCTGCCTGTCTTGTTGTTGGCGTGCGTAATAATCTCTCTGTTGCTGAGTTCCCTGGGCAGAGTGACCGCTCTGGCTATATCCCTGTGCTTGTCTCTGCTGTTGAGGTCGATACGTCTGTGTTGGTTGTTGATAGTTTTGTTGATATTGACGTTGTTGTGCTTGTTGTTGAAACTGTTGTTGAACTGGCTGCTGCTGAGAGCGCTGAGTTGGTGTTTGCTGTTGATATTGTTGTTGTTGACTTTGTTGTTGTTGACTTTGTTGTTGTCGATTCTGATAATAGTTCTGTCCGTTTCTAGTCACATCCGACCGCCGAACTCCGTCCTCTGATCTTTTTCTCTCGGTTCGATTCGGCCGCAAATAGGCGTTCACTTGCTGAAAACTCATGAATTAGATGAATGGTTTGTATTTTGAGCCTTACGGTTTTCACCATTCTCACCGGCTGATTGGGAACATGTCAGTATGAATATAACAAAACGCAGTTTTTACATGGGAAAAAAGTATTCAAACTGGTATGTGCACTCTGCGAAGTAGATTTCTCAATCGCGTTGAATAATCCAGGTAAAAGTTTTGAGTACACTTCGAGTTATCATCTTATCGAGTATCGAGTTTCTAAATATTTTCGAGTGCGGAATTTCGAATCTGACTCGAAACTCGAAGTTTCGAGTAATTTTGAGTTCGTTTCGAATCGTGTTTGAAATTAACAACCCCACTGCATAGGTTTCAGTGGGGATTGAATAGGCTTTACCAACCTTTCTGATTTGTTGTTTTCTGGCCATTTCCCTGCCCTCCTTTGAGTCGTATTGACACCATCCGCACTTGGCATGGTGGCGGGCGGACTCTATTGCCTCCAGGGTGTCCTTGTATGAGGTCAACTCGCCGCGGGCATGCGAGATGGTATGGGAGACACGACCGCATCTAAAACAATGAGTGTTCCAAATCATTTTCAACGAAAGTGAGGTACGCATCAGGCGGAGTAGCGAACGATACAACCCCATGGGAAACTCATACGAGTTTCTCATGAGAATCTCATGAACACCTCATCAGCTTCTCATGAACTCATGTTGAACCATTATAATCATTATGTTCTCATGAGAAGTTTGTGATAAGTTGCTCATGACTTCTATAATAAGGTCTTGGAGGGATTGCTACCGTATCAAAAACAGTCAAGGAAAGTTTCATTATGTACTCTAGGAGCCGCAATAGAAATGGTTTATAGGGTTCGTTCTCGCCGTGCACATCAGTTCACGAGCTACAAGATACGTTTCTTAGTTCATAACTTCGCAGTCTCTATTTTTACTGCTACGTAATTTTCGTTCATCACGTGAGATTAACGTGTTCCCATCGTATTTAACACTTTTAGCAACTCGCATAATTTGGTCATAGGCAGTGAGAAAAACTAGATTGTAGTTTGCTGTCGATCTACGGCGTGTTCCAACAGAAAAGCAACTGCCACAGCAAACTGGGGCAGAAAACACCCTATAGGCCAGCTTCCCAAATAGAGAATGTTAGGTACGCTCAATTCTCTCAAAAACTAGACTACACGGTATATGTTGCATTATTCCGGATTATTTGTAGTCGGATCCCGTTTCTTCGTGATCAGAATTCGTTAACTAGGCCGGGGAAAATCGAAAATTCTCAATGAGGTTTTTGGACTCGACAGCTATATAAAAGTTTCGTTGAAAACTGGTTATATAGCATTGTCTGACACTCTCTTACATACAGCTATGTAGACCGTACGAAACATTCGAGTGCCATTAAGCCGGCATCGAATAATTCGTCTGTGGTTGGAGCCATTTGCTTTTCGGTGGAATTTCGTGTATTACGACAGCAATATAGATCAAACTACAAATTGGCTGCGCTCATCCACCCTACCTGTCGTATAGAACCTGGTCGTGATGTTGTGCCCCGCGTGACGGAAACACACCGTCAGCATCTCTTTGAAGTAGCAGAAGAGGGAACTGAAACAGGCATGTTCTTTATGTAACCGGTTTTTCGGTAACCTAACCGGGTTTAGTGACCGTTGTGCCAGTAACCAAAAAATTACCGAAAACCAAAATACAGTTCCGTTGAAACTAACTGTAAACCCCGAACCGCTGTCAGTTGAAATCTTGAAAAGTTCTCCAATGTTCGATGTCCGGTGAAAAAAGAGAAAATGATTTTAGAGGTTTGAAAAATTACAATATTCCCCTGTGCGTTTCTCATATAACTGTACCTCTCGTTGGAGTCTTTCTACTAAGGATGGGGCCTCAAATCCGGGACACACGATGACTATCTTCAGGTCCGAAATACTCTCGGCCACGACACTCAACCTGAAAACACATTGAAATGTATAGTTCCACTCATAACCCTCTACAGTAATAGGAATGATCTGAATGTGTGAAATGGGAAAGTTTGCTTAGTTGGCGTTTTTGGATTTTTTCGAAACACCGGTAGTATATTCTGCACATTTCTTACCACAATATGTGAAAGTCTGAAATCTAAATCATGAATCGTTCGTTAGGAAATGCTCCCTGAATTTTTGACGAACTACTGTAAAATGATGTAAAATGATGACTGTTGAAACAGAGTTTACATATTTTGGCACAAGTGTTGTTCTCAAACCTCGCGCTCTATCACTGAAACCATATTCTCATATTATAGTTGTTGCCCACCAATAATTCTCAGTCGGTTGGCCAGCCCCTTCTATACCTCGATGACACTGAGTGCCGCTTACCAGAATATACGCCCTCTACAGTAATCATAACCTACTCTCTCAATTGTCGGTGACAGTGTGAGCATTGTAGCGGCATGTAAACAATCAATAATAGATATCCGCGATGTGATTCGATGACGTCACTTCCATCAATCGATAATTGTCCGGGAGTACAGAGAGAGGGAGAAGAATTGGAGACGGAGAAGAGCAGACCGCAGAATAAAACAACGAATTGGGGGGAAATCATTCTGGAACAGATGAGACTAAAAAATTTTAAAATTATAGAGTGAATCGAGTTCAAACTACAAATCAGTGAGGGGCATTTCCTATATGGGTTAACTCAGACAAAGAAATAATAGTCGCTCTAGTATTGAATCTTTACTATATTATTTTCTATGTTAATTTTTTCATCGTCTCCCCTTTTGGCTTTCACGTTTCAAACTTTTGTTTCGGTAAAACACACTGTAATGGATAGTTGATATATTTTGAGTTCATTCCTACTGACACTTCTACAGTAAATATTCGAAGTTCAGCTTTAGTCGTCGCCAACGGAAAGGCAGAAGGGTACTGTACATCTCACTTTTCGCTGTGTATGCAATGCACATATTCCTTCGATTCCGAAGCTTGCTGGTTATGTACTATAATAGCACAGTGGTTAGCGCCCTGCTATGAATCTTTTGCTCGCAGGTTCGATTCCGGCCAGAGACAGAAATTTTTATAAATTTGACACCCACTATAACTTTCGCGTTCGTGTTCATGAACATGCCGATCTATCTCAACCATATACTATTTTCGTGCTCATGCCTTCCCGCCGGGACACGGGTGTCGCGAAATAGTGCGCACAGGAGGAGACGCAGAATAAAATGAAGGTGTGTGTTCTAGCGTACGCACTCCGGACAGAAAACGAAAAGAGTACGGGTCAGTTCAAACCTTCATATACCGAGTTCGAAAACACGTTTAACATCAAATGTCTCACTGGAATAGTTTCACGTGAAATGTCTCACGTGAATATTATCCTTTTTTATAACTTTGTATTCAACTCAATTCTCAATAGCAGTCAGTTGAAAACGCACGGGCGGTTACACAGCCGAAGACATACTTCAGGTCATGTGTGACAGTCAAAATGATAGTCACGTAAAGTTAGCCTTAGAATGAGGTATCGTGCACATTCTTATTGCACGTTTCTGAGTTCTGATGTGTTTAACATGTCTCACGTGACTGTGCGATTGCCTAACAGTCTAACAGTATACCTCCACCCTTCACGGACCCTTATGGGCAATGATACTCAATTCAAATTGTAGTATGATTTCGAGACACTCCCTACACGAAAACAACGCGAAAAATTAATCAAATTTTGACCGAAAAGCTACGGGATTACGTTTCATTTCACGTGAGCACACCGGACTGCGAACCCTATATACGGTTAATAGATTTGTATCGAGAATATTCTAGCCTTGTCGTGAAGTAAAGATTGCTCAGTTGCCCACGTTGAATGCTTATGAAACTAGTTCCACAAAAATATTAACATGTTAAAAAGATGTTAAAAATTTCTATTTATATCATACTGTTATACTATAGAATTGCAGGCAGGAACGATGAGTACTATAGTTGAACAAATGAAAAAAAACAAATGAAATACTATATTTGTATGAATAAAACAGAAAGGCTAATGAGAAAGATGAGGCAGGGTTTTCCTTCGAGTGGCTCTCCCCTCGGCCTATCAAACGGTGTAAGAAGACAGCTGATCCATATATCATAGAAACACAACACACCGTCACACAACTAGAGACACATACGTGAAACGTCGCGCTCACTTCTCACGTGAGTTACGTGAAAGGTGGCAACTAAAAGAAAAACACGTTTCAGATCAATTGTCTCAAAGGGAATAGTTTCACGGGAAATGTTTCACGTGAATATTATACTGTTTCAAAATTTTGTATGTAACTCAATACTAACAGTTGGAAACGCACGGGCTCTAATGAAAATCTAATAAAAACATGACATTTGGGACGGCACAAAACACGTGAAATAGAACAAGTGACATCTCTCGTCATCTTTCAGGTGGCACACGAGTGATGCATTTCAAGTGAAATATTTCACGTCACGTGCGACATCTCGCATCACGTAACCTTTAAGTGAAATATCTCGCATATTTTTTCATGAGGAAAGTGGGAAGTAAAATAAGACACTTTCCACGTGAAATTTAACACATGGAACAGGGAACACGCTTTACGAGAGAGGTCTCACGTGAGAAACACTCTGTCATTATTTCCACCGTGGATGTAGGTGGACTAAAACCGATAAAAAATGCTTGTTTGGCCGACTCTGCAGTTGGTAACTTTTCCTGTTGGCAACTCAGTGTCCTATTAAATGAATGTGCAACCCAGTTGCAAATCTAATAAAAACATTATATATCACGTTAACTGGATACCTACTCAGGTAACCTAAACAAATACTAACCCACGATTAGTTTAACCGAAAAGCTGGTGAAAATGTATCAAATTCTCGCTAAACTTTCAATGAGTTTTGCATATTCTCATCAAATGTTGTAGATTTTGAGTTTTCTCACACTCAATTTTGTTAATGTTGTTACACAGCACACAGCATGTCCTTTCTTACATTTTTATATAGGGTCTATTCATGAATTTGTATTGGAAAAAACACAAATCATGATTTTCACAGTAGGTGGTTGGCTCGAAACACAGAGGTGTGGTCTATTTTGACCTATGACCCCTGAACACACTGTAGTGTTGTTATCGAACAATCGCGTTCCTTATCATTCCAATCAATTGCCAAAATGGACGGCGCTAGCCTACTCTGCAAATGTCTCAAAGATCAGGTAAATGTACTCATTATTAAAACGTGATATAAACTGCAGTTAGTGAAGTATCAAAGGTCAAAACTCAACAATAAATGTGATAACTTACATAATTACAGTTTTCCAACAAAAGCTCACTAAAATAGACAGCTTCGGAAATTGCTACACTTAGCACTTCGAATACTAATTAACATGTAGATCAACAAAATGAGGGTTGTGTGTGTGAGTTTGAATTTTGTTTCACCAATCAAATGATTTGTGTGCTTTACAATAGATGCGAAATTTGAAAACTGATAGATTTAGTGACTTTACAAAAAAAGCACATTGGTGGAACTGCAAAACTGAGACCGTTTTCATGAACATTCCGGCATTTCTTTCACAACTTGCGTCTCCTTAAAAAAGGACGATTATGTGAACCAATCCCAAATCTCCAGTCCTTGCATTACATTTTTCAATTGCAGTTTGAAGGACCGATACCTGGGAATTGGTCCACATAATCGTCCTACTTTGAACATGCGCTGTTTCTCTGCTCTCACATCCCGCCGAAATATGATGTCGCGAGACAGTGCGCTGAGCGAGAGACGCAGGATGGGAACAAATTGCCGGTATACGTACACTGGGCAACTACAGTGAACTAACTTGAGACTGCATGGCGGTAACCTCACCATTTGGTTCGTTTTCAGGGCGTCGATTATATGTTCGGAGTGGTTGGTTTTCCCATAATTGAGGTGGGAATGGCCGCCCAAGCACACGGAATCAAGTACATTGGATGTCGAAATGAGCAGACGGTTGGTACAAATGTCCACAACTTCGATGTAGTTCGATCCCGGCTCGAAACATGTCATCATTGGTCAATTTCAACCTGAAAGCAACGGGATCAAACTACAAACACAGCGGGTTAGGGAAATATTCACAGTGTAGAGCTTTGAAAATATAAGCCATATACACTGTGATCTTTCCTACTGAGAATTATACAGTAGGTACAACATTATCAGTCTGTGAGAGTTTCTGGTATGTTATAGGAATGGTTAATAAGTTTCGAACTCGATTTTGAACATCCTACTGATAAGTGCAAGACTACTTATGTTTTTTTCTTCATTTTTCCAAGTGAACTTTCTAAAATCAAGCCGAGTTTCCTAGATTTGGGGTAAACTTACTTTTTATAAACTTTTTGAGCCAGATTTCTGATAATGGCGGCGTAGATGTAATATCAGTATGTGAATGTAATATCCGCCACGCGTTCTCACGTTCCACGTTTCTTCCAATTCACAAGTGATGACACTCTCCCAATATAATATATACTAGAAGTGAATTGAATAGTCACGTAAAGTTAGAATTTAAATTAGAAAGCTTGCACTTTGTTATTGCCCGTTTCTGAGTTCTGCTTTGTTTAGCATGTTTCACGCGACTGTTTAATTGACTAACAGTATACCGTCTTATCTTATTTTCCTATCTCTATTCTGTTTTCTATTGAGCTAGATAAATGAACAACAGAATGGGTTTAGGCCTGCTATGCTGCCCAAGCCCTTGGTTACCTAACCCGAAAACCGGTAGCATGTCTGGTTGTCTCGGGACCCGGTCTTCTACACGCTATTGGGGGACTGGCCAATGCAACTGTCAACTGCTGGTAGGTTGTAGCCTGGAAATAAAAAATAGATTGAATGAGTGGTTATTGATATATACAAATGCAATGATAAATAATGAATGGTAAAATAAAACAAGATGAATGTAACTTGAAAACAACGTGGAGTGTTGTTCCCTAAGCACTTTGGGCTTTTCACGTTTGTATGGCTACAATTTTTCTCTCAACTAATATTCTACACTGTAACTACATTATAAAAGGAAGTTTCACGCAACCTTCTTTTCCACGAATATTGTGGTTACAGGCCAGTAGTCTGTATTGGAGGTTCGTCGGACGTAGACCAAGAGGGACGGGGAGCCTTCCAAGAATGGCCGCAGGTTGGTTGTCTCCCATTACAATGGTTTGTTGAAGAGAAGAGAAGGTTGTAGTTTGTTGTTCTCGGTTATTGTTTTTGTTGGGAAAATTGTACAATATCCCATTTTGTTTATTGTTCGTTGTTTGAGGCTGTGCCGCTGTTTCCAGCTGACGCTGATAGTGATAATGATATGTGAACGACGTGGCGTTAATGTAGTTCGATGCTGGTGCGTAATACATAGGACTACAACTCAGATTTCATCTGTCTCTCCGAGAAACCCCATTCAGTCTGCTATTCCTCAATATACTAACAGTTTGAAGTATATTCGTTGCAGGTGGAAAGTGCTCGTCTGTCGTGCAAGTACGTGAGCAGACCCACCTCGCTTCAGGCAATTCCCAGTCACGTGGAAAAGGTACGTGCATCTGTTGCTTGAGAAGTCACTAGAACACACCGTATGATCTCAGTTGGTTTCTGTTCTGAAGTTGAAATCACTGGTCTGTCGAGTTCTACACGGAATGTTGTACCGGACAAGTAGTTTGTGTAAACACAGCTCGTGAACAGACACTTTGAACTCAAATTAACTACTGAAGTATGATTGTAGTTTCATATGTTGCCGTAAGGAAGTTTTAGAATGTGCGTATTACTTATCTTGGAATAATCGGAAGAAATGAAGATGCCATTGCTGAAGGAAAACGTTCACTGAAACTCACTGAAGATAATTTCATCGACAGATGTGCAACTTGGTTGCTTTTAGAAAGCAACCGAATTGCTTCTCAGAACCGATCAATCTTTCTTAATAAAAACAACCGAGTTATGGGATGTAACAGAGTTGTTGGTTCGATTATGAGCACGGTTGTTTTTGTGGAGGAAGGTTGGTTGGTTCTCGAAAGCATTTCGGTTACTTTGAAAATCAACCGAATTTTCTTTACAAAAGCAACCGGGTTGATTTTAGTTGATATCACCCCGGTTGCTTGTGTAATCCGCCTTTAAGGCCTGTTGATGTTGCAGGCGGTGCGCAGCTGTATGTACGGTAGACCTGGGGCAGTCTACCTGGACATGCCCGGAAATCTCGTTCTATCCAACATTGAAGAGGAGAATATCATGTAAGTCATTAGCTGCTGAACCGTCATAACCGTCATGGAAACGTCACACTGTTCATCTTACCATTTTGCTGCATAGTTTCGCTATTCTTACCTAAACACTACAGGGAGCACTCTACTGTGCTATCCCTTATCACTCATCAATTCTACTGAACTGATGTCCATTACGTTGCATAGATTGTGTGCGAAAAATCAGACTATTTACACTGTGTATTTTCATTTGTAAGTGTTCATGACCACACGAAAATGGGTTATCGAAACTGTTGAGTTTCAGACCGTTGCACATCAACATGCGTGACCTTGAAAATATCAAGCGAGCACGTGTTTTCTCTTTTAACATTTTATCTCATTTGTGTAAAATTTTGTTTTTATTGAACTTTAATTGTTGCCCAAACTACAGCTCTAATAACCTTATCACTACGTGTCTGATTGTGGAAATTTGTGCCTCCTGAGAGCTCAAACTACGAACTTATTTAGTCACTCCCTGTATTCTAGTTACCCTGCCAAAGTGCCCCTGCCCGCCCCGGTTTCCCTGCCGCCTACCACCGTCATTCGGAGTGCCATCGACACAATTAAGGAGGCCAAGAGACCACTGGTCATTGTCGGAAAGGGTATCATTATTTCATGGTTTTTTCTTGTGTTCGAGAGCAGTTTCAGAGAATTTAACATTTTACAAACAGATTTTCTGCTTGCATCAGAAGTTGGAGTACGAGAGCCACCGTCGGTCCCACAACGCGAATGCAGAAACATCAAAGTACAAATATTATAGGAGCGGCGTGGTCCGAGCGTGGTCCCACTATGGTTCAGCAGTTTCTGACCCGATCCGGACTTCCCTGGCTGGCTACTCCCGGAGGGAAAGGGGTTTGTACGGATAGACATCCCAGGTGGGTAGTCCGGTGTGGTTATATAGCAAACTTCTATGGAAAGCCACTCCAATGTACTCGAAACTAAAAACTGTTCATTCGAGCATGGATGAAACACATGAACGATTGGAAACTTCTAGTATGTGAATAGAGATTTCATGCCGAATACGGGGCCCAAGGGATTATGTCGACAAAGACAATCACCTAGTCATAACTTGTGCATTTTGACCTAAAACACAAGGTAAACTCTACAAACACAAGTATATAAATAACTGACAAAGATTTATTCCATTATCTCTCAGAATGCACTTTGAAGGTGGGCTGGATAAGAGATTGGTGCACATAGCAAGTTAAACTTCCACCAGGTTACAACAGAAAACTGGTCATTTCTGTAAATGGTTGTTCTATGTCACGTGGTAAATACTCGACAGCGAGAGGTGGTGAGAGGGAAGAGAGATATGAATGAAGAGAGAAAGAAAGAGAGATAGAGATAGAGAGAGCGTATTTTTCTCTGTAGGTCGGTGGCCCCCGCCCGTTCGATGGCCCTTCGTGACACGGACTGTGTGGTTCTGATCGGAGCGCGTCTTAACTGGATGCTCCACTTCGGCCTCCCACCGCGGTTCGGGAAGAATGTTAAAGTCATTCAGGTACCCAACCTAATCAACCGAGAAGCTGGTCCACAAAATAAGAAAACAACACTCAAAGAGCTGTTCGCCATATAAGACATAAACATACACTGAAACAAGAACAAAATCAAACCAAATAAAATAGTGCAACTTACTGCTCTTTTGCTTTACTTATTTACCTTACTTATTTACTTGGTTTGCAAAAAAATTACATGTACTGATCGAAGTCGATATTTTACAACGAACCACCCTTGTTTAGTTCTGCGTAAATTGACAATGTTTGCCTTTATTTGGTGGATAAGATTGAACATTTGTATTTCTTTCAACATGATTTTTGTTTTTGAATAAATATTGCTAGTAGTGTATTTTAGAAATTTATCTCTGCTTCTATTTCAATATAACCTCATTTGTGTTATTCAGATAGAGCTTTCCCCAGAGGAGTTCCATCAGAATTTGCCGACAACTGTTCCCCTTCTCGGGGATATTGGAGAGACATTGTCTAGCGTTAGTTTGCTTCAATTATCCTGTTTTTCGGTTAATTTTTTCTGAGAACGTAAGTTGAACTCCTGAGTTTCGCACACAAGATTTCACTCTCAAAATATAGCCAAGCTTTTTGAGAATTCCAGCCAAAATAATGAGGTTGAGTGCTCTGCCTAAAACCTTGGAGTGTGGAGTGAAACATTTTTCTGAAAAATCAATGCAACCTTTGTTTTGCAGCTAACTTCGCATTTGGAAGATTGGAAGTTCAATGAGAACAGCCAATGGTTTACCGACCTGCGCTCGAATGCAGAGAAGAACAGGTAAACTTGGTGAAACATCTAGTCACGTGAAACACGTGAAACATTCAGTTGTCGCTAAAATTCAACTATGAAGAACAGATGGAATATTGTTTCTCAACGTTTGGAAAACTAATTAAGTATTTCTAGTGGAGACATAAATGAGACTGTGCCCGTGAAATAAAATTCGCCAAAATCCTGCTGTGGTTCAAATTTCGACACAGCAGAACTTCATATCTACATCAGGAAGGACTGCGATTAACCTACAAAAACACTACTGAAGAACAATATTATTCACTGTTTTGATCCACTTTCATTGAGTCTATTCCTTTCTGAGTTAGATTTTAGAGGAAATGTTTCCAGTTGAATTATTCGAAATTATCCTTATTTGTAGAAATACAGTGGAAGCTATGGCTGCCGACCACTCTACTCCTCTCAACTACTATGCCGCGTACACTCCCGTGAGTTTTAGAACGATTGCGCATATAGTACACAACAAAAAATAGTGAAAAATAAATCACTAATTCATTACAAGGTTAGATGAAATGATTCTCATATAAGTGTATATTGAATGTACAAGATGTTTACAAGAGAGCGTTGATCATCGCTTATTCTATGAACTAGGGACTTCATCTCAGTGGTTCGAATGTTGAACAAGAGTTTTGATTCAGGTATGCAAAACATGAATTACTGATGAAGTTTATCACTTGAACTTTTCACCAGGATGATAAACATGGTGTTTTTGGTCACAACTGTCACAGAAGTCACAGAACGCACAGTAGTTCTTATCTAGTTTTCTTTGACACCGGTAATTCGTATTTCTTGCGTTTCTTTCGTACTGGGCGAAGTTATGGTCGAAAAGAACACGCCTGTTAAATCTGAAATAATCAAAATCATCTAATCGTTGAAACTGTACACGATGGTGCAGTGCGAATGACGATATGACATGTTCATCCGTTCTTTTAGAAATTGTTTTTTTTCAAAGCCGGTCAATATGGTGTGTTATGCTGAATTTGTTGCTTTTCCGCTGCTTCGTTTTCGAACTTCGTGCATTTTAGCTTCGAATGAGTTCAAATTACAAATCACTTATGTTGATCATAGCAATTGACCACTCATTTGGTTTGATTTACACACAGTCGTATTACTACGTAGAACCAGCGTTTATATATGAAACTGTGTTCCAGATCCGTGACTTCTTGTCGAAGAACGACGTTCTGGTGATCAATGAGGGGGCGAATACCATGGATATCGGGAGGACCATGATGCCCTCTGATCTGCCCAGAAGAAGACTAGATGCTGGAACATTCGGTCAGACTAGCAGTTCTCTTATCCTCTCTCTTTTCTTTTTCTTTGTCTCTCTCTTTCTCTCCGTCTCCTCGTTCACTAGTCATGATTATCTTCGCAACCTTCTCTCCTTTCAGGTACAATGGGAGTTGGACAGGGGTACGCGATGGCTGCCGCTCTCTACTGCAGAGATCACTCTCCCAATACAAAGGTCAGAGATCATGCCCTCAATACAAAGGTCATAAAACATTCCCCCAACACAAAGGCACATTTCCGACTAGCTTTAAAGGGACCGTACCTCTTTTATTTGATAATTTCAGTTATCAGTGGACACATGGGGACGAAAAATGGACAAAACAGTCTGAATTAGTGAAAATTCCGCAACCTGGGTCGTTTTTGAGCAAATTTGAGTACGTCCACAACACGGAAGCCACAGCACGTACCTATTTTCATGGAGACGCGCACAAATTGTCCGCATTAAAACGTCCGTGAAACGTATCATAAATTCAATCACGTAACAACTGACATATTTAAAAGTGTTTTAGTTATCTATGCCTCTTTTTGGTTTAATTAAGGTTGAAGTTGTGTGTAGTAAAACCGAATCCATGTTTTGACCAAAAGTTCTGCGATACAGTAACCCTTAAAGGGGGGCTGCATTGAATGCCGAATTTGGCTAACGGCGTTAGCCGAAAAGGCACGAGAGTCAGAGAAGTGCGCGCAATCAATATTCATTCACTCCAAATCATCCTCTGCGTCTCTGACAGTAAGCAAAAAATTGGTGAAATTTGGAAAATAGAACTTTGAATCGGACATTCCAGTAAGAAAAGGATATATATCGAACTGTCTCAGTTCGATCTTTTATTTGAACATTCAATGCAGCCCCTCTTTAAGATAGTTTGGCTCATAAAAGCCTTGGTTCTCGATTTATTTCCATTTTTCTTTATTTGTTTAAAAGCAAGGGACCATCAGTACACTTTCAAAGCGGTATCTTAACACTTCATGTTTTTTTAATCGATCCAATTTATAGAGAAACGGTCCCTTTAACAGTGTTACCATTCAATATTGCTCAATACCTGGCGCGTTGAGAAGCGGTTAACAGATTGTGAAACCAGCGGGTTTGGTTATTTCGAGGTATCAAGGTGTATCTCGTAAAGTGGTGAGATTTCGCGAGAGGTCTCGAGATCATCGTGCCTGCGTTAGCTGGAAACTCCCTGTTTCTCTAACATTCAGTTTTTCCTTTTAAGATTCGTTCGATGTTCAACAAAAACAGAAGAACGTCGAGATCAAAATACTTTATGAAAGAGTGTTTTTTTTCTTCGAAAATTTGGAAAATTCGATTATTATTTAGTATTATAGCACATATTTCCGTTATACGCCAACTCAGTCCGGGATCTCTTGAAATTGGTGTTAGTGAACAGTTGACGATGATACCGGAGGTTTTATATACTAAGTACGAGACAATGCGCCAATTTGAGTGACTCAGACTGACCTCAACTCTCCTCCAAAGTCCCGAAATTCTAGGTTCTCGTGGTCCAGGGAGACAGCGCGTTCGGCTTTTCCGGCATGGAACTCGAAACTATCGCACGGTAGATCACTGATTCCTATTTAGCTTATTCATGTTACATTCGTTGTTTATCAAAAGTCCTCTAATACCTCATTCTTCATATACTTGAGTAAGATCATTCTCATTATAACGTGTAAAGTTCGAAATATCGTTAGTGTTTTTAGCTTTTTTCCCTGCATCCAATATTATCAATATTCTCAGAAAGTAGTATAGCAAACACTTGTCCTTTCAATTACGGGTACTTTTTCCGTCAATTTCAGTATTTGTTTTTATTTCCAGATACAAACTGCCAGTGGTAACGGTAGTTCTCAACAACAGTGGCATCTACCGGGGACTGCTACCGGAAGATATGGACTCCATTGAGGGAGACCCCACGTTGCAGTACGTTTTGTCATCTCAAAAGCTGCACCATTGAAACACTTGATTCAAGCTATTTTAGTATTCCAGAGTACATGTTATACTCATCAATGTAACAAAACAATGCTACGTAGTTTTTTGTTCGCAAACATTTTTAACCTAGGCGTTTGAAACAATGTTTGTTCTTTCATCCGTAGATTATGTTCACGGCTTTTCAAGGTCGCTGTAACTCCAAACCTGAAAAAGACAAACTCCGAGAAACTGAACCACAGTTTCCAACCTATTTCGAAGACATTATTTAAGCTTTCTATTCCGACCGTTTCAGAATATTCTTGTAGAACCAGTCAGTACACTAACTCGATATCACCCATTTGTTTTGTTTTGCATGAACATTGTATCTATTGGGAGTCAGTAAACCAGAAATCAAACGTTCTCAGGAAACTTTCAAATAATCGAATTGGAATAATTACAGGTACCCGGTGCTTTCTCTGAGTGCCGAGTGCCGCTACGATGAGATGTGCAAGGCTCTTGGGGGAGTCGGTTATCTGGTAAAGACTGTACCCGAAATCGATGGAGCACTCAAAAAGGTAAAAATTCGAAACTATAAAAGTTTTCGGTACGAAACTTGGACCAAAATCTGTACGAAAAAAATCAACGAATGAAGTCGGATATTTAGCGTCATGATTTGGCATCGAATTGGTGTATTTCTGCTTTGTTCAAGCACTTTTGTTTCTCGTTTAAATATTGGACAATGAATTTTATATTTTGCAGCAATGATTTTTCAATTTTACTGCATGTCAATGTTTCAGGCCTTTGATAAGAAGGATGGACCAAGTCTTATCAACGTATTGATTTCGACAGATTCAGAAAGAAAAGCACAGGCTCATCCCTGGCTTACTAGAGCCAAAATGTGAAATAAGATACATACTTGATATAGTATTTGATGGTTTTGTTTGTTGGCCTTTCAATTAGATTTGTGTCACTTATTCAGATGAGAAATACTGTAAATAAACTGATAAAGATATTTATTAACTAGTGGGCTCACAAACAGGAATTGTTATCTGGCAATTAGACAGTGAAAATCAACCTCGCAAACGACAATAGAAAAAAAAGGATATTGACAAAACCGTGTTTTGCTATACTAGAATCCATTAAATGGAATTCGGAAACAAACACTATAATCTACTCTTTACCGTTTTGTTTTGCACTTGACAACTAAGTCATCTGAATGTTTCAAACTCTGTTGATGATTCCGGACAATTCGGGAAGCAGACCAATTGGGCGTGAGTAGTTCACTGAATTAATTTCATCGATTGTGAGATGATATTCTGGGTCTGAATGACGTTGAACAAAACTATACGTTTTTGTGTACCGATTTGATCTTCTGTGTTTGTAGTTTGATCCCGCGGGAATGAATCTTGAAAATAGAAGAAATATCTTTATTCATTTGAAGTTTTGAGCGATATATCAAGCTCACAACTCCAATTTAGCCAATAGTTTAAATAAAATTTGTAGTTTGATCGCTACTTCTCTGTTCAAACTAGAAAATTATAGCGCTAATCAAACTACAAGATTATTTGGTTATTCATTATATTGGTTCAGCATTTTAGGTGAAGGATTACTCTATCAGAAAAATCTGTTAGTTTCACGTGGAAGTACATACTTGATTATGTTTTATACCGTTTCACGTACGTACTGCAGTTGCATCTTGTAGTATAGTCGCCATTTTCCCCATAAAGACAGCAGAGGGGCCAGCGATTGAGAGAGTGAGTAGATCAATGATACGCAGACGAACTGGCCGCTCGCCAAACCCCGTCCCATACAAATTCGATGGTACGGTGTCCACAATGGTTTGACAAATCCTATAACTGTGCCCAGTTTATAACACCAGCCAAGCAAGCACTATCAGCTTAGTTGTGATTTGAAGTCCTAGAAAATTCAAAAAGTTAAGAATAACGAAGTTTGTATTTTCTTTCTCGCTCTATTATTTTGAGTACCTGACACAATTGTTGAAGTTTTCATGAATCATAATTAGGATTGAAAACAAAAATTTGGAGAATTTTGTTAATATAAAAAAATGGGAGTTTCTTCAACTCAGTAAGTTCAAGTAATCATCCAAACATTATCGTCGACACATAACAATGTGCTTCTAATGTATTTTCATTTGTAACACGTTGTTTTATTTTGAATATAGAATAATTCCGTACTAGTAGTGTGACGTGGCCTGGCCCGTTGAACGCGGTCAATACTCGACGGCCTTTGCCGTCTGGCGTCTCTCATCTCTCTTTCTCTCTCCTTCTCTACTCTCAGTCTTCTTTTCCTTCGAATGTTTGTGTGGCGTGTACATACTCGCTTCGATGACCTATTTTTCACCAAACACGTCCCTTCATAATAATTGATTTCAATAGATTAACAAGTATTACCCCCAACCAACACGGTTTTATAGTTATCATCCAACCTTTGACCGAAATAATGAAACAGAACGCGATATTTTGAGAATTCACCATTTTTATGCTCTGATCTCAGTGAAAGTGATACCAGTGATATATCTTTGGTAATTTTTCTCGGATACTTTCTCGCATGTATTACTGTATCGAATATTTAGACTATAAAGTTCTATTTTAAAAAGTTCAGTTTTTATGGCAAACATTGATGGGCAATATTAAACATTTCACCAAAAACGAGTTTTTTCATAGTTTCAACTACTGTTAATTTCAAAAGTGTTCGGTTTTCATTTAATCTTGACTTGACCCAATTTATTTGTGTTCTTCTTCGCATAAGAGACACTGCGCCACGTTTTCACTTGTGGAACAAAATTTTCGGTGAAAAGATTTATAAAAAGCGACACCTGCAAGTTATCCACTTGGAATTATCCACTTCATTTGTCAGTCTCATTTTTCTTTATAAATGTAATGTCAGTAAAAATTGAAAATTGTCCGGAGTATAAATCAGTTTTGAATGAAAATTTATAGTCACTTCCGTTTTCTTATCATTTTATCTGTACTACCTACGTTACTAATTTGCTTTCGTTCCATCATCTGAATGTTACATGAAACATATAACTAAGCTGTGTGCAGGTTACCAGTCCGGTGTGCCGAAGAGCGGGGGAATCATGAGAATACTATTTCTCATTGCGGTTTCCGCCATCGCACTCGCAAGAGGTGAGTATACTCGGTTTCACAAATGTCCTTCCACAGTACTCCGTTGAATATTGAGGAGGCTTTTTCTGATGAACGATTCGACAAATTTTCTGAGTTTGTAGTAGTGAAGGTGCTGGAGAGAGTAACACAATTTGGAGAGACTCACAAAGATCAACATGCCAAACTTTGATCTTTACGTTTGAGCATATTACGGTAGAGGGTCATAAATTGGTGGAAATAACTAGTATAGGGATAGAACAAGTCTTTGTTGTAGTGTGATCTCCACACACGCCGTGGTTGAGAAGTTTCTACCAAAAGACCAAAACACATCTAAATCCACCTACAAACACCGAGGGACACATACACCGTAACGCTTTCTTCACAAAATATCCATTTCATACTTAAAAAATACATCGACTTTACAGGTGGTCGTTTCAGTTTCCGTGAGTTTCTGTTGTGAAATGTTTTATTTGTGATTAGTGTTGTGGCCAACTTTGTGAGAAACACGATGGAACGCAAATCAGAGTCCACAATTAGAAAATAACTGTAATTGCAGGTGACGAGCCCGTGCCAAATGCACAGAATCCTCCAGTTCCTCAGAACAACAATGCCCCCGTCAAGTGAGTTGTCCATTTGAAGTCTTTGTAAAACATTGGACACAAGTTGGCACTTCTTTTTCTTGATTATTTTGAATTTCTCCCCTTCTTCTCTGTCTCTCTCTCTTTTTTCTCTCCGTTATCTTCCTCTCTATTTCTAGCGCTCCTCTTACCTCTACAGTTACTTCATCTCTCGCTCTTTCCTATTTCTCTCTCTTACTCTCTCACTCCATCTTTCCATCTCTCTCTCTTGTATTTCTTTTATTTTCATCTTCCTTTACAGTGCACCTGATTCGGAGGCCGAACATTTGATGAGTTTCGAGGCCTGCAAAGAGGACATTCACAGATTGTGTAATAAGGTTAGAACATTCTTTGTCTAACCGGTTTTTTGGTAACCCTCTCTCAGGTTACCTGAGCAATACTATATTTTACCTCAGTTTGAGGGGTAACCGATTTCTGGACTTTTGGTGATCAAAAACCGGTTACGACAATCAAACCATATCGGAATTCGCACCTCAGCGTCGCACGTTTCCTATAAAGGGTTACGGATGTAGTGCGAACATCAACTACATTCGAATTACAGAGGGATCAAACTACAAATACAACAGATGATACGATTATGTTCCGTTTTAGAAAGTCAATTGGAAAATAGGCTTCGTTCTAGTTTTTCATACTGTCTGAAGTATTTGTAGTGAAAAAAACATTTATACAGGTTGGAGTGAGAGGAAAAATATTTAAAGCATAGAAAAACTATTAGATACCAGAATGATTCAGGAAATTTAGACAAGATAAGAAATAATTTATATTCTTCTCAAAATTACAGGACAGCGTGGACCTGAAGAGTGACATGTCCATATTGGAATGTCTCCAGGACGCCGGACAAAGCGAGTCCGAAACACTGACACAGCAGTGCGAGAAACTCGTCTGGCAGTTCAAAGTGGGTGTTGGATTCATTTGATTTGTAATATTGATATACGGGGTCTTTTATGTGTTCATACAAAGCTCTTTTGACTATTCATATGATAAAAGATTCATACTGGGCGGTAAACACAGTAGAAATGTCCACCACTTCCAACGCCCAGAAATGTCGATGCCTCGCCCTTTGGAATCAAACTACAACTACAAAAAAACCAGAAAAGACCCCATACCTCCTATATTGAGGTAATTACAGTATTCCGGCAAAAACGCCAAAAATGTGAGAAATTGAGGATTAACCAGCTGGCGCTGTGTCCTTTGAACGACTTTTCTGCGAGAGTGTGGAAAAACGAGGAGTTTTCCAGTCTAAAAAGCAACTAAAAAGCAATTGATTATTAAATAACTTTGAACATTTTTTTACTCTCTAGGTAAAACTAACGCAGGATGACAGATTCACGGCTGCCGCAAAACAGTATTGTGAGGAGGAGTTGAAAGCAAACGAAGGTAGTCAAATGTTTCACCTCTCATATTTAAAATGATTTTATCAACCATAAACTCAATGCTGCCAACGATTCAATTGTGTGTGGTTTACTTATAGGAAGAAGTCGTACGAACCGACTTCGGATATAGTAAGCCAATTAACATACTGAAACATTCAGATGGTTTATGGTAGATAGAGCAGCAGAACCTTCTTACATGTAGTTTATATACCTGAAATACTAATATACAACTAAAGACATTGACAGTTTTGGTGTTATTCTTCTGAATTACTTTTGTCCTTACCTTAAACCTTTGCGTGAAGTTTAAACTTGTTTATTTTTATATTCCTCCTCATTTCTAACCGTGCTTTTTGGATTGGGGAAGCTTATATTCTACTGTATAATTTCAAACTTAATCAATGATATAACTTTTTATTCCTTCATAGTTACATTTAGGTATAATTAATGTGTTCTACTAATACTTTATTATATGGTTTTCATGTATACCATTTTAATTTCGTGAATTCATTCGATTCTCCTCTTCCAGCAATGAGTGCCTGTCTGACCATGACCCAACCCGGCTACGCTCTCAGTTGTTTGCTGGATTTCGTACAAAATATGACAACCACATCCAATTGTCATGCTTTCTTATGTGAGTTTATCATTTTCACGTTTTTAGGAAGAATAGTTTTTAGGAATTTGGCCGAACGGTGATGACCGACAGTAAATGCTACTTATAATGTTGATACGACAATTAGATGAACCATCAAATGCGAGATGATAGTTGTGAGAACTTGAAGTAGATCATGGATTCTGTGAATAGAGTTAGAATGCTCTTGTAACAATTCAGTTTTAACCTTCTTTTGTGGATCTCGTGATCAGTAAATTAATAAAATATAATAATTCATGCCTGTTTCAGCTCGAACAGAACGATTGGCTTTCTCGGATTTCCGACTCATTGGTCCGTTCGTTGACAAATGTAAAACGGCCATCGAGAAGTTTGGATGCGCCACTCTGACTCCGAATGCCGCTCACAAGGGGGTGCGGGTCCCCCACACACAGGGTGAGCGGCTATAGACAGTGACTAAATATTCTTTGTAGTTTAATCTCTTCTTACGACTACAAGGGTTAAACTACAAACACAGCGGAGTAGAACAACATACGCCCTACATACCTGCTTTGAAAAATAATTCAAAGCCAATTCATGTGAGCCGCCCTATTCCATTGTATTTGTTCATTTGTGGTTTTACCACGTTGCTTTCCGGTCACAATTCGTAAAATAAGGAGCGTATCGAGATCAAACTACACTGCAGCCAATGTTATCAAATTACAAGTGAATTTTATTTTGAAGTTTAGCATTCTTCACTGTTCTTGGAATTATCTGATTCAATAAGTATGCTATTCTGCTGTGTTATGTGTGTGTCTGTTCCAGGAATGACACTTGAGTGTCTGATCGACAAAGTGGTCAAATCGTCGAAAGACCAGCAGGATTCCCTCTCTATTCTGGACATGGAATGTCGCCATGAGGTCATGCGACTGGCAGAAATACAGAGTGACGACTGGCACCTGGACAGGCCCCTTTTCTTCGCCTGCAGGGCCGACAGAGAGGTATAGTCATGGTCATTCCTACGCGTACTTTTACAGTAACATACTAAGAGATTTATATGGTATTTGGGATAAAGAAGACAAAACGATTAAATTATAAAAAGCTATACCTTTATGCCTAGTATCGTTTCAGAAATTCTGCAAGGAGATTCCGGCCGGACAGGGCAAAGTGTACGAATGTCTGCTGTTAAAACGGACCGACAAGGAGATGGAACCCCAGGTTGGGCATAATTGTATATTTATAATATAATGTATTATTGGGCTTTTTATATAGTACATGATATAATATTGCCAGCACAGATTTCTAACGGTGTACTGAATAAAAAAAATGAGTAAACTAGCATCTGGTTCCAATCGCGTTTTCGCACACTCGACCGTTTTACAAAAACGTTTCGAATTCAGATTTGCTTCAGACTTTTGTAGTACCAATTTATTCAGCTGTTGCTTGGAATTTAGTAAATTTTTATTCATTTGTTGCATTTTGTTTGTTTAAAACCCTTTTCTGATCTTGTTGTGATTTCTTGTAATGATTACTTATCTTTTCCATGAAAAAAAAACAAGTGTATTATAGTGTGCCAATCTGTTGGCCGAGAGAGCGTACATGCTGGGGCGGGACTACCGAATGGCTCATCCCCTGACCAAGGCCTGTCAACCAGAAATGACCGCGTCAGTTCCGTTTATCTGTTATTTCACAAAGTGTACCGTTAATTAAGGGAAAATATGAAACCTCGAAACGATTTTGCTGGTTTCTGCTGGAGCACTTTAAAGGGGGACAGAAAGGAGAGTTAATATGGAAGAGCTGCTCGAGAAAAACCGATATTTACAAAGTTTAATCCAAACTAACGAACCTAATCTGCATACGGTTCAAATGTTTTAGCTTGTTTTGGCGCGCGCACCGTTAAGTTTAGGTACCCCGGGGTACCTAAACCAGCTTTCCATTCTGCCCTCCTTTACGTATTTTTCACAATGTTTTACGATAACTTGACATTTTGCTGTGCTTCGATCAAACTACAATTCTGTATAGGTGACCCCTGTATAAAATTGATTCCAGCTACAAATGTGAGCCGCAGACGCAACTGGAGGCAGCTGCCCATTTCCATTTATCCTGGATTCTACTCTGTCTCGAAAATGCTGCACATAACGATAAGGTACGACTATTAACAAGACCCCAGTAATATATCGTACCTTAATAGTGATACGATAGGACTGCTCAATAAGACTTCTTACAAAACGATGAGAAACAAATTTGAAAAAATATGTTTTTTTTGTTGTACAACTGTTTTTAGCTCATCGCGCTGGTAATAGACATTCATTGTGGAGTGACGATTAGAACTTCCGTTTTTCTCTTTTTATTTAATAGAACAAAAAACATTGCAGGACAAGGCGCCTTCGAAGGAATGTCAGCACGAGATGATGACCCATCGGCAGATGATGCTCTCAGAGTTCAGGATGGCTCCAGAGTTGGTCATGCAATGTGCTCAGGTATCACGTCCACTTCAAACTGTTTGGGAAATTATAATATTTCTGAATCTTTATTCGGCGTAATGTTCGAAATTTACTTACGTTATGAACTTCATTCCGAAAAATCTCAATCTCAGCGAAATAACTAATGAAACGAACTTAAATTAAAAATTTGGGATTGTCGATCTCCGGCAGTTTGGCAGCTACTAACACCAACATCTCGGATAGTCTGCGCATCTCAGACCTAATTACTATCTACAAAACTGTCTGGCCGTGGTCGGAGGCTGGTCGATCTATATTATTGACAACCACTCAGAGGATAAATTCCAGGAAATCGATACTTGGTGCAGTCCACGTGGAGATATCGAGGCCGAGGGACGTACGCTGCATTGTCTCATGGAACACGCACAGGTTCGTCTTGGAATTAGAGTCTTGAAAAGATTAGCGAACTTTGGAAATAAGTTTCTGGTATAGTCTGTTTCACCAATCGAAAACTTCCTACGTAATCTTTCGATTATTCAAGGACATTTATTAATCTAACCAACGGACATACTCTTAGATTCACTGTTTTCTATGTCTGTAGAAACAAATGTGGTAGACGAAATCACAAAATTCAAACTGTTCACAACACCTAAAAGATATGGAAAATTCACTTGAAATATGCTGTTGAGGGTTATTGATGAGTGAAACAGACTATATAGTACCAAGTCGCCTCAAGGACAAAAAATTTGCTTCGGAGTCGCTTTTCTACTTCACTTCTAAGAGCAGTTTTTATACCGTATATGGGTCCTAGGGAACAATATCAATCATGTTTCAGGCTCGTGATGAGAAACAAAAACTGGGAACACAATGTTTGCAGGCCGTAACACAAGTTGTCAAGGTACGATAAACAAATTATATAAATTTACATTGATCCTGTTTTCGAAAAAAAGCATGAACAGTTTAAAAAATTTTTGTGTGAACGTTTCCCTAAATCTGCTGTAGTGAAATAAAAAGTGCACATGAACTGTTTTCGTGGTGGAATCTTTTTGAAGATGCAGTTAGAAATGGTCATGTTCTTCCACCTTGCTGGCTTTGTGGTTCGATCCCATTATGTTCGGGCGTAATTTCGGAGTTCTGCTGTGTGTTGGATCAATAATAATACAGCGCAAGTTCTATCACTTCTATGAAATCTTGTTAATTCGAAAATGAGTTTTCAGGTAGCTGATATCGGAACCAACTACAAGGTTGACAAAGTACTTTACGCTTCTTGTCGTGGTCTGGTAGATGGTGGGTTGGTTCGAGGAATCATTTAAATTGGTGTCTTATCAGAGTTTCAGTTTTCCTGTTGAAGTTTCGAGTGTTTGAGTCGAATCTCTACGTATTTGAGCATTTGAAAATTTGGGGTCACGGTTTAGACGGAGTTTCTAGTTTTACTTAAAATTTCTCACAGGCCTTGTTTTACAATCGCAACAAGCAACTCGCCAAGCTAAACGTAGTATAGAGCAGTTTTCTGACAACCACGATTGATTTGCGGTCTCCTTCAATGTGGCAATTTTTATTGTGAAGTTTATTTCCGTTTGTAATACTAAATAAAAAACGAAAAATTAGGTGACTATACAAGTTTTTCAAGAAAATGTAAGAGTGACACATCTGCCGGAGTAAACCACTGTAAGATGTGAGAGTGACCCATCTGTAATGTATGTAATGTAATGAAATGTGAAGATATGAGCTAAGAGTAAGAGATGTAAGAGTGACACATCTGCCGGAGTAAACCACTGTGACTAAAAGTACTCGAGCAAATCAGGACTGAATCAGATTGTGATTGTGACATAAACTCGCCGGAATGTTACAGCCGTCGCACATAGTAAGAGCCCTGTTGGGTAACTTGTTTATAGAATATAATATCAACCGTACACACGGTTTTTAAAACTCAGTGATAACCCTATACGTTTTATTTCGCAGGTGTGTGTAGTCGAGATGCCAACTCAGAAACTGCCACTCTTTCCTGTCTCATGAAGCACATCGACAACCCGGATATGAACAGCGAGTGCGAGAAAAGACTGCTAGAGGTGGGCTTCCGATCATGTCACATACGTTTTTTTCACAGTATTGAAACGTTAGAGTGGGGTAGAATACTCAATTGAATCAAGTGAAAGGAGTGAGTGAGTAATAGAAGCCGACAGAACAAGCCAAGAAACATTCAAACGCGTTTCGGTCTATACGCAATGATCTACATGTTCCACGCTTGAATACAAACTTGAATTCAGAGTAGTTTCTCGAATATAGTTTTCCCTGTAATATAATTTTCAAAATACATAGAAAGAGAAAAGAAGAATTCGTTACTTTCAGGTTCAATACTTCATGGCGCGTGACTGGACCCTTGACCCTCAGTTGTACACGGCTTGTCACACAGAGGCGGTCAGCAGGTAATCGAGAGATATAGAAATGTTTATTCTCTTTCTCTTCTTTCAGTTAGAAAATGACTGATAAGTCACTAACAGACCTTCCATAATTTTTTTTCAAAAACTTATGAATAATACCCGTGCTCAGAAACTGATCACGATTTAGTTTACATCAGGAAATTAACAAAACAAAAACTTTTTCGAAATATCCGAATCTACATTTATAAGCGATGCTCGACCAGCCTCCAACCATCAGTAGTCAATCACATTGTTTCTGAGATTATTATCTTCTACATTGATTGTGTTGCAGATGTTCTGCCCTGGACAACTGGCACCTGACCAATAATGCCGCCAACCTGCCCGATCCTGGCCCACAAGTACTCGCCTGTCTATACAGAAGCGCCTACGATGAACAGAATCCGGTGAATTACCTATTCTATTTCATTACAAACTATATTGTGAAGTGCAAATTTTTTTTTTCTCCGTTGTTTTGAATTTCTACCCTCAGTTCGCATTTAATACCCTCAATCTATCTCACCTTTTTTTTCCACGAAAATCCTTGTTCCAACTATTTGTTATCTTCTAAAGACTCTGAAACATGAATTCTCCAAATCACCATTTGTCGCAGAACGGAGATATAGTTCAATGAAATTGGTTGTTTGTAAACGTTATCTCCTCTTGATTTTATTAACGGCCAAGTGTTTCAGCTGCCCTATAAGTGTGGAATAGAGGTGCGCCGTGTGTTGCACACGAGGGCCGTGCGTGTGAATTTAATCCCCGACCTGGAAGACTCTTGTCGAGAAGCTCTCTCGGAGTACTGTAGTCATAATGTACAGCCTATGGAGGTTCGTACTTCATTCACCCATTCATCAATCCAGAAGAGCACTCACTGTTATGCATACGTAATTGTCAACTACATATCCAATCACCGAAACATTCAAATGCAGGAAGACGTATAACAGTCAATAATTTGTGACGTTTGGCGAAATTATAATGTAAATGAGGCGATTCTTCGTTAATTGCACAACTACTTTACGTTTTGAGAATCTTGTTTTTTAATATACTCCGTTACAACTGTGGTTGAATCCTCACAGTATTCTAGGGGAATTGAGCAATTATGAACCGCTTTGCTGAAGAGTTTCACACCATGAAAACGGAGTGTTCGGAGATTCTACTGCGAGTGTAAAGAATTGTAACATTGAGTTTAATAGTTCACTAGAATTATGTTTAAGTAAACTCAAATAAGGTCAAGTTTTATAATCTTAAACGTTACTGGCTCCGAGCCTATAATTTATTGATCTATCACATTTTGTAGTAACTATGTTCTTTTTAGGAGATGCAATGCTTGCAAGACAATTTCGAGAAGAAGGAGTTTATGCAGAAACATTCCAGATGTCATAAGGTACGGGTTGTGAGAGAAAACAAGTTGAACAGACAAGTTAGGTTTTTTGATCTTCGCGTCACTAGCACGTTTCCTGGTATAGTTATAGTAATGTGTTTAATAGAAATTCACTGACCACAATGCAACATTACTATAACGGAAACGACCACGTATAGACCACAACTCCTTGAAAAAAAGTTTATCTAACTTGTCCATGAGTTGTGATCAAATCTGCTTACTCAACAGAATGTTTGTGTTATGAATTAAACATCACAGTATCAAACTACAGAAACAGTGGAGCGAATGTTATCGAATTTTCTAGTTATAGACTTATAACAGAATTATAATTCACCTTTGTTAAGCAATTACATTGTTTCTTCTCTCAGGAAATAGTGAAGTTCACTGAGATGGAAGCGAAAGACACTCGTTTGAACCAGGCCCTGACCAGAGCCTGCAAACCAGTTATCATGACCCACTGTCAGGTTAGTTTTCATCATCCACAGTAGACTGGAATAGCTTGCCTATTTAGAAATTATCATATTCACAAAAACTCTATTTTAATGCAAATGGAAAAAACACTGTAGAAAACGGAATCTGAAAACAATATTCAATCTCACCTTGTTTTGAATTAGTTCTTTGCAGTTTCTCGTCCTTTTGTATGTTTGAGATCGCAAAAAATAAATTACACAGTTAAATGAAATTCAAGTGGTTTTTACAGTCTGTTTTCATCTATTGAAATGATAGTTTCAATGTTTTCGAAGTTCAAACTCTCCAGCTTTCATAAAATATTTTTTCAGCAGTTCAAAAACGAGGAAATTGACCACGGAGATGTCATGGAGTGTCTTATGGCTAATAAGGTAGGAGTTTTACTCAGGGTGCGATCAAATCAAGTTTGTAGTTTGATCCGAGAACGCAGCAGAGGTTTAGTGAAACGCACCGCGGGTTCAAACCATGAATGAAGCCGAATAACCGTGTTGACTGATAGTCATAGAACGAGCCTCAAAACTCGTTTCCTCCTTCGAAAACTACTGAGAGATATTGCGATTGAAAAAAAGGAAACTCTTGTTGTAGAAATGTAAAACAATCAACTAGAGTTGGATGTGAAATACAAGGTACTGTATCAGTGTAATTAACTTTCGGCTCACATACTCTCAGTTCTTTGGAAACACAAACACAAAAAAAATCCAAATATAACTATATAACTCTAATTCACGTGTTGAAGGAAGCACTGGTACTCATGAAATTCAAACCACGACCTACCGGTTACAGCGTTGAAATAACAAATGTTTGTCCTGTCTTCTATTCCGACCAGTCTCCTTTCATACCGTGTTCGTTTTCCGTTCTTACCCCCTACCACCTACCGTACTTATTGATTCCGTTCAGGACGCCGCGGAGATGAACTCCAAGTGCCACTCCTATGTCAACCATTTCGAGTTGATTTCCCTCCGCGATTACCATTTCTCCTACAAATTTCAAAAAGCTTGCCAAGCCGACATCGAGAAAAACTGCAAAGATCACGGAAACGACAAGTAAGTGAATTTATCTTACTTCCGATTCTTAAGAGACTATATACAGGTATATTCCAGTGCCTTGCTCAAACATCGATCAAACAACATCACACGAAAAGTTAACGATGTATTGGGTTTATCTTTTCCGAAGCAGTATATGTTGCTCGATCCAACTGTGTTTCTAGTTTGATCTGGTGTTTATGTAAACTCGTTATCTGAACTACAAGTTGTGGTTATTTTCTCATTGGTTCTGCAGTTTTAGCATTGGGGGAAAAACTCAGGCATTTTGAATGAAGGCCTAGGCATAACTAATAACCCGAAAAGTTTCTTATACAGCAAATGTCTGAATAGGTTCAGCGATTTGAAACGAGTGCTCGTTCATTCTCGACGGCAGATTTGAACGTTTATACAAAAAAGATGTGAAAGTAAGCTATTTGCTCGCTAAACGCTCATACCAATTTGAGCGTATAGTCCGTTTCACCGATCGATGTCCTTCTACAGTAATCCGTCAGATATTCAGAAAGGTTTTTCTAATGAATGGTTCATTATTTTGGTTTCAAACTTTAAACGTTTAGTTTAGTTTAAGTTTAAGTTTAAGTAAGTTTGTAGTAGTAAACGTGCAGAAGATACTACCAAAACTTGAAAAGAACCCAGAAACGCCCATATACCAAACTTTAACCTGGAAGTTTGATCAGATTACTGTAGAGGGTTATAAGTGGGTGGAACAAACTATACGCTGTCCGGAGCGAGTTGAGTGAGATGAACACTATGCAATCCCTACATCCCGCAATGCCCATTGTTCATACCATCTTATTTCTTTATTATTGAACATAGTGTCTTCAACCCATTTAGTATTGATTTTATCTAGAATAGACAACTTGATTGCAGAGGAGAGATCATCCGTTGTCTGTCGGAGGTTCGCTTCGAGCACAAGATTCTCGGTCAATCGGCGGACCTCTCGGATGTGTGCAAGAAACAGCTGAAGGTCGCCTATCTTCAGCAAGAACAGGTAGAAGTGAGTCGGTGTTGTGGGTTCTATTCACGGTCTATGAATGTGTTTTCCGGCCAAATACAGATGCCGTTTGCAGGAAAATCTCGGTTTAGAGATGTGAAACGGTATGATATTGTATTGTAATATCATATTATATGTTACTGTGTAATAGTATAATGACATATGATTGTTTAATTTTATATTATTCAAAAATAATCTTTTAAATCGAAAAAGGAACTACCCTGGAATGAGTTCTCAAAACGTTTGTTTAACTTTCATACTGTAACTGTCCATGAGAGCGTGAAACGGTGTATAGCAGCCACTAAAAAACACATTCATAGACTAGGGTGAAGGGTGAGAAAAGTCATACTTTTTGTCAAAAGTATGGTCAAGTAGAACATGAAAACCTATCAAAATCCAGAACATGTGATAATACTGATTGTTTTCACGTTCTACGCGATTGTGTGTTTCACTCTATATTTTATAAAGGCCGTGGAGGTTTTACGCTACTCCAGCGCCTATGACTGCCTTTCCGCGCGCGTAGCGCGCCATGCCGTATAGACTTTTTGACGCGCTTAGAAATTTCTGGATCTAAATGTCCTCAGCTCGCGATTCGTGTATGAATTTTGTAAAAATGTACATGCACGCGTGCACAGTACGTCCAAACGTCGTGCATTTTCCGCCAAAAAGGAAAAATTTCGTGTTTCAGGAGTTGTAGTGGCTGGCATGTTGATTTTTACAAATTGCTGTAATAATAAAAAAGTTTGCCCAAATAGTTTCCAATCGAATGGGCAGAACAATTTTTTTCCAAATTTTGCGCGGCGCGCGCTGCGCGTGTTTTAAAAAGGTAAACTTTTTGCAAAAAAAAACTTGTTTTTTGATTTTCTCAAAAACGGCGAATGAGCTCGGGCTAAAAAGGAGACTGGGTCTTAGAACTTTTGGCGGCGGTCATTCTGAAGCAAAAATTTTGGGTCCAGCCGCAACTTTGCGCGCGGCGCGCGCGCGACAAGCGCGATTTTCAGATCTCAGAGATGAAAAGTCGTGAAAACACAAGCTCTACGGCGACAGAACCGTATCAGGCCACTAAATTCGAATCTTCAAGAAAATTTCGAGATTATTGATTTTATAGATTTTTAGGGCCCGAAACGTGTTTTTGGCTAAATTGAGCCCCGTTGCACGCTTCTACCGACCGGCGGAATGAATGTGAGGAGCTAAAATTGGTTTCCAATTGTGCGCAAAACTTGGGCGCATCTGAATAGTTGCAAATTTTGCAATTTATGCATGTGCGCGGCGCGTAATGACGCGTAGATCAAAACATTTTCAAAAACGGCAAAAGTCAGACTTGTCCGATTGGGCTGAAATTTGAAGCATGTATAGATTCGGCCAGTCCGCATCTTTGCTGAAAATTTCAAAAAATTTCGTAAAGTTGCGCGCGCACGCTGTAACGTTGAAATTTCAAAGTAGGTCAATTTTTTTTTGACCTACGTCATTTTGTTCGTCTTGTTTTGAAATGTTGCGCTGTGCAAAAAGAAAAAAAAATGTTCACCAAAAATTTTTCACACCGGCTTGCCGAAAGTCGTGTTTTGATAGTGATTACACGCCGGCGCGCACCGCGCGCTTTAGTGTTTTTTCTCTCATTCATTGTTGAATCGAATAGAGATTTTTCCAAGGAATTCGAAAATGTACGACTCATTCCATGAAAATGATTTTGAATCATGTTTCTACTGGTTTTCCTGAAAAGTTGAAAATTTTTCAATTTTGGCGGTTTTGATCCACCTGTGAGGTTGTAAGTTGACCTTTGATCGCAGTTTTTTGATATAATGTAGAAAATTCTACTACGATCAGTTTGACATTTTACACTCATCAGTCGGTTCACACAGAACTTTAAAAGAGGAAAGTCGATTTTGAACATTGACTTTTTCAACCAGCCATCTGGCAGCTTAATGATCTACATGGACAGGTAGAGCTTGAAGAGTAGATCATTTTCGTAAAAAAAACTTTCTCCTATCTTCAACAATGAGCTAGCAAGAGGTCAACGCGCGCCGCGACCTCCGGGGCCCGACCATATACCAGCGAGCTGACCCTCCGGTGCCGGAAACAGGATAGCATAGCGGTTGCGTGTTTGATTGCAGTCTGAGGACGCGGGTTCGATCCTGCCTGATGACAGTAGTCAAGCGCCGGTTTTGCAAAAGATTCTCATTTTTTGCATTACTATTTTATGATTATATGTACAAAAGTAAACTTCTTAGTAAAGTTTACAAGTTTCTAATGTTACCTACAACTATTTTTTTCAAGAAAACTCAAATTCCGGCCAAATTCGGAGGTTTGGCCTCTGGTTTGGAGGGAATTTCAAGGGAATGATCTGAAAATGAGGTGACACGATGCGCTGAACATTTCTAGACTAATTTCAGGACACGTACTATGACGTGAAACACGTGAAATGCTTTTTTGTGGGCCGTAATTGACAATTTTTTGAAGCTTGAAATAGAAGTTTCATTGGTTGTGGACGGCCGTGTGGGTTTATGGGTGGGGATATGTGAGTGAAAGTTGTTTCTCCCCCTAGAAAACTTCACGGGCTTTCTAATGATGTATTGTGTGAAAAATTTCGTTGACCCAATTTTTCACAAAAAGTTGTAAACCAAAATCTGCGAGGTCAAATTCACTGATGACGAAATTTAGAGCCGGGGTCAACTAGTAAACTAGTCCAAAATGATGTTAGGGGGCTGAAAGTTGGTAACCTAGTATCTGAGGTATCTATGGACCTATTCTGAAAGTTGTGTGATGATATCTTCAAAATTGCCAAAAAACTGTGATTTATAAGCAACGGTTTTGGCACTTTTTGGGGGTGGCTAAACTGGAAAAACTGTCCAAACACAATGTTTTGATGCGGAAACTACTAGAATGAAGTCTTCAACTATGGCGATTTCAAATATAAACACTAAAATGTCACTGGTTGGTTGTAATTACACGTAAACGTGGCAGGCTGGCTCAAAGGGTGGCACCAAAGTAAACGGTGTCAGCTATCGGACCAGCTCGACATCATTTTCAGAACTCGAGGAATAGTTTTTCGGAATCAGCGCCAAATTATGAAACGACTAATTGTTGAGTTTAACGATTTCCACGTATTTCACGTTTTTCTCAACTTCGGCCCAGAATCTAAAAATGTGGATTTTTGTCATTTTGAGGCATCTCGTTGGAAGGTTAAAAATAGACAGAAAGTTCTGAAATTTGGAACATGTGTAGGTAAGAGCAAGACTAGTGCACACTGAGAAAATAATGTTCTTATCACGAAAATTGATAGAGATATACAAGTCGAAAATATAGTTTTTTTCACTTTCTGATGGTTGGTGTGGGGTGAAAATGGGAAAAAAAATATTTTTTTCTTAAACATCATAAAACAGTGTAATCAACCACGTAGATTCCGAATATCAATGTCAGAATGCCAAAAAAGTCAGTTTACACGTGTGAAATGGGAAAGATGTGCGCTCTCCTCTCTATAAAGCTGGTAAGGGGGTTTCGTTGGTTTTTTCGGAAGGGGTGTCTTTACATGCACCTTGTTAGCGCAGTTGTGAACGGATTTGTCTGATTTTTGCAACAAATGTTGCGCAAAGCTGTGACTACAAAAAAACGTTTGAATTTTGTCAATATCTAATTTGCGCGGCGCGCAGCGACGCGATTTCTCGGGCGCAAGCCAGCCATAATCCTGGAAAAGCGCATTTAACTTGTGATACTGGCTCGTTTGCATAATTTTTACTAGCCAAAAAAGCCTAGGCTTAGGCCAACCATGTTTTCTAGAAGAGCTCGTTTCACAACACTCATTCACTCACTCAAAGTGTTCCAAACATGAATTGAAAGAATCAGCCGATTCGGAGTCAAAAAGTTATTGCAACATGTGGGGGACCCTTATGTGAAAAACAGATTTTGGTCAAAATGGAAAAATAGTAGTTTTGCGCTCAAACTTTCAGCATTACTCACTCAAAGTGTTCTAAACAACATGGGAAAAAATCAGCCGATTCGGAGTCAAAAAAGTTTTTGCACCATGTGGGGGACCCTTATATGAAAAACGGATTTTGGTCAAAATTGAAAAGTTGTAGTTTCACGGTCAAACTTCCAGCATTACTCACTTAAAGTGTTCTAAACAACATTTGAAAAAAAAATTGTAGTTTCACGCTCAAACTTCCAGCATTACTCACTCAAAGTGTTCTAAACAACATTTGAAAAAAAAATTGTAGTTTCACGCTCAAACTTCAAGCATTACTCACTCAAAGTGTTCTAAACAACATTTGGAAGAATCAGCCGATTCGGAGTGAAAAAAGTTTTTGCACCATGTGGGGGACCCTTATGTGAAAAACGGATTTTGGTCAAAATTGAAAAATTGTAGTTTCACGCTCAAACTTCCAGCATAACTCACTCAAAGTGTTCTAAACAACATTTGAAGAAATCAGCCGATTCGGAGTCAAAAAAGTTTTTGCACCATGTGGGGGACCCTTATGTGAAAAACAGATTTTGGTCAAAATTGAAAAATTGTAGTTTCTCGCTCAAACTCTCAGCATAACTCACTCAAAGTGTTCGAAACAACATTTGAAGAAATCAGCCGATTCGGAGTCAAAAAAGTTTTTGCACCATGTGGGGGACCCTTATGTGAAAAACAGATTTTGGTCAAAATTGAAAAATTGTAGTTTCACGCTCAAACTTCCAGCATTACTCACTCAAAGTGTTCTAAACAACATTTGAAAGAATCAGCCGATTCGGAGTGAAAAAAGTTTTTGCACCATGTGGGGGACCCTTATGTGAAAAACGGATTTTGGTCAAAATTGAAAAGTTGTAGTTTCACGCTCAAACTTCCAGCATTACTCACTCAAAGTGTTCTAAACAACATTTGAAAAAAAAATTGTAGTTTCACGCTCAAACTTCCAGCATTACTCACTCAAAGTGTTCTAAACAACATTTGAAAAAAAAATTGTAGTTTCACGCTCAAACTTCAAGCATTACTCACTCAAAGTGTTCTAAACAACATTTGGAAGAATCAGCCGATTCGGAGTGAAAAAAGTTTTTGCACCATGTGGGGGACCCTTATGTGAAAAACGGATTTTGGTCAAAATTGAAAAATTGTAGTTTCACGCTCAAACTTCCAGCATAACTCACTCAAAGTGTTCTAAACAACATTTGAAGAAATCAGCCGATTCGGAGTCAAAAAAGTTTTTGCACCATGTGGGGGACCCTTATGTGAAAAACAGATTTTGGTCAAAATTGAAAAATTGTAGTTTCACGCTCAAACTTCCAGCATTACTCACTCAAAGTGTTCTAAACAACATTTGAAAGAATCAGCCGATTCGGAGTGAAAAAAGTTTTTGCACCATGTGGGGGACCCTTATGTGAAAAACGGATTTTGGTCAAAATTGAAAAGTTGTAGTTTCACGCTCAAACTTCCAGCATTACTCACTCAAAGTGTTCTAAACAACATTTGAAAAAAAATTGTAGTTTCACGCTCAAACTTCCAGCATTACTCACTCAAAGTGTTCTAAACAACATTTGAAAAAAAAATTGTAGTTTCACGCTCAAACTTCAAGCATTACTCACTCAAAGTGTTTTAAACAACATTTGAAGAAATCAGCCGATTCGGAGTCAAAAAAGTTTTTGCACCATGTGGGGGAGGGACCCTTATGTGAAAAACAGATTTTGGTCAAAATTGAAAAATTGTAGTTTCTCGCTCAAACTCTCAGCATAACTCACTCAAAGTGTTCGAAACAACATTTGAAGAAATCAGCCGATTCGGAGTCAAAAAAGTTTTTGCACCATGTGGGGGACCCTTATGTGAAAAACAGATTTTGGTCAAAATTGAAAAATTGTAGTTTCACGCTCAAACTTCCAGCATTACTCACTCAAAGTGTTCTAAACAACATTTGAAAAAAAAATTGTAGTTTCACGCTCAAACTTCCAGCATTACTCACTCAAAGTGTTCTAAACAACATTTGAAAAAAAAAATTGTAGTTTCACGCTCAAACTTCAAGCATTACTCACTCAAAGTGTTCTAAACAACATTTGGAAGAATCAGCCGATTCGGAGTGAAAAAAGTTTTTGCACCATGTGGGGGACCCTTATGTGAAAAACAGATTTTGGTCAAAATTGAAAAATTGTAGTTTCTCGCTCAAACTGTCAGCATTACTTACTCAAAGTGTTCTAAACAACATTTGGAAAAATCAGCCGATTCGGAGTCAAAAAAGTTTTTGCACCATGTGGGGGACCCTTATGTGAAAAACAGATTTTGGTCAAAATTGAAAAGATGTAGTTTCACGCTCAAACTCCCAGCATCACTCACTCAAAATGTTCTAAACAACATTTGGAAAAATCAGCCGATTCGGAGTCAAAAAAGTTTTTGCACCATGTGGGGGACCCTTATGTGAAAAACAGATTTTGGTCAAAATTGAAAAGTTGTAGTTTTACGCTCAAACTTATAGCATCACTCATTCAAAGTGTTCTAAACAACATTTGGAAAAACTGCACCATGTGGGGGACCCTTATGTGAAAAACATATTTTGGTCAAAATTGAAAAGTTGTAGTTTTACGCTCAAACTTTCAGCATCACTCACTCAGAGTGTTCTAAACAACATTTGCAAAAACCAGCCGATTCGGAGTCAAAAAAGTTTTTGCACCATGTGGGGGACCCTTATGTGAAAAACAGATTTTGGTCAAAATTGAAAAATTGTAGTTTCTCGCTCAAACTGTCAGCATTACTTACTCAAAGTGTTCTAAACAACATTTGGAAAAATCAGCCGATTCGGAGTCAAAAAAGTTTTTACACCATGTGGGGGACCCTTATGTGAAAAACAGATTTTGGTCAAAATTGAAAAATTGTAGTTTCTCGCTCAAACTCTCAGCATTACTTACTCAAAATGTTCGAAACAACATTTGAAGAAATCAGCCGATTCGGAGTCAAAAAAGTTTTTGCACCATGTGGGGGACCCTTATGTGAAAAACAGATTTTGGTCAAAATTGAAAAGATGTAGTTTCACGCTCAAACTCCCAGCATCACTCACTCAAAATGTTCTAAACAACATTTGGAAAAATCAGCCGATTCGGAGTCAAAAAAGTTTTTGCACCATGTGGGGGACCCTTATGTGAAAAACAGATTTTGGTCAAAATTGAAAAGTTGTAGTTTCACGCTCAAACTTATAGCATCACTCATTCAAAGTGTTCTAAACAACATTTGGAAAAATCAGCCGATTCGGAGTCAAAAAAGTTTTTGCACCATGGGGGGGACCCTTATGTGAAAAACAGATTTTGGTCAAAATTGAAAAGTGGTAGTTTTACGCTCAAACTTATAGCATCACTCATTCAAAGTGTTCTAAACAACATTTGGAAAAATCAGCCGATTCGGAGTCAAAAAAGTTTTTGCACCATGTGGGGGACCCTTATGTGAAAAACAGATTTTGGTCAAAATTGAAAAGTTGTAGTTTCACGCTCAAACTCCCAGCATCACTCACTCAAAGTGTTCTAAACAACATTTGGAAAAATCAGCCTATGTTTGCAGCGATTCGCACTAGTAAATCTGATTGCTCAGCCCAAAACTATTGACAGCCGCGCAGCGGCTGCTTTAATAATCGATAATGACGTGCGCTGCGCGCACGCCTATCAGACGCGGCGGCACTAAAACACCCAGAACTTGGTTCAAAATGATCAGACGTCAGACTTTGAGAAACTTTTTTGTATCAAAAAGGGCACCGTGGCGAACTAATTACAAAATCATTTATCGCTAGTCCCAGTATAAAGTGAGTGGTAACAGTCGTCTATACATGTTCATCTACCAAAACTAACTTTTGTTCTCATTGAAACGAAAAGTCTGTTTTTCTCACACTCGTTTGTTTCTTCCCTTGGTGATTTCAGTGTTCCGGGTTTTCTAGTATGGGTGGTATTTTGATTTGTTTATATGTTAACATATGTGTGTATTTGAGATAATCTATTTCAACTTGAAACAACGCTGATACTCCACAGTTCACGCATAGTATACTACCCTCAGATTTTGAAAGTTCACTTTCATGGAACATGCACTTGAAACGCAAAAAAACTAAATTTCGAAAAAGTTGTTAACCAGATTAGAACAGGACATTTTCTAGTTAAGGTTTCACGTTTTGCGTCACAATGTTCTGACATTGAAAATTGAACTTTAGTTCCGAATTTTTGACAGTTCAACTCATGCGTTGATTAATACTGGTTGAGCCCGCTGTTAGCTAATGTTCGGATAATATAATGTTTAAATGAAAGTGAAACCAATTTATTGACATTGAAACATCCAGTTCGACGACAAAGAACACATGGCCGATGCTGACCCAAAGCTGTCTCAACAGTGCGCTCAGGAAATCAAAAAATTCAAGTGAGTTATCTGTGGTGTGATCACTAGTTAAAGAATGAAACATTCAAATGAGTTATAAGTGGTGTAACCAGTTGAGAGGGGGACTTTTATATTTTTGTGAAACATTCCAGTGAGTTATAAATTTATTCAATTGGTTAGAAGGTCAGTTTGGTTTCTGTGAAACATTGGAGTGCGACAATTATTTCGGTTGCCGAAATCCGATTTGGACGACTTTTACTAAAGTTACTTGATGACACGAGTTAGAGTATATTAAACATGAAAAAAGCTATGTGACTAACAAACTAGTGTGTTCTCACGTTTTTTGTGATTTTACTAATTTCTTGTTCGCGAACTAACGCGTGCCGAATCTGGTTAAAACATTATTCTATAAGCATAGTTTTCTAATTAAGTGAATTAGTTCTAATCAACAGGGGCTTTTTTGTTCTTGTCAACGTTAATAACCATTTCGAAGTTATTTTCAGTGCATATATTGAAGAATAGAAGAATTTTGTATGTATGGCTCGTTTCAGATGCGACGATGCTGACTCATTCGAGGACACAGTTGAATGCTTGCGAACAAATTTCGATCATTTGGGTTGGTTTTTCTGCTCTCTCTTTCTTCTCAGTCTCCCTCTCCTTTCTCTCTTCTCTCTTCTCTCTCTCTCTCTCTCTCTCTCTCTCTCTCTCTCTCTCTCTCTCTTCATATCTCTCTTTGCAAACTTTTTTCTATTTGCCATTGAACGAAACTATTTTCTTGGAAAATGCTCGACGAATTCCGATCTCTTATACTTGTATTATATTTGTTTCTAAATGTTTATTTGTGATTCAGGTCCCGCATGTCGCTCCATTCTGTTCTATCGCGAGAAAATTGAAGCAGTGGACAATTCGATGGATGATGAACTACAGGTTTCTCTCCTCATTTTATTTACAACAAGTAATTTTTCGTTAACCGTTTAGTTGTTTGACATCGCCTGCCGTTTTTCGAACACAATTACTTCAAAGAATAATTATCAAAATGCAAGTACCATGTAACTCCTGGTAAACAGTTATAGTAGTAAATCAGTTCACGTGTTGGTACGCAATTTAAATTCCGTGATCATTCTTGTAAACCTACCACACTTAACCATTATCTTAAATGAAGGAGTAGAAGTTAAAAAGGCATTCCAAAACTGTCGTTAAGGCAGGGTCCATACTTTTTACGCGCGCGTATTACGCGGGCGTAATACGCCAACAAGCATGTAAAAACGTCCTGATTTAATACGCGGGGCGTAATACGCCTTGCATTACGCCGAGTTCACCCAACCCCTTAATAAACTTAATTATTCAGATTTAAGTCAGAAATGAACAACATTCGCGCGCATTATAAATCAATTAGAAATCGAATGCGTATTATATTGCTTCAGCTTATTAAAAATGCTAAAATTACCAAGTTTTTCAAAATTTAAATTTTTTTCGAAAACACCGAAAATTGACCTAAACTAGTTGAAATCTTATTAAACATCGAATGAACACATTATTTTGAGTATCGGAAAGTAAAATTCACGAAAACAATATAAAATAATGTATATTTTGAGTGAACTCATGAAAAACGTCAGCGTTTCTAGAAAAACGTTATAAGCTTCAAACGTAAAACGCGTCTCAAATCAAGTACGCGGCGTACTTGATTTTCGCGTATTACGCCGAAAAAAGTATGGACGATATTTTTGAAGTACGCTACGCCAAAATTTCGCGTAATACGCCGACGTAAATCGATAATCATGATTTGTACACGTACGCGGGCGTAATGCGCCGACGCGCCATATGGACCCTGCCTAAGTCAACAGTTTTCTGTTTCACTTCGAGACAGGGAAGTCTCATGAAAATGAAAATATAACTGTGTTTGCGTGACCACCATCCTTGTAGTTTGATCTCATCACTCGTTAGTTCATGAGCATTGTTCGATCAAACTACAATCTACACAACCTTTACTTATTCCAGAAAAAGTGCAAGTATGACATTGGGAAGTTCTGTGGAGGTCAGGACGGGGAGCACGTACTCGACTGTCTCACAAACACCAAAATAGTCCGTCTGCTACAACGGGAATGCAAACAGATTGTACAGGTAATTACGCAAATATACAAAACAAAACAGTTTTAACACCTCTACATTTTCCATGTGCTTTTTGTCTCATCTCATATGTTTTTTCTGTTTTTTTTTCGTTGTTTTGTGGTGTTATCTTCCTTTGAAATATACTAAAAAATGTCATTCTCGTTTGTTGAAATCGATTAGAATTCGGTACAGAAATCCACGTAAAGTTCACTAAAAACAAATAATGTCTTTTATCGGGGAACTTTTACATTGAATACTGTCTCAAATCAAAGGTTTACATGTTGTTTTACAGGAAAGAATGCAGGAAGCGTCACGTGACGTTCGTCTCCGCCCTGGATTACTTCTCGCATGCAAGGAAGAAGTCAAATCTTAGTCAGTATTCATCTCAATGCTTCACCCTGTTCTAACCTCTCCGCTTCTTGACCTAACCTAGCCGTAACCTAGTGTCCTAACCGGTTTTTGATAACCCCTCTTTCAGTTACCTGAAAAACGGGTTACCAAAAGGCCCTGTTAGATATAGAATTGTCCAAGAAATGAGAGTTGATATAACTCGTTGATCTATCTTTACCTCAACAAATTAAGTTTCGATTAGAACAATATTATCTTGATTAACTGGAGTCTGACTGTGACTCGCACAAAGGCGTCAATTGGTTAACGTTGGGCTGTCGCTCCACAGACCTGCGTTCAATCCCCGCTTGCCGCGATATTTGTCTGGCGGGCCACATGAGCGGAGTACGTTTGCTAGAAGATCCCGGCACCTTCATCCCATCCTGCGTCTCTCGCTCTGCTCACAATTTTTTGTCTCTTACATTTGGGCGGAATGTAAGAGCAGAGAAATAACGAATGTTTGAGGAGGCGCAGGATGGGATGAAGATGCCGAGATCATCTAGCATACGTACTCTGGTAACGGAGCTCACTCACATCAATATTCACCCTTTCTACTTACAGTCCACCTACGGTCTATGCGAACACATATTCATTTATTCATTCATCTAATTCCAGCTGTCCGGAAGACCTAGAGAAGATCAGTAAACCCCAGTATGCCCAGTCGCTGTTGGAAGGGGTCGTCGTCGGCTGTCTGAGGGAAAAATACAGAAAGTCCGCCCACGAACAGATCCACATTGGACCCGCCTGTCAACACGAGGTATACTCTCTTTCAAAAATCAATATCCTTCTACAGTAATCCCTTCCATATTCAGGAGGCTTTTTCTGATGAACCATTCATAGGTTTGTTCTCAAACTTTCCGCGCTTGTAGTAACAAAGGTTAAAAAAAATACCAAAATGGCAAAATACCACACTTTTATCTGGGAGTTTGAGCATATCACTGTAGTGAGTGGAACAAACTATACTATTCTAATCATATTATATAGTCGTCTTCATTCTTGCTGAGACTCCTACATTATCATCACAAAACTTCAATGGGTTCACATCACGTATATGTTATCGAAAAAGTTAAAAATTTCCACAATCGATTCATATTCCTGATAAGTTTTTCCAATTGATTTTTGAGACAGTTTATATTAATAACCGTCATTAGAATTTTCGAACGTGTACGAACGTATAAGTCTCAGTGGGTATGATGTAGATTACCCTGATCTTTCTTTAAATATTGCCGGGACGGGAATAATCCTTTTTTTCATTCGATTATCATCCATTGTTGGCTATGAAACATTTTTTTAGAGAGTTCATATGTTCAGAGGAGATTTGATTGCGTATCCGAGCAGTTATTGTGAAAAGTCAGAATTTAGTGAAACGTACCATACTTCATCTCTAATTAATAAATAATTTTATATACATACAATAACTTGTATTTTCGTCTGATAACCCATCATTCCAGATAACGAAGTCTATCCTGGAGGCGGAACTAGACCCCCAGTTAGACCCCGCCCTCTACAGAGCCTGTAAGGACACCATTGGACAACATTGCTCATCGGCTGTCATTCAATCGGTAGGTCACAACGAACAAATTCGAAAGGACCTAGGGAGTTATCGAGTTTTCTTTGTGGTTTGATATTGATACACGCCTTACATCGCCAGTTTTGACCGGATTGGAGCAAGATGGAACAGCGGAATGAGGTTGAATAATGGAGAGGCAGACCGAATTTAAACATGTGAAACACATCATAAAAAACGCTCTACTATGAAATGCACAGCTGTTTGTGGTCTTTCAACATGATGTTCCCATTACTTGTCGGAAACAATCCATCATGAAATCCATGTTACCGCTCAATGGCAATAAATACTTACAGTTTATGACGACACAGGATACGCCACAACAGTACTACACTGTCCTTGAACATTTATTGATATTGAATACAATTAGTAGTTGATTATCAAGATTTACTACTAGTGATTAATACAAATTCAGGGAGGCCATTTCGATAATGTGATGGAATGTCTGAAGGCCGACTTCAACAAGGGAGCCATTTCGAACAATCAGTGCGCAGCTGAGGTTGGTTCCATCAACAGTTTTTCTGAAAGAAGGCCATGACCCATATAGCCGAAACCACTTTTTATCATTATTCTAGCAATATTTCCATTGTCATTCTATTATTATTATGATTATTATTGTAACCAATTTTAGCCACGAAGCAGTGGACTACAGAACTGAAAAACTCAATATTTCGATACATTCAAAAATCAAACGAGAAGTCAGCATTCGAATAATCGGAACAAAACTTTTCGCGCGAGACAATCGAAACTCTGTTGTTGCATTAAAAAGTTTTGCTGTAATTTACCGTGTTACTCAATTCAAATCAATTCAATTCAAGAGAAACAACTAACATTAAACATAGTAGAGGTATATATTTCCGGGGTATATAAGAAGTATATTTGGTAGTTTAATTGCGACCAACTGTATAGTTCACAAGTTTCAAGCAGAAAAGAACAGGATCAAACTACAAACACAGAGGGACAGAGGGATAGGACAACATACCCCTGTAGACCAAATTTAAACTGACAAACCTCATAGTCGTTGCTAACGGAAAGGCGGGAGGGTACATTATATCTCAATTTCCGCTGTGTACGGGCACATGTTTTCGATTCCAAAGCTTGTTTGATATGTACTCTCGTAGCGTAGTGGATAGCGGCCAGATACGAAACTTTGGCTTGCAGGTTCGATTCCGGCGAGAGACCATAATTCATAAATTTACCATCTCCTATATAATTCCTTCCAGTTGGCTCGTCGCGCGGAAGAGACTATGGTTGATATCAACCTCGACCCGGCCCTCCACCAGGCCTGTGCTGTGGATGTACAACGATTGTGCAGAGATGTACCGCCCGGACAGAGCAGAAGTTCGTTTCTTGATGATATAATAATGTATATTCAATAATAGTGCGGGATCATATGATCGAAATACTTAACGCTTGCAGATACAGTAAAACATGTGAGAACGCGTGACAACGTGTGAATCCGCGTGATTCTTGAGAAAAAATGTTTTTCGTTTCAATTTCTTGATTTAATGTTCCAATGTTCAAATGACTTGCAATACATCAACGATTCCAGGTGTTTGTTCAAATTTCACGTAACTACTTAGTTTTTCATGATAGTTTGATTAGTTATACTAGAAGTGAATTGAATAGTCACGTAAAGTGCGCGTTCTAATGAGGCATCGTGCACTTTGTCCTGGCACGTTCCTGAGTTCTGCAGTGTCCAACATGTTTCACATGGCTGTGCAATTGACTAACAGTATATGGTGTATTTTCAGTCATAATGTGTCTGATGGATGCATCGGAGAGCACGAATGCGCAAATGAGCTCCGGCTGCAGAAATAAGTTGATGGATCGAAACCAATTGTGGATGAAGGCTCATAGTGTCAGTATTATACAGTTCACTTCATTCTCACCTCGACATTGGCAATGTGCCAGTAAAACTTGTTTCCCAAAGAAAACAAACTCTCTGAAAAGCGGTTTTACTCACATGCCGCGAAATAGGTAAGCATCCAGCTTCACAAATTGCTACTTTTGTGAAAATGTAAACATGTTCAGTGTCGAGAACAAAATTTTTTCTCAGTGTTCATATTAAAATTTAAACACAAATGAATCTTTTATAATATTCTATTTTCATCTCTATTTTCCAGGAGTTCAAGATGGAGTTACCCGAGAATTGGCATGAGGTCGTTTCATTCGTGGCCAACCACCCTAATAAGGTAGTCTATTCATGTTAATGCTTCGAAGAATCTTCAAGATTTAGTTACTCTCTCTGACTTTACTCTCTCGGGTTTGAGTTTGATATATAAGTGGTACTTTTACATAAGCTCTAACATAAACTATGTTTTCATTAATCTCCTATCCTTCTCTCACCATTCTCATCAGTTATTGCACTTTTTATTCCGTTATTCCTTTTAGCTACACACTTTTAGTACATTTTCTTGAAAGTTTGTGTATATGAGAGAAATGGGGGAGATGCTGAGATGTCAAAAACTCAACTTCACTCATATGTTTCATTCAGATTTCCCTGCTGGGATGGCTGGGTGGAATCGTGTTCTTCTTATTCCTTGTCGGCTGCTGCTGTGGACGAGTAACGAAGAGAACTCATCAGGAACTCAAAAATCGATAAATGCTAATTATGTTATAAGTTGTATTGTGATAAGTGTTCAGGTGCCAAACCCCGTTGTATTCTTCTATTTAAATTGCATAATTCATGTTTGGTTGATTTCGCATGAGAGAGTGGGGCTTCATTTTTATTAGAGATATATAATATTTATGTTCTGCATTTCGGGTTTTACCGATCAACATTTCCATCACTCGTACTGTTGTTTTATGTTGTTCCAATGTTTCTGACAGCTAATATAAGTTTTCCAATGAGAATATCAAGGGACGGTTAATCGCGTTGGTTGTAACATGTTTTTCTGTGATCTGTACTTTCGACACTAATTGTTTTTCTTCGCACTGTCTCGCGGAAATTCTTTTTTTCTCGAATAAAATATATGATACTTCTTAAGTTTCATTGGTTCGATCAGAATGAGGGTGAACATTTTTTGGGAAACGGAAAGTTTTAGTCGAGCCCTGGCGTGTAAAATATAGTTATCATCATTTCCAATAAGAATTTGGCCGCATTCCAATCAATTTGAAGAGCCATTTCACATCGTATTGGAGGTTTTCGAAATAATTAAAGTTTTTGTACATAATAGTTTGCTCCGGTCAGATCACATCGGCAATAAAATATCTTACAATAGAGATGTTTTTTTTGTGGAAAAGGCCCATTGCAAATTTTACTGGCACTCTGCCAAGACCTCAGTTAGAAAGAAACTCACTATACCTCTCATTTCTAAGCAGCGTTTAGTGGCAGAAGAGGATTGCACACGAGAATCTCCCTTTTTTTTCAAAAGGATAAGTTTTCCCAATGTTGTGCTGAGATGACCGTCAGAGTTATATTTCTAGTTGATTTTCTCTTCGGCACTGAACTGACCTTTGACCGGCATTCCCAGAAGGGGTCAGGGCAGGGTCGCCCACCCAGCCCCCGGCCCCCGTTTATTCTATGTATCACCTGCCAGGTCATGTACATCAGCAATAGAATCTGTTCATTTTGATCTTTTTATTGCTCTGTTTTGACTCTTTTTAAACTTTTTCTGGAAAGTTCGACGTATTCTTGAACGTTGGTGAAATTATCAGGGTTCTAAGTATGATTATTTTAGGCGTAGGATATAACTATATGTGTACAGAAGTATAGTTTTACAAAGTCTCTCAGCAGGGGTCCGTAAGGAATATTTGTTGAATATGTAAGTGTAACCATCCAAGGTTGAAAAGCTGTCGAGCGTCGTATAGATTGTTCCACCCACTTATATTCCTTTATAGTAATATGCTCAAACTTCCATGGCAAACTTTAGTATGTTGTAATTTTTTTGGAATTTTCCAAGTTGTGTAGTGTCTTCTGCACCTTTACTTCTATAAATTCTAGAAGTTTGAAACCAGAATATTGAGTTAATAATTGGAAAAAGCCTCCTGAATATTTGACGAATTACTGTAGAAGGACTACGATTAGGAAACAGAGTATAAATGTGTCTTTTTTCTCCGTTGAATCCCTCTTCTCGGCAAATTATTTTCTTTTTTCAATGCAGTTCGTACATTGTTTTCAGTGGTTCTGTTCCCTTTTTGTTGATTTCTTCTCCTTCCGAGTCAAATATGGGTTCTGACGAATGTCAAAAGGTAAGTAATATCAATTAAATTCATCACAGAAAAACTTGATGGTAGTGAGGAAACATGTTGTATAGTATAGTGTGGCAGTGAAATGTGTTATTTCATGGAGCGTGTAATTGGGGGTGATCAATGTAAATACACGCCACAATTTTGACTAGATCAAATCATAAAGTGTTCACGTAACTACATCACAACTACATCTATACTAGAAGTAAATTGAATAGTCACGTAAATGTAGTATTCTAAGGAGGAATCATACATTTTGTACATGCACGATTCGGATTGGTGCTGTGTTTAACATGTTTCACGTGACGGTGAAATTGACTAGCAGTATACGTCTCTTCATGTGGTGTAGTTTCTTTAATCCACTAATAAATGGTAATTCGTTGTGTCCCTGTTTCAGGGCAGTGGTGTGGGAACATGTATGACTTGCAAGATGACATTTCATTCTCATCTGGACTTCATCCAACACATCACGAAACATTATCCCGATCAGTTCAAGTTAACGAACGAGTCAGGTAAGACTTTCTTACAATAATATGATTTAGAACCAATTATACTATGAGCTGTCAATAAAGTAAGTAAGATGTTTATTCTGGAACAAAAATTTTATTCTCTTTCTTTAATAACCTCATAATTTCACCAGAATTTGTGTGGTTTGGTTTCAATCTAGTGTGTTTTTAGTTCGATGTAAGGTATAGTGTAGTGTTGAGATGATCGAACTAGTTGTAGTCTGATCTTGACACGTGCCATTTTAGTTCGATGTAAGGTATAGTGTAGTGTTGAGATGATCGAACTAGTTGTAGTCTGATCTTGACACGTGCCATTTTAGTTCGATGTAAGGTATAGTGTAGTGTTGAGATGATCGAACTAGTTGTAGTCTGATCTTGACACGTGCCATTTTAGTTCGATGTAAGGTATAGTGTAGTGTTGAGATGATCGAACTAGTTGTAGTCTGATCTTGACACGTGCCATTTTAGTTCGATGTAAGGTATAGTGTAGTGTTGAGATGATCGAACTAGTTGTAGTCTGATCTTGACACGTGCCATTTTAGTTCGATGTAAGGTATAGTGTAGTGTTGAGATGATCGAACTAGTTGTAGTCTGATCTTGACACGTGCCATTTTAGTTCGATGTAAGGTATAGTGTAGTGTTGAGATGATCGAACTAGTTGTAGTCTGATCTTGACACGTGCCATTTTAGTTCGATGTAAGGTATAGTGTAGTGTTGAGATGATCGAACTAGTTGTAGTCTGATCTTGACACGTGCCATTTTAGTTCGATGTAAGGTATAGTGTAGTGTTGAGATGATCGAACTAGTTGTAGTCTGATCTTGACACGTGCCATTTTAGTTCGATGTAAGGTATAGTGTAGTGTTGAGATGATCGAACTAGTTGTAGTCTGATCTTGACACGTGCCATTTTAGTTCGATGTAAGGTATAGTGTAGTGTTGAGATGATCGAACTAGTTGTAGTCTGATCTTGACACGTGCCATTTTAGTTCGATGTAAGGTATAGTGTAGTGTTGAGATGATCGAACTAGTTGTAGTCTGATCTTGACACGTGCCATTTTAGTTCGATGTAAGGTATAGTGTAGTGTTGAGATGATCGAACTAGTTGTAGTCTGATCTTGACACGTGCCATTTTAGTTCGATGTAAGGTATAGTGTAGTGTTGAGATGATCGAACTAGTTGTAGTCTGATCTTGACACGTGCCATTTTAGTTCGATGTAAGGTATAGTGTAGTGTTGAGATGATCGAACTAGTTGTAGTCTGATCTTGACACGTGCCATTTTAGTTCGATGTAAGGTATAGTGTAGTGTTGAGATGATCGAACTAGTTGTAGTCTGATCTTGACACGTGCCATTTTAGTTCGATGTAAGGTATAGTGTAGTGTTGAGATGATCGAACTAGTTGTAGTCTGATCTTGACACGTGCCATTTTAGTTCGATGTAAGGTATAGTGTAGTGTTGAGATGATCGAACTAGTTGTAGTCTGATCTTGACACGTGCCATTTTAGTTCGATGTAAGGTATAGTGTAGTGTTGAGATGATCGAACTAGTTGTAGTCTGATCTTGACACGTGCCATTTTAGTTCGATGTAAGGTATAGTGTAGTGTTGAGATGATCGAACTAGTTGTAGTCTGATCTTGACACGTGCCATTTTAGTTCGATGTAAGGTATAGTGTAGTGTTGAGATGATCGAACTAGTTGTAGTCTGATCTTGACACGTGCCATTTTAGTTCGATGTAAGGTATAGTGTAGTGTTGAGATGATCGAACTAGTTGTAGTCTGATCTTGACACGTGCCATTTTAGTTCGATGTAAGGTATAGTGTAGTGTTGAGATGATCGAACTAGTTGTAGTCTGATCTTGACACGTGCCATTTTAGTTCGATGTAAGGTATAGTGTAGTGTTGAGATGATCGAACTAGTTGTAGTCTGATCTTGACACGTGCCATTTTAGTTCGATGTAAGGTATAGTGTAGTGTTGAGATGATCGAACTAGTTGTAGTCTGATCTTGACACGTGCCATTTTAGTTCGATGTAAGGTATAGTGTAGTGTTGAGATGATCGAACTAGTTGTAGTCTGATCTTGACACGTGCCATTTTAGTTCGATGTAAGGTATAGTGTAGTGTTGAGATGATCGAACTAGTTGTAGTCTGATCTTGACACGTGCCATTTTAGTTCGATGTAAGGTATAGTGTAGTGTTGAGATGATCGAACTAGTTGTAGTCTGATCTTGACACGTGCCATTTTAGTTCGATGTAAGGTATAGTGTAGTGTTGAGATGATCGAACTAGTTGTAGTCTGATCTTGACACGTGCCATTTTAGTTCGATGTAAGGTATAGTGTAGTGTTGAGATGATCGAACTAGTTGTAGTCTGATCTTGACACGTGCCATTTTAGTTCGATGTAAGGTATAGTGTAGTGTTGAGATGATCGAACTAGTTGTAGTCTGATCTTGACACGTGCCATTTTAGTTCGATGTAAGGTATAGTGTAGTGTTGAGATGATCGAACTAGTTGTAGTCTGATCTTGACACGTGCCATTTTAGTTCGATGTAAGGTATAGTGTAGTGTTGAGATGATCGAACTAGTTGTAGTCTGATCTTGACACGTGCCATTTTAGTTCGATGTAAGGTATAGTGTAGTGTTGAGATGATCGAACTAGTTGTAGTCTGATCTTGACACGTGCCATTTTAGTTCGATGTAAGGTATAGTGTAGTGTTGAGATGATCGAACTAGTTGTAGTCTGATCTTGACACGTGCCATTTTAGTTCGATGTAAGGTATAGTGTAGTGTTGAGATGATCGAACTAGTTGTAGTCTGATCTTGCCACGTGTCATACTGCAAGAATCCGTGTAAAAAACAACAAAACCGAACTAGAAAGACTTAATTAGCAAGGGATACTTACTCTGTATGCGTCGAACTGAGTATAACCTAAATGAAAACTGTCCTCTCATATGATTATCTCTGATATTCGTTTCAACAATATATTTTCAGTGCCAGCAGCAGTGATTCCTTCTCCACATGGTAGTTACAGTGCCCTCCGATCAATATTGTCCGCCAAGCCTTTACAGGTATAGTTCTTAGAAACAGTTCTAGTTAAAATGAACTTTCCGTTTTAGAAGTATATTACCAAGAAAAACAATGTGGGTTGTGTTTTTTTGAGAGTGCGAGTTAAATGTCACATACGAAAAGTAAAAAAAAAACAGGTTCCAACCTTCACAGCGAACTAGATTTCGAACAGTGGTAGTTTTTTTGATTTCCAATGTATTTCCATTGATATTGAGTGCGTTCGAAATGAGGATACGTATCTTCAGAAACAGTGTAATTGGATGCTGTGTATTATTGGATGTGCTTGTTTTTCCTTGATTTGTATTACATTTTTATCGTCTCCATACTGATACTTTGAATTTTTATGAGTTTGTACTCGTTTTCTAGAAATTTATCTGTAAATAACAGTCATTCAGCCGTTGCAGCCCGTGACAGCTCGAGTCCCACACCAGGCGCAGTTGGAGTCCGACGTTTCGCAAAACAAAGTGAGTTTCTCCATGTCCTATTGTCTATGAACCTCGGCATCTTGGTATATTGTTGGCGTATGTATAAACCGCACACAGAAAATGAGATGTTCTCATTGGAAGTGGTTTGAATGGATTCAACGTCTTCAGGACCTGGAAAAATCATCAGTTGACAAACCACCACAAATTCAATTCGTTCGCGCCGCGAAACATTATTCAGAAAGTAGCTCAAGCGTTTTGAGTTTTTAATAGTTTACAATGCATTTTTCAGGGAAATGACCGAGTCTGCTTTGATTGTGGTCAAGTTCTTTCGTGCGACAGAGAACTGCTACAACATCGAAAAACGCACGAAGACAAAATGGTCAGTTTGAGAAAGGTCCTCTTTTCTACTGAGTTTGTAGTCTGATCACGTCGTGCAGATGTCATTTCCATATAACTGATGTGTAGACAGACCTCACGTCGACCGAGACACGGTATTTCACCCGGAATTTCTGGAATTTCCGGGGCCGTTTGTATTAAAGTTCTGGTTTTTTTATTCCAACCTGCGTCTTTTTAAGTATACGCTATTCATCCCACTGAGATATATTCTTTTCCATTCCTACTGAGACTTCTACAGTAGGATTTCAAAACTTCCAAGCCGTTCTGCTCACTTACTTTTGATCGGAGAAGTTGAGACTTTTCGTACCTCATTCTCCTTCTCAGGTAGAGTAAATATACAAGTAGCCTTTGGAAAGTTTGTGAGGTTACTGTAGCAGTCTCAGTAGGAATGGTGTGAACTATACTAGCCCCTTGGAATTGTGCGCAGAGCGAGAGATGCAGGATGGTCAACTGCATAGTCACGTGAAACGTACAAAGCCGGTCATGAAACTATAGGGGAGACCAAGAATGAGCTTGTTAATGAACAGAGTGTAGTTTTTTACTAAAAGTTAACTGAGTTGTCACGTATTAGCATTCTAATGAGAAATCGTGAATTTTTACTGCACTTTTCTCACTTCTGCTGTGTTTAACCTGTTTCACGTGACTGTGCAACTGAATAACGGTATACTTATGAGTTTAATTCCAGCCGAATGAGTTGGAGCGCATGATGGCATCAAAAACCGACACTCCAGAGGAATCGGAACAAAAACTGAAGCAGCTCTATAATGTTTATTGCAATCTTAAAACCTCGATTGCTAAGAATAACATGTGATTTTAGTTATTGAAATTTTCTAGGTTCGAAAAACTTTATTTGTTTAATGATTTATCGTCTGCGACGTTTTTAGAGAAAACTTTTCGCAACTTTCATTGTTAAAAGATGTTACGCTGCGATAGAGCGTATTCTTAGCTTTTGATCATATTTTGTTGTACCCGTCGAACTTCTTTCTAGCTAGTCAACTATGTTGAAAGTCGATTCTGGTCGAAGTATGACTTTTATCACGTTAGAATACGGGGAGATGTTACAATTGATAAATTTGGTAACACTCTTGTAGTTTCTAGGATATTAGCTTGTTTGTAAAAAAGAATTCCGTTTTGCTCCTGATGATCGCTCGATTCGGAGTTGGTACAAGGAATATGAAGCAATAAAACTGTACTATATCATAATATTTATTTGCATGCTTATTGCACAACCGTCATGCAGATTGAAACATAATAAGATAAACATAATAAGATAGTGTAACTAAATAATATCTCTGTCGGTCGGGTGTCTCTCAGTGCTCCACTCTCTTGCCTGTTCTGAGGCAGAAGAAGATACAGATGACTGCGATAACCATCAGAAGGCACAGGAACGAAATCTGAACATAAAATAAGTTATTTGAAGCCTTTGAACCGACTATTCACACATTCACTTCAAATTTTGCAATAATACTTGAGTGTCTTGCAAAGTTGAAATCGGAATTGAGGTCCACTAGTTGATTAACTGAGTTGTCACGTATTAGCATTCTAATGAGAAACCAGGGGAGAAACAATATCATATGTAAATACACAATAAGACGATGATTTTGTTGTTTTGCTCACGTTGTGTTACCACAAGATTTACTTTTATAGAAGCTACAACACAAAATTTCTTACAGGAACAAATTAAACAGTAACCAGTTGAATGTTCGTGATCTACTGTTTATAGAGTAGGTGAATATTGAACTTACGAGTGCGGACATGACGTGGAAGGACATGCATACTCCCTCGGAGGTCAAATACTCGACAGCCGGCTGGGCGACGAGGGGCTCGGCGGAGGGCAGTTGGGGCATCTGAAGGAAGCACAGTACAAAGACCGTTTGAAATAAAATAGGTTATGTGATCTCTTTTAGAATAAAGTGGAATTCCAAAGGCACATTTTACATTTTTTTTGTGTGAAATCAAAAGAAATAAGACAGTCACGTTGACGTCAAATGGTCAGTTCAATTATGAAAACGGAGAGGTCGAGCGATCTTGATAGTCTCATTCCTTGCACCATCTATACTTGTAATATATTTTATTTAGTGAAATGATAGGGTCAGTGCTTCCGGAAACGAAGGTTTTTAAGAGCAGTTCCGAATTCTTATAACAACATTTAACTGGTTTGAGCTTGTGTTAACGTTTATACGCTCGGATAGGTTGTTGAGATTGATGTCTCACACTCTGCTCGAAATTAGGAAACCTGATTGAATGTTTCACTCACATCTCCTTCGAGGACTTCGATGGTGTTCAGTTCAGCGCGCACATCTAGGATGTTTTCGGTCACAACAGATCTGCAAAGAATGAAAGGTACTGAATATTTTTACTGTGAACCAATTTGGTACTACGGGTTTTGCGTGATCAATGAGTTGTTTGAGCCGTACCATTCTTCTTAAATAGGTTCATTTGTAGTGGAAAATTGGTACTTCTATTGTGTTTTCATGCAAAAAGGCTCAACTAATAATGTTATGGTCAGCGACTAGGAAATGGTTGTTCAACAAACACCTGAATCAAAAGATTCTAAGATTTTCTTTCATAAACTTGTTCACCTCTTCTTGAGAACTCGGAAGAATTGAGCCTGTTCGGCACTCTTGACTGCTCCGAATCCTTGGGGCTCAGCACACTGGGGACGGGGGCACTCGCTGTTCGGCTCCTGAACTCTCAGATGAGAATGATAAGTATACTCACCTTTGTAATACCCATGTTAATATGTGTTTTTACCATATTGCGCATCCACGAACAACATTAGTCTGTTAATAATCCTTATCATTTTTTGTCAGTGGCGCTAGCAAAAGTTGGAAGAAGGACAGAATTTGAAAATTAAATTAGTTTGAACGCGTTTTGAGTATTACTTCCAGAAGGGGAATGCGATTTTTCAGGGTTACCGAAATATCGTGCACTTTGTTATTGCACGTTTCGGAGTCCTGCTGTATTCAACATATTTTCCGTGACTGTGCAGTTGACCAATATCATAACGTCAACAGGACTAAACTGTCAGCAGTGAACTGATGGACAACCCAAATGACAGTTTTCCTTAGGTTTTCCAAATCAGGCCTTGTCGTTATTTTCTTATTATTATTTGAACCGACTTAGAAATATTGGTTTAGAAAGTATGAGAATTGATTGTACCTTGATGGAGATGCTGATCTGGCACTGGTAGAAGAGTTGCGAGCGGTCAGCGTACTTGTACACGTGAGCTTCCTGAAATAGTCATGTTTTGTGTTAGGAACAACCTGAGTCGGAGGTCTTTTTGTTCATGATTGTGATGTTCAATACTATGAGTACTTTTCAACTTTGCTTGTTTCATTGAATAAGTGTGAAACCGGCAAACTGATTTTCGATGGATTCAATGTTTCATGGCAGAATGATATATGGAAAGAGGTTGTATTTTGATAGAAGCTAAATTAGATCTTTGAAAACTTTGGAAAAATTTACCTGTCCGGCCATGAGATCAGTGGGATATTCCAAGTTGTTCAACAAGAATTTGTCCAGAGCGCAACCATCTTCGTCAAGAATCTGAAGCACAAACGTGTTACGGGTTTAACATAATATAAGAGTAGCAAAAGAAAGTGAGAGAGATAGAAAGTGGTAAAAAAAGGGCAGAGAGAGAAAGGAAAAATAAAATGAGAGAAAGGCAAGTAGAAGCCCTCAACGTGAAGAGCTTTTATTAAATGACTTCATGACGTTTAGAATATGAAAAGGGTGAGTTGTGTTTGTAAATGAGCTAAATGAGTGCATGATTTGCATTAAACACTTTTAATGTTTCTGTAGTTTATACCTGAACAGTGTCACCGTTTCCATCATCGACAGTGCAAGAATGAACAACAGCGCAGAAAGTATCGATTGTCTCGGAGTCACAAGTCCACTTGTGGTACACCTGTAAATATCGAAGTATACAACTGACATTAAATCAAACAATCGCCCCAAAGTTGGAAAGTTAAACAGGTATGCGTTTCCCGTTTCGCAGAGGTAACGTTCTATACATCATAGCATGTTACAACATCTTTTTAGTCTAATTGAAAGATTTAACTTGAAACAAATATCAATAATGAACCTTTCAAAAAATTAAAAACCGTTTCGAATGCAGATTTCAGTGGGTTATATTTGAATAGGTGGTGAAGTGGTGTGTTTTACTATCAACTCACGGGCTGTCCGATGGTAGCGAACTGTACTGGCTCTCCAGTGGGCCCTCCATTCAGAATGTCGTATTTGCAGATGGGCATGGGCACAACCTACAAAGTTGCGCGGTCAAATGTTTCAGGAAGTGTATGATTGGAACACTTTGAAACATTCATTTGTTGGTTGAAGAGAGTATTGGAGTTCAACTTCTACAAACAATTTACAGACAATGGATGCTTATCTCTTGCGAGTATGCTTCTTTTTCACATGAGAAGATAGTACAAGCGCGAATTGTGAAAGTATACGCGTAAAAGAATATAAGCATACTATGTTATTTCATTCAGTTACCTGTGTTTGGAAAGCAGTTGTGAGCTCGGACACTTCGATTTGAGTGGAAACGGTCTTGTCGGCTTCCATGTAGAAGCATTGAATGCGGTAAGCTCTGAAACATTTAACTCAACTGAATGAATGAGTGAACTAGCTGGGGGAGTTTATGGTCTTTCTGTACAAGTATCCATGCATTTTGCACTTATCCTTCTAATCGTATTTATTATATTAAGGAGAAAACTGTTTCTACAAATGATTTCAAATTTTGGATGAATGTTTGTTTATGTTTACGATTAGAAATGGTAACTTTGCAAAAAAAACATCGTGTTCTGTTACTAATCTTTTGATATACTTTGTAAATCTGCTCACCTATCGACTTTGGTCACGAATTGAGGGTGGAATGAGACAACGACGGTGGCGGACACAAATACTCCACGGGGGTTCAGGGATCGGGTGCGGGCCACGTTGCACGAGTCGAAGGGAAGTTCGATTCCGGCAACCTGAAGGCAGAATGGAGTTTGGAAATGAAACGGTTTCCCTGCATTTTAACAGATTGCTGTCCACTTTGTTAGATGGGGCACTCTAACTATATGAGTCTGGTGAATAGTGAATTATAGGATTTTTGAAAGGTTCCAACCGCTAACCGAAACTAGTTGAAAATCATGTTACGTATTAGGTTACTCATTTGTACAAAATACATCTGTGTTTTGTATGTCAACATTATCATTGTTCTCAAAATCACGTTTCACGTCACAATTGACTAGCAGCAGTTGTGCGTGAGTACGTGATCATGTCGTATATTTACCTGTCTTCCACCGTCGTCATTTCTGCACTCCTGTTGGTCGAAAAGTCCCTTCACATAAACATGTCCTTGGAAGGGATTCCTAAACAACTGGTTCAAATCTTTCAAATAATAAGTTTGAGCAAAGAAAATGAGTATTATTTGTGTTTCCCTTTCACAATCTGTTGAATAATCAACTGGAAAATTCCTCAATCAACACCTCCATATAGTGGTTGTTGAATCGTATGATTTATGAATTTATGAATGTAGAATATGATGTTTCTCAAAGTTTTTCTCTATTGTCGTCTCAATTTTTCACCTCGTATTAAAATTGACGGTGATAGAGGTGGGTCCGCATTCTATCTCGGGTTCTCCCTCTACTCCATTGTCCACGGGAATAGCGTTCAAAACACAGAGAGTCGATAGGAAGACTGCTAACCGAAACATCTAAAAACAATAGTTCTTATAAAAGTTAAATACAAAACATAATATAAGTGTGTTCTCGATCGTATGTATAAATTGATAATGATAATGAGCATGCAGACAAGCTTAATAATAGTTCGCCACATAGTATAAACGACCTAGCTGAAATGCTAAATGAGTGTGGAATTATTGAAAACGCGTAAGATTAACAATTATGAACCTATAGTGAAACTTGATACTTTTCTCAATACTAAGCCTCAATGTTGAAAAGGTTGTAAAGACAAAAGTTGAGCGTAGATAACCTGACAATCTAGCAGTTTTTGGTTTCACAAGAAAGACAACTTTTACATCATGTGTCTTTGACATCAGATTAGGTTTGGATCTGGCGACTGATAACTCGAGGGGGTAAGTTTGAGTGTCAAAATGAAGCTCAACACAGTATGCACATGACGGGAAGAAATGAACCTTATTACAAAAGAAGGTGGAGAGATTGAAGTGAGCTGTGAATTGTGCCGTGTCCCGGCTGCCTTTATAGTGCGGTGCCTTTATAGTCCCGCCTTGTTTCAAAACGCACCTTCGCAACCTGATCTTCTCTCTTTCTCTATCTCTCTTATCTGTTCTCTCTCCTTCCTATCCATCTCGCATATTATGAGTCGAGGCGGAAAAACAGCCATTGGGCACTGGTCACTACCGTTTTTCACAAGGCCGCTTCGCCGGTTTATGACCGTGTGTGGTCTCTCGGGAACAGTTGCAAACGGATGTCCATTTATTAGGTCCGTCAGATGGTCAACGTTGGGATTGACACGTCTTCTATAGGGAATGCTTACTCGAGTTGTGGTTCGATTCGCAGAAAAAGTTAAATTTGAGTTTCGAACACTGTGGTCGACTGGGACAACAGTGTCGGAAGTTTGAACGAGACCGGCGAGCAACATGGTTTCTCGCGAAACTGCTGTATCATTCTTTTGATTGAACGCGTTACGTGTCGCGCGGCATCGTCATGTTAGTGTCACGTGACCTTATCAAACTAGTATACGAGTTATTTGTGATCTCTGATCTCAATACAGTTGAAAGCAGCCCGAAACTAAACCTCTGATCGAGTTGTGTTCCGGTCTCCTTTAAATACTGGAGTAGACTGAAAGGGAGAACTTGAAAATCAGGTTCACAAAAACTGTTTGCATTTAGCAGTATATTGTAGTTTGATCCGCAGATAGTTTCAAACTAAGAAACTATAGTCCCAACACATCACCACAACATGTATCATGTACGCTTGTTTTTTACTGATCCATCCATAAACCAATACTGGACGTTGACTGGGATGTCACCCAAAATCATGAAAAGAACACCTCAGAAACTATACACATCGAAATGCGTGAGTCAGTATGACTGTGACTTAGCTCACGTAACTCTGCGTTCCACTATAACTGTAATTCACACACTCGAGATAAATTGAGAAAGCAATGAGAAACGTGGAAAATCTGTGAATCACGATAACACATTTTGGTATTATGAGTATTTTGATTATTGTGGTGTCTTTACGATGTTTCGAAAGGAAACATCACATGAATGTGACACGATTGTGAATATACCAGCCAAAAACAGAACATCGGGCAAACAATGCATGGTCGTGTACATTTCGACAATGGAGAATTTCAAAAGCTCTCAATTTCAGTTGCACCCAGAGAACATATGGCCTCTGGCTCACTTGCCCAATACTTAGGCTAACCACGTAGGAAATCCGTTAGTTTCGTTCCGATTACAAAACTCTCTCTCTCCCTCTCTCTTCTCTCCCTCTCCCTCTCTCTCCCCCTCTCTCTCCCCCTCTCTTCCTTTATCTCCCTCCCTCTATACCCTCTCTTTCTCTCTCCCTCTTTCCCTCTACCTGGTGGACCCCCTAAATATGTCTCTCTCTCTCTCCATCGATATCTCAATTGTTTTCATATCTCCATTCTTCTCCCATCCTCCCCGTAGAAAACGAGTCCAACGGGTTATTAGCATAAACGCTAGTTATGATCGCCCCGCGTCTACGTAACATCCGTATTCATCTAGAGATCGCATCTCCTCCCCGATTACTCAACACATATGCTAATCAGCAACCCGTTAGTGCGGTCAAATGTTTCAACCAACTTATGGCACGAAAAACAGACGGCGACAGTACACGTACGGTTTAGCTGTATTTGTAGTTTAATAGCGCTACGTTTTAGTGATGTAGCAATATTTATTCTGCTCCGGTAGATTCTTCTCCCCTCTTGGGGTATTCCAACCAACTATAGTCAAAGATAAAACACCAGGTACACTTGTCAAAAGCACCATAAGTCAAGTAATATCAAAGCACCAGAGTGCGAGAAACTTTGAAACTTATGATATTACAGCAACCGTTTAGAGTGGGCCGGAAAGTTCAGATCACTAGAAGTTTAGATATGGAACATTCCAATCGAAATATCCCATTAGTTGCACTATTTCCGTGTAGTACGACCAGTTGCAAAAAAATAGATAAATGTTGTTCGGATCGAAAAAATTATCCTTCTCTCGATAGCTATCAGACTATACTGCTAGTGAGAGAAACAAACTGAAAAAAACATTGAATGATGAAACTACCAGTTTATAATGTTTCTTACCGATTTGCTAGAAAATTACGTGTACTCCTACTGTTTCTTGTGAAATATTGGGACAAGCGGAAAACATTCTTGAATATTTGGTAAATGTGATGAAGATTAAGTAAAAACCATTCAAGCCAAGTTCAAGTTTTTTTTATAGCGAAACTGAAGAAGCCTACAATTTTAAAGCAACTCATTCTTCGTAATTTCATGTAGATGAAGTTTATCCGATATTTCGAATAATCACATACACCAAGTTAACAAAATAATTTATTCCCAGTCTATGATTCCCAAAATTATAATACATATAAATAATAATTTACAAATAGAATAAATATGTATTGTAGTAGAGCGTTGTGTCAGGGGAGCTTATTGCACGGCAGGAACGGAAATCGATATTCAATCAATATTCTCGCAGAAACTTCGGTCTCATCATGAAACTGGCTGAAAAACCAGAATCTAACTATTTTCACCGAAGATAGATCGATGCATTCGGGAAAATCCAAGTAACCAAATTTTTCAACCGAATCCCGTTAATTGTTGGACCAAACGCTCCATTTCAGTAGAAAACACATAGCTTATGTTGTTCTATTGGTACATTTGCTATGAGATAATCATTGTATTTGAGCTACTATCTAATTGCGTTCTGGTTTGTTAGGCTTTAAATATGGTTGCTCATATTCAATTGAACAATTCATCTTTGTTCATTATATACTCTTGGTGAAACATTCGACCATACCGATGAGAAAGCCGATGGCGAGCATGGCCACTCCTCCGGTGGCAATGAGAGAAACAACTACAGGCGAGAGACAGATCGAGCTGCTGAGGCTCTTTTCCACTCCTTCAACTGAGCTGCGCAGAGCAGCAGGGAGCTCCGCTTTGTCCTAGAACAGAGGAAATGAGCATGAGTTGTACTAAACGCTCGGTTTCCCAATGAAACTACGCCCCACATTAGGTCACATTAGGCAAGTTCACAGTGTTTCACACACCCCCTTCTAAACTATTGAACTGAAAGATGGAATTAAGTTGAAAGTATAAAGAGTAAACTCTATGTTTTCACCTTTCATTGATTTTATTTCGTTTGAGTTCTTTCTAGTGATTCAATATAAATAACGCGCTGTATCGAATTTCGGAACCAAATCCCAAACTTTACCATTCGATTTTACCAGTCACCAACAAATGTATGGCATTGCTAGTTATATCTTTGGGTCACTTCAAACAGAGCGATTGTGAGATTTTTGTAGTAATAATATATGATATTATCCTATTTTCTGATTAGCATAATATTATTGTCATGATATTACTTCAATCAACTGACCGATTCCGATATTTCGATGGCGTTCAGTTCTGCGCGCACATCGAGCGTGTTGTCGGTGTCCCAGGTGGCTGCTCTTCTTCTGCGGAGCAGTCGAAGGGTGGCCGGTCTCGCCGCCTCCCCGACCGGTCCCGTCCCGTTTCCGGCAGCGCCGCCTTGCGGTGCGGCCGGGGCTCCCGCAGTTCTTACGGCACCGAATCCTTGAGGCTCCGCACACTCTGGTCGGGCACATTCCACATTCGGTTCCTGTGAATGATAATATTAATGGTACTTTTTTTGGTAATTCGAATCGATTCACAATCAATAGAAACGTAAAGATGATGGGAATCAAGTCCCAAATGGGATGGAACTTAGCTCTTCTCTCATAAAGTTGTAAGAGTTGGAAGTGGATGCCTTTTTGAAATTCCAGTAAGGAAAGGAATTGACAAATCGAGATTTTCAGAACTGATTGGAATTGGAGTAGGATATAAATGTTTTTTTTAGAATTTTTCAACAACCTAGTTGTCTCTTACTGCGTAGCACGGCAAAAAACAGAGAAAAGACTGTGCGGTTTGGATTGGTAATATCAATGAGAATTTGACGTTATTACTTGGTTTGCATATGTTTAGCCGCAGCTTCTGTGTAGAACTTTTAGTTTTTTTTAGAATTTTCGAATTGAGTTCTGGGAGGAGATATTTCTGTTCTACCTTGATTGTGATACTGATCTGGCACTGGTAGAAGAGTTGAGAGCGATCGGCGTATTTGTAGACGTGAGCCTCCTGAAAGACCATTATCACTCGCTTTTGAGAATGAATCAATGAAATGTTTGCCATTGAATCATTGGACAACACGAATTGAAAAAAGACGTCAGATGATCAAAACATCAAGAACCTAATATTACGTGTTCGAAAATGGCATATTGAAGCGCTTGAAAGATTGATCAATGAAAAAGTAGTAAAATTCTTTTCGTTTGAACTAGTTCGATATTTGAATGGTATATGTAATATTCGAATGTAGAAACCAGCTATTGAGGCTGTTCAGCACAGTTACTAACCAAATATGTGTGAAAGTACAGTGATTTCCTGCAGTCATTTTCGATTAGTTCAATGTTTGATGACAACATCATATATCTGGTAGTCGGTTACTAACTCGGTCATCTCGTGAAAAAACAGGGTATATTATTTAGAATATAGAAAGTACTACCTGTCCGGCCATAAGATCAGTGGGATATTCCAAGTTGTTCAACAAGAATTTGTCCAGAGCGCAACCATTTTCGTCAAGAATCTAAACCGATTATATTTGTTCAGAGAATCCTTGGTTATTAATGTGTCCTAATGAAATATCTCAGTTAAAACGTATTTGTTTGAGTATATACTGCACTGTTCTGTAACATTCAGGTCACCTAAGCAAAAAACATTAGAATTTTCTAGTTATATGTTGACTACCATGGTATGCTCCCCACGCTTGGAAACATGCTTAGTACGAGACACCGAGCAGTTTTTGCAAATGTAGAAGTTCTCGGTAGCAAAGTGTTTCTATCTATCGTATGGTTTTTATCACTAAACATGTTGATGAGACTATTTCGAAAAGTTTGAACTCACAAAACCATCATCAAAATGTTTAGATCAGGTGTTCATATATAAAAGGTCAGAACCATACCTGTACGTTGTCTCCATTTCCGTCATCCACAGTGCAAGAATGAACAACAGCGCAGAAAGTATCGGTCGTCTCGGAATCACAGGTCCACTTGTGGTATACCTTCAAGTTACGTATTTGTGTCCTCTCTAGCCACTTTGTACTTTACTTGATTGATTTATTTATTTACATGCAAGCATGTGAGATACATGGAGAGAACGAAAAATGAATAAAAACCAACTGAATTTGAGCAATATGAAAACACGAATCGAAACATGGTGAACAGTAAGGTGAACATTGAATGAGCATATATATGACTACAGTACAACGATCGACATTTCAATGGGGTTTTGACTAATAAACATAGTAAGGTCAGTTACAAGTGCTTTTCCGAAAAATATTTCTTGGCCGCCGCAAGAGAACTCGGAATATTTTTGTTCTTGCTGTGTTTCAAGTATTTTGAACCGGCACGAACAGTGAAGAACTGTGCACGATGACTAGTTTTTGGTATTGGAAAGCTAATCTTCTCCTTTGTACCTCGAGTACGTGAACGATTGAACGTGAAAAAGTCAATCGCATTTAGACCACATTGTCCAGTTATTATTTTGTGTATCATAACTAAATCAGTTGTATTTCTTCTAGATTCCAATGATATCAATTTTAATTTCCTGTTCCTAAATGAAGATACTTGAATGTTTCACCTCGTTTTTAGTCTCATTCAAACTCTAAAAGTTATTAGAAATCGGCTACTTTATTTGAATGTCCCACCTACTGTGTATAGTGGTATTGAAACTCAAGCGGTCTATAAGTTCAATAAGATAATTGTGATGAGAACAGATATCATCAATTGTGTGCGTCAGAATTGCACCCTTTGACCTACGATAAGTTTTATATGTGTTACGGTTTCATATGAAACCTGTCCATTTAAAAACTAGAAAAGTGTAAATTCAAAAATGCGCGTGAATGCGCGTTCTGTTTTTGTTGGAGAATACAACTCCGTTCTAGATCAATATGGTCAACTTTCTAGTTATTCTAAATGAACCGGTCTTATACTCTTTGACTGTTATATACCTGTTGTCCGATGGTGGCGAACTGAATTGGTTCCCCAGTCGGTCCCCCATCCAATATTTCGTAGCGACAGACAGGCATTGGTACCACCTACAAATAGGCACCCTATGTTTGCAAAATTTCCATTCGATAGATGTTTCCTATGTTATTCATTCAAATGCTAGGCTTTCTGGGATTATCTTTGTTTCTTTCGAGAACTCGTTTTCTCGTCGATTGCGATCAAATCGCATAATTTCTGGCGATTAGGACAATGCGCAAATGTGCTAGACACCCTCAAAAAAGTGAGAATACGAGTTTCTCTCGTTAACTTCACGGAAGTGTTTATACGTTTTATATACTCGCATCCATTAATGCTGTTTTGAAACGGACTAGATGTCGCAAATTCATTAGTTCATGAAATATGAGTAAAACAGTGACTAGAAAACGTTTAGAGACGTGTGTATAGACAATCTCGTCACGTAGCTGTGATGACGACCATATATACTGTTAGTCACTTGCATAGCCACGTAAAACATATTAAACACAGCAGAACTCCGAAACGTGCAATGAAAGAGTGCAGAATTCCTTATTAGAATGCCTATTTTACGTAACTATTACATTCACTTCTAGTATATGCAGATACTCACCGCAGTTTGGAAGGCAGTCGTGAGCTCGGACACTTCGATTTGAGTGGAAACGGTCTTGTCGGCCTCCATGTAGAAGCATTGGACGCGGTAGGCTCTGAACTAACAATTAGTTTTGACCATACCGAATCAAACAATCATTCTTGGGAAATATCCACGACAGAAGTGAGTTCGACTTACCGAGAATGGCGAGATATGAGTCACTCATAATGAACTTACTCATCACACAACCAGAAGTAAGATAATGACGTTCGCTACCGACAATGTTTGTAAACTCAGATGAGAACTGGTGCAGCTAGAATTTCTCAACTTTTCAACATTTTCAACAGAAATCTAGGGGATTCACAAACTTGATTATGGGGTAGAGGCGAAACCTACCATCTTCAATCTTGCCTCTCCTAACTATTCTTCTACTCTGTAACTACATTGAGTTGAAGCTCTTAATTACAAACCTGTCAACTTTGGTCACAAACTGAGGATGGAACGAGATTACAACCGTGGTCGACACGAAAACTCCTTTCGGGTTGAGGGATCGGGTGCGAGCAACGTTGCACGAGTCGAAGGGAAGTTCGATACCGGCAACCTGGAAGGTACACTCCCGATGACAAACTATTCACAAAAGTATCAATAAGAATGGTGAAAAAGTGAGAACAGCACAAAACCCTCGAGCATCTAAAGGTGCGTTTTCGGTCGTAGTGACATCAACACAGAAAGAAGTACTTTATAACATGAGCAAAAAACAGAGCAAAAAAAGTTGTTCGGAACACAGTTCGTTTATTTTTCTTGAGTTGTTTCCATTGATATCGCATAAATGGGTGTAGTCTCACCTGTCGGCCTCCTTCATCACTTCTGCAACCGTCTTGGTCGAAGAGTCCCTTCACATAGACATGTCCTTCGAACGCGTTTCTGCATTTGGATTGAAATAAATGTTGCAACAATACTGTTTCCCATTGTTCCACGTTTTGCTTGTTAATATTGTCAAAGATTTTGCGTGAGGTTTGGGAAAATCACCTTGCTGCGGATCATAACGTTACTTGCAAAAGTAACTGGCTAGTGTTGTACGTAGCCCCAGAGCTACGTTTGCTAAATTTCACCAAGTTGAGTAGCAGGGTATACCACGATAAGTAACATGAACTCTTATTAATGCTCTTTTTCAAATCTGATGTGTTCAATATGTTTTATGTATACATTCTCATACTAGTGTTATAGTTTGAAAGTTTACATAGCTGTTTCTCACTTTTCACTTCGAATTGTTATATCATAACACATACATTGAGTTATGGTGGTTTGTTGTGTGTTGGAAGGTCACAAGAGACAGTTTTGCAGTGTTTTATCGTTGCATCCAAATGTTTTACCTCGTGTTGAAATTGACGATGATTGAGGTGGGTCCACATTCTATCTCCGGTTCTCCCTCTACCCCATTGTCCACGGGAATAGCGTGTAGATAAGAGAGGGTCGAGAGAAGGCAGAGAAGAAGCAACATCTGAAACTACATACATAAAATTATCACGTGACGGGTGAAGAAACGTGAAGAGTTACGTGAGCACGGAATTGTTGTACATTCCAATTTGTTGCGCACGTTATTGTGACTCACAAGTTTATCACCCCCTCACATCAGCAGAGTTTAAGGAATGTTCGTCCATGTATCAAATAAAACGCATTTGTTTCTGTTGCAAGTTTAAAATTTCAACTTCGCATTTGCCTCGAAAGCGCCGCAAATGATCGAAGATAACGAATTTTTCTATGAAGAGAGATCGCTGTGAGACGATTAGTAGAACTACGAAAATATCTGTGCTTTTGAACACTATCCTCGATATTATACCGCAGTTGACTGCTTAGAGAACAGACTAGTTCGTCGTATTCGGAAATCGGAGAGAAGATCAATATAACGAAGTGGTACATGTGAACTGGTCCGAAATGTGATGGAGATAGTAACGTCGAACGTAAACTAACATCCGGTTCGTACGTTTCTACCACATTACTGACGCAACTATGTATATTTTTGAGAATACAAACAACTTCAAAGTTACGGAGCTGCAGTGAAATGGTGTTCAATCTCATTTGAATGCAGCCCACTAGATATTATTACAACACTTGTTAATAGAAATAAATGTATTGGCCGGGAAGCAGTTATTGCGAGTGACTCTTCGGCTAAGTGGTTCCTTTTATAGGATCCTTACTGTAACAGGCTGACCGCCTGGGAGGAGATAACAGACTAGTTCTCGTTTTGTCTTCAAATATTTGCTATTACTAGATGGGATTGAGATATGACTGCGATGCCACTACAAGCACACTCTAGTTATAACTTGTTCGCACTTGTCCTTCTTATTTCTTCATGGCCAAAGCAGCAGTTCTCACTGTAACCTAGGCGTCAAACAGTGCAGAATGAGAACACACTCTGATCAAACTACGAACACAGCAAAATAAGAGAACATTTGCATCTTGTTTCATCTAGCGCGAATCTCACAAAACCAAAATCCTGGGTTGTTCTACTGGCAAATAACAGTTATGACAACACGGAACGATAATTCATCACATTCAGATTGTGGCAAATTAAGCTTCTATGGTTCTAATCAATAAACAGAATGAATCAGGAACATCAACGCTACCGAACTGAACATGAAAGTGGAGAGGACTATGCTTTATGAGAAATTTGACAAAGGGTGCAAATAGACTATACCGAGTGGAAATAAATCAAATGATCACAATACACTTTCGAATCGTGAACTTTGCGTGGGAATCAGAAGAAACGTTACGAACATACTTTGCAATCCGATTTCTAAACACTTCAAGTTGTGTCTGTGCACAAATCAATTATTGAACCATGCTGACACTAATACAAATCGCTTCAAAACTTCAAAAAGTAAAAGGTATTTGTTCTATAGATTGAAATAGCAATATTTAGTCCTGTATCTCAAACTGTTTCCTGCGTCCCTCGCTGGTAGTTCGTCTTCTCAGGGAAATGAGGGGAGGCAGTTTACTCGTCTGTTCCGAACTGAACGGAGAACTCCGGAAGGCTGAAAAATTCAGATGCCGTAGGTTTTCGAGAAATTTATAGCAGTTTCAGAAGAGTGTGATGTCATTGGTTCGATAAAACACATAAAAAACGTTCATTTCCATAATTTACTTCGGCTCTCATTTCTCTCTCACTATTTTTCTCTCTCTCTCTCTATTGCTTCTCTCTTACTCTTCCTCTCTCGCTTTGTTTGTTTTCTCTCTATCTGTGTCGCATACTTTATTTCCCTCCCTCTTTCTATCCTACATCCCACTTCCACTCAATCTCTCTCTTCTCTCTCGATTCTCCTCTCTTCTTCTCTCGCAACTATTCTCTTCTCATTTCGTGGTACTTACAGTCTTCAGTGGAGTCTTCCGTTTCCTCAACCGCATTCTGAGATAGTTGCAGAATATCCTGAAACCCATTTTTTCAGAGACTCAAACAATGTATGAAGTTTAAACGTGAATGAACTTCGACAACTGTGCCAACTTTCATTCAAAGAATGTAAATCGTGCATCGGACGTGTACAATTTGTTGATAGGTTTCGAAGGCAGTTAATTAATCTTTATGACAATTTTGTTCGTGTATCCATGACAATGAAAACGAGTACGTTATAAGTCATAATTCACCACTTTTAAATTATGACTTATTGCATTTGTTTTCTCCTTGACGAGAAGTGACCAAAAAGGAATATTCTATCAAGAAAAAAGACCGAACTATTTGTAAAGAGAATAAATCTGAATCCTTCTAAAGCTGGAGAACTATTTGTATTTTCAACCAATTCAACGTGATCGAATATGCATTGGCTTGAAAAAAGAAAACATTTTCGAATCATTTAGCATTTCTTCCGAATTGACCTTTTCACAGAGAACTCATCAAGTGTTCTATCATATCATTTTCTAAACATTATTATCCTTGTTTTTCAACCGTATTCTACGAAATACAATACGTTTTTACTAAATTATACCGATCGTCATTTTTATCATTTCTCAAAGAAACCTGATTGTGTTTTCCCGGATAAGCTAGGCGCATTGCCAAATCCGGACAAGTATTTGCAATGTCGACGGGCGGCTGAAATCATAATAAGTTTATTCAGTGATTTATTGAAAAATACATTCTTATTGATCACGGCTAGAATGCTCGATCAAACAGAGTTATTTAAATTAATTGCGATATCAAAACGCGTCTCCAAGGTTTTAAACTACTTGCAAAACTTCAATCGAACTGAACTTGAACTAGAGTACTGACGTAATGACATAATGACATGAAATAAGTAGGGTGTTTACGGTAGGTTGTATCCGTTTTGTACACTTTGGTAATTGGCATAAAGTCGTGAAGAGATATGGTTGAGTGAGCTATATGAATTCTACAGAGATGTTAACATAGGTTAGAACAGAAGAGCGCTAGAGAGGTCTACTGGCAAGCTCTCAGTACATTGTTGCTGCTAGCTAGCTGTACTTTCCAACCAATGATAAAAATAAATAGTGTTTTTGTGCATTTAGTATTACATCACAGTTAGTTCGCATTTTGTATACCCTGACTCAATGTTCTTCTGAGTGGTACCTTTTTATGAGTGAACATGGCCCTCAGTCTCTCTCCGACCGTATGGCGTACCACCACTTCCACTGCTGTCGGGGGCGCAGAATTCTGGGCGGAGCCTCCCTCCGAGACATCTGCAGCCGTCGCACTCGTCGTTGCAAGAGAAGTCTCACCCTCCGAGGAGAAGTGGCGAAGATCGTTAAAACGACCATGTGCTGATCTTCGAAACAGCGAATGAGAAACACGAGAACATTCGTAAGCATAGGTTCTGGTTCGAACAATAATGGTTGGAAAACGTGAAAAAGCAAAAAAAAGACTGTCTCGCCTTCAAGTTCCACGAAAAATTGTTAAAAGAACGGCTACATCAAGATCACTCCATTTGAGAAACAACATAGCTTTCCTCGTAGAACGTTCAATTTCGCTTCAAAACAGAACAACTAGCCTATTTTCATTCGACTTTCCTTCATATCTTGAACCTGTGTGCGCACCTCGATCTTTTCATTAGCTTCAAGTATTCCGATGAGTGCATTCTTCGTAGATTGTTGCTCATTTTCTCACGGGACATTTTTCTGTGTTTACTCAGAATAGTTGAAATGCGTGACACTTCGCTGGGCTGAAATCGATCAACTGAAGGAAATTTCTGAGTTTGTGGTAAATGGACAAAACTTTACCAGATCATCATTAGTCCTGAGCGAATACTTGAATATGTGAATGAAGTTCTGCTTACAGAGGAGTGTAAAATATTGCATATTTGATGTGAATAAATTATTATCAGAAATCTAAGCAGATCTCATTGTTGGCCTTATCTCATTGTTGATTCGGAGTGAAGATGTGTTTAACCTAAAATGTAACATTTCAGTCGCGAAATCACCACTGTGTACGGAGATTATGCATCAACTAAACTGTGATCACCAAACAACTTTATATACTTTAATATTATATTCTTCCCAAAACAAGGCTTCACGGCGTATGTTGACCGATCAGTTCGTAGTTTTCTTCCGTTGTTTTAGGGTCAGAATCCACAAACAATGTCGATATCGAACCACATGGAAGTCACTCGTTATATTGCATTCAAACTATTGTGTGATCAATGAAAATATGGCTGACCGTCCGTGCAAGTGGCTCTTCGTTCACGAATTTGCACTGTATTTCCTCCTCTTTGAGAGAAGTTGAGGGAATACTGCCTATTGCTCGAATACGGGGCTGAAATACTCACTACAGCGTTCAAAATTTTTAATGCAAGCCGATGCGGTGACTTTTACTATATATATATATATATATATATATCCCTCTCAGTTTGTATTTGATCCCGTTGCGTTTTGGTCAGAATTCACTAATTAAGGTGTGTATCGAGTTTGAACGGACCGTTCTTTAATAATCTCATTAGCAAGAAAAGTTTGGAAATATCTTATGTTCATGTTACAACTTACCGATGATAAGAGAACATTGACATTTTCAGCTCATCGATCTCTCTTTCTTAAATTATGTGAATTTAAAATTTCATTCATTCGGTTGCATGGTACTGAAAAGTTGGCAGAACGTTCTGAAGTTCCATCCACGTTTTGTGCATCTTTATATTTGTAGAAAGTGCGTATTTTAGAGGAGACGAAAGTTTGGATGTAAATATCGAGATTCTTTTAAATGCGAGCTTTTTTTACACAGAGAAACACAAAAACTTTCACCAACGAGTTGAGAAGAGCACTTTCGCTTTGGGTTTTTCTCGGAGTATTTTCTGCTTTCGTGAGAATGTACCTAACAGACTCGGCCAGATCAATAACGAGAGCAAACTAAAACAGATAATAGAACATTCCCAGCAACAATACTGTTTTCCCGTTTTCAAACCAACCCTCTCTCTGGGGTTCTTCTTGGCCGCTTCGGTAATGACCATGGCACACGTCTCGCTCCCCGCCTCGACCGCCATCTCCAAGGCCGTCTTGCCATTCCCATTTCGCATCTCCAATACCTGATGACATTTCCAATAAGAGAAGATTGGATGAGAAACCATACATCAACGAGATTCCGCTTCCACTTATCTCAGTTCCATCAAAAACTCAACTCCTCCTATAGTGCAATGGATAGTCACTAAAATTAAAGCCATACAACGGATAGAATTCTCGTTGACATTTCTTAGTTTCTTTGAAAACTAAGCTCGACAATCATGAAGTGGAATGGAAGCCAAAAAATATATGTAAATTCAAGATTTGAACTTGAAAAGTACATGGGATATTCGCCACAATTGTGAGCTAACTAGTGAAGTTTGCAATTTATATTGCCTGAATGTTTAAAAACAAGTAAAGTCAATCATTTGAATCAAGCGCTTATACCAATATGTGAACGGGTACCAGTAAAGCACGAAGAAGTGAATCTACATCAATTCACGTGTGGTACACGTAGAATTTTGTGTGTTCACGTGACAGCGCGTGTACCTGCCAGAGCTTGCCAGACTCGATAGCCACGTGGAGAATTCCCTTCAAATGCAGGAGTCTGTTTTCGGCTGCCGCCAACATCAGAGCCGAATTTCCATGCTCATCCTGCCACAGAACGTCGAGAAACGCCTGAAAATAGGAGATACAACTATTCTGTGAACTCACGTGGAACGTGTGAGAAACGTGTCACATTACGCAAACCCAGACGAGCAGCGAACACTCGAACTATGTTTTATGTTGGTTGAAGCAACCAATTGGACAAAATGTGTGTGAATAGACCTGAAAATTGAATTTCTTTGTCCACGTGGCTCTATGTATTGTACCATAAAAATTCAATTTCCGAAGAGTCTGTTTCATCCACCCTTTTCAGAATATTGCTTGAATGTTTTTCAATATTGGTATGGTTTCATTGCCTTTACTACTAAACTGTTTACACTGCAATGAACATGTGAAATTAAGTTTGTTTCCCATCATTAATACCGAAACTCCTGCTCTACACATTCAAACTAGTTAGTTCTTGAACTCTAATTCAAATTCCAACATTGTCAGAAAATACATTTAATGTTTTTCTGAAATAAAAAAAAATCAGTATTGAGTATACAAAATGCCCTTTTTTTTCAATGTTATTGAAGTGATTTCAACGAAAGGTTTGTAATCGTACTGTAAGAGTCACAGTAGGATTGAGAAATACCAAATACTGTTAATCAATTGCACAGCAACGTGAACATGTTAAACACAGCAGAACTTAGAAAAATTGAATGACAAAGTGCACGATGCTTTATTAGGTTACTAACTGTACGTGACTGTTCAATTTGACTTCTCATACATGAGCCAACTAACTGTTGTGACCAAGGAGGGATCATCGAAAGGATCTGCCATGTCTGCCTCTCCCGCCGAATCTCGGGTCGATTTACGAGAAAACATACTTATTTGACCTGTAATAAAACTTACATACTAGTAACTATAACCAATGAAATACATATAAAAAGTTGAATTCTGTACAAGTAGCAGCTCAGAAACTGTGGAACACGTGCTATAATAGCGAACCTGTCATGTATTCCACGCTTCACGTGACTCAGCAAAGGTTTCTCAGTTGCGTTGTTTAAGGTTGTATAAAAACTCCAGGTTATTGATTTTGGGGAAAAGTGGGAGATTGGATTGAAGTCTATATGATTGGATTGAAGTCTATATGACAGAAGACTATATGATAGAACTACTTCCAAATTAAATGGCCAGAGAAATCTAACAAGTTGCGAGTGAAGAAAATCGGATGGATAAACACTGAAACCTGACAGTTCAACATAATTGTAGCTATGGCAACCCTCAATAAACGGAATGCCATTTCAGAAAAAAGACAATTAGCTGAGAATTGCCTTGTTATCCGATTCGACCGTTTGAATTGATAGTTTTGCGTTCAGCACGGTTTAGATTGGGAATATGTCTGTAACAAAACTTTGCACGAAATCATAAGTTAACTATAGGCTTTGTTACGTTGAGAAAGAACAGGAACGTAGATTATTACAGGCACATCCCGATTTTGTTTCACGGTCTGCGTCTCCTCAAACAGACGCTGTTTCTCTGATCTCAAACTAAATTGGATTACCCTCTGATCTCAAACCTATCTGTGTCTTCAACTTCCGCATGTTTCTATTCATCTTCCATTATGAGAAAACACCAAGAAGTGTAATAGAAAAAGTAATGGGATCGTACGACATGACGCGCAAAAAAACACAGAACAGTCCTAATGCTTTTTTATATCTCTAAGTTTGTGCATATTTTCTTCTACGATTTCAACAACGAGTCGAATATTTTCAAGAGACGAGGGAGTTTTTCCACTTGTGTCGGATTGAACAATAGAAAGTAGCGCTCAAGGTGAATATGGGCCAGAAACAATCTCTCTCTGGACAAAATGACATAAAATTTAGGTTTCTTCCCGAATAGTTTCATTTTAAATGTTTCTCATTATAACAACACTGTTATAACAACTGTTTATGATATCTCCAAATTCGTGACTTTCTATAAGTTTTGGACAATCAGTATACATAGCCAGTAAAAACTTTCACTTTCACGTTACATCTGACCTTTCTATCTAACTTAGTATACTTTGAGCCCAATAAGCAACTAACTCAATACAATCTTTGCTTGTTTATCTGAATTGGTACTTTGACTTTCGGAACGTCTAGATAGGCGTTTTCTAACCATCGGTTAGGTGTTTCAGATGTGTTTATTTTCTGTTTCCTTCTGATCCATTGTGCAAACCGGGCATTGTCGCAACTTGAAGGAGATTATGACTGTTTTTCATTGTAAACTGTAAACAATGTTCTGTTTTTCTCCGTAGAATGGTTGCTATTCATTCCATTCTTACCTTCATTGTTTCAGTTGAATGTTTCACACCCCAAACCTTCCATTCTTTTCTAATGACACCTGTAGTTAGTATTGTTTACATGTGTCTAGCAACGTTGTCATTATTTTTCAGAACTCAACCAAGGTTTATGCAATAACACGAGTGCAATGGTACAAGGTAAGAATTAAAGGGTTGCTTTTGAAGTTAAAAGATATATATGAGAAAACGGGGAACACATCTATAATGTATTCGTCAGAACTTGGATGTTATAATGTTACAATAACCATCAAAATCATAATATGATTACTATGAGGATCAATCATAGTAGTCACATACTTAGTGAATGTTGGCAAAGATTCACCAAAAATTCTAATTCTAAAACGAAAATCCCGTTTTCTACTACTTTTCCAGAAGACGTGATAATGTTCCGTTTCACAACACAGAACACAGTAGGTAGTGGTTTGTTAGTAGTAACAGAGTACGACTGAAGTGGTATAATCAATCTGAAAGGAATTAATGAGTTTGACGTATGAATATTCATTGCAGTGGCTCAATTCATACCAATTTCAAATTAAACTTTTCTTTGCTCACTGCGAAAACCACAGAGAGCATTCAGTGCGTAAAAATTCATTTTTCAATTCATATTCTCGTCTTTAACCAACTTGTTTCAACTTGACCTATACAATATTTCTTAATACAAACTTATATTTGTTATTGATGGGATATGATTCTTCGAATGTGTTCTATTGACCCAATGTCTCTTTCAAATTTCTCAATTGTGGAAAAATCAAAAAGTAACATTGAGAGAATGGGACATTGAGACATTGAAATGAAGCACTAAAAACGAAACAAACATTACGACGCCCTTGAAAACAACTCAAATTCGTCTATTTGCCACTTACTAGATAAAAGTTTTTGAACTGTTTTCAGAAAAGCCCAGATTTACAATTGTTCTATACACGGATGAACAAATATACGAAAGAATCGATTCAACCCTTCCTCTTTGCAACTTTGTTGTTAGACCAACTCTCTTGTTGTTTCTTGTTGTCGTGTGTATTGAGTACACCAGCTGACATGAGACCACCAAGCGTAAACTGGAAATAAATTACTTTTCCTTGAATGCACGCAGCTACATTAAGACACTATATCTCATGTATTGTTAGTCCAATTAACAGAATGCGTAAGTAAACAGTTGTTCGTTCTGAGACCGCCTGCAATGAATCTCAGCATACAGCGTTCAAATGTTTCATTGAATCTATCAAGATCTTCGGGTTAACTTCTTGGTAGTGTTTAATGTACTATTGATCTGATGACTGATGAAGAAAAAATAGTGACATAGAAACTGCAGTCTAATCTGTTAAGGTTTTTCATTCAAATTGACAAACATATTTCTAATACGGTTCACACGTTTCAGTCTGTATTGGCGCGCGCAACGTTGTGTTTAGGTACCCCAGGCCTCAACTAGCTTTTCATTCTACTCTTCTTGAATAGTGAAGATCCCATGTATGAGACAAGAAAACGTGCACGTGGCAATTTCCTGAAATCTTATTTACTTTGCGCGTGTTGCGTGAATTCGATATTGAGTACTACTTTATGGCTGGCTGTCAATACAACAATCACATGTAGCGATTTAGTTCCAACTAATTGGAAGAAACATAGCATCTTTTTCATAGAAGCAGATGCAGATTTTTTCTCGTTTTTGTTCAACTTATGTGAAAAGTGTCTTCGTTCTAGAATGTAGCTTATATCAGTTGATAACATCACTCAAGGTACTATGTGTAACAATTTGGTACGATTTGAGGCAGTTTCAAACAGTTGGGAAATTTGAAAATTTTCCGGAAAAGTTTGTAACTGTTGGCAGTTGCGAAATACGGGTCAATATTTTAGCGGTAGTAGATGCTCATGTAGTGTGTTATTCCGAATAATCATCACGATTCCTGCTCTCTTGTACGAGGTGTACTGACGTGAAATAGACCAAAAAAGTGATTTTGCAAAACTTTGTAACTGTTTCCGGTACCGTTTCCGGTAACCGGTACCCTTATTTTATGATTGTAGCCGTTGTCGAGTCTACTGACGGCGCATCTCCGAAATTTCACACTCTTAGCTACGGCCCTAAAAAATCAATAAATCAATATTATCGACTTTCCTAAGACCCAAAGTCTTAGAAAGTTTTGCCCCAATTCTAAGAGGATTTACGGCGAAATTCGTGAGGTCGTGTCACGTCCCGTTAGTAATCGAGGTTTTGTATATAAATGGTGATAGTTTTCCCAATGAACTGCGAACAATAGGAATTACCGGACAAACACTGTATATCAAGGAGATCTTCTGATTCAGCCGCAACAATTCACTGATTGTTATCAACTTTTCTTGGATGTTTGATACGTTTCAATCTGTCTCTTTAATCTGTCTCGTTTCAATCTGTCTCTTGGACGATCATGTGGACCAATCCCTTGTCAACGGTCATTTAAACTGCAATTGAAAAATGTATTGCAGTTTAAAGGATTGAACCGTTGCGATTGGACCACATAATCGTCCTTCTTTAAGCCATAATCCGCCACACTTTTATGTTTGCATAACCATATTTATTGTACTGATTAGCACTATTTATTGCCTGTTATCACTAAAACCTGACAATTTCACCACGTTACGGTCCACAATGAATCGGCAAAGAGCACATGTGAAAAGGTGACATCAGAATCTAATTTAACTAGGTAAATCGTCAAACATTAACTTGCTTACTGATCTTAACAGTATTAATTTGAATCTTATATTACAATTTTATAGTAAGAGCTTTCATATTTCCATTTTCAAATTTCTCTGAAAAGTTTGAAAATTCGTTTTAAACTCAGACATAATAAGTGTATGAATCAGACTGTGTTCGGAAACAGTCATGAGAAAGAGCACAAGTTCATAGGTAGAAAAATCACTACTAGTTTCAAAAAGTTTCTTTTAGAGAGATGTTAGCCTGAGAAGAAATGTGAAACGTGAACTTAGTTTCAAGAAAAGAGTGGAAGTTAACGGTTCGAACTCTTGAAAGTTGTATGTATCACTATAGGGAATGACCAACGCTGCATAGTAGTTCTACCTGCGCACACATCAGAGAAAACAAATTACAGCTGAATTATCTGCAGGATCAAACCAAAACACACACCAGACTTGGCTGACATTTATCGTTTCGACCTGGAATATCCTGTAAACGGAATGGTGTGTGAACTGAATCGTTCTAGTCTAATCGTTTCGTTATCTAATCGTTTCTAGGACACCTCTCTTCATTCTCTTTTTTCCTGCTCCTCAACACAGTTGATTGTGCCATGAGGATGCCTGTCAAAGTTATCATCGGTGAGTGAATTCGTACTATTTTAGTCTACCACAAGTATTATGCGACCACCATTTTGTATTAAACGTGCACCTATATTGGAGAAAGGGACAAAAACGTAAAAAGTGAACTAACATGATAAACAGGGCACATTACCCATATACTTTTATTATTTGTTTGATTGAGAAGTCACGTGAAAAAACCGGAGAACACATGCACTTAATAAATGCACGTGTTCGAAATCATATGCACTTTGCACGTGTCACGTTACTCTGTATTTCACTAGTAGTTACCAACTGCGTAGGTATGATATTCCGGCATCACTCATCCTGAGTATCTTACTTGTGTCGAATGTAAGAACAGAGAATGTAAGAACAGAGAAACAGTGCATGTTTGAACAGACGCAGAATGGGATGAAAAGGTCCGGATATTCATGAAAACAACCTCTAATTTCCATCGTGTGTTCCAGATAGTGACGGAGTTTCCGACGACATAAGAGCCATTTCTCTGGCACTGCAACATCCGGATGCACAGGTTCTAATCACACAACTTCTATATAATTACAAATGTGAAAAACAAGAACCTTCCACCCAGTGTTCATTTTACCAACAAGTACAGCGAATTGACGATTCAAAAAGTACGAGAGCGTTGATTCAAAAACGAGTTCTGAAAAAGCCAGCTTCCACAAAATAGATAGTACGGAGTCTACTACGGCTCGATCAATCCTAAAGCCAGCCATGTTTCACTCAGACTCTCGACATCTCGATGAGAGAGTGAGCGCGTCGGAGAGAAGCAGACTGCTTCAGGCTGTCTCTTGCCCATTGATATGGCGCTATCATAGTGTAGAAGACAAGCCCAAAGTTGACAAATGTCATCCGTTATTCTTTAAGGTTCTCGCGTTTACGACAGTCCATGGTTGTGTGAGTGTACACCAGGCCACGGCCAATTTGGCCCGAGTTCAACGGGCCAATAATATCACGGTTAGTCTACGTGAGCAGTCTCCAATAGTAATGTTGATAATAATTCATTATTCACGTACAATCATCAACAATTTGATCAAGACTACATACGACATGAATGGGTTTGAACGAAAAATACTCATAACAACCTATTTTACAAACATAGAATAGAACGAATGGTTATATGGGAGCCTATAGGTCCCTCTATAAAACTGAGTATCCCTTCATAGAACAAACATCACCTACACTATGGTCTGTCTTACCACAAGCATAGAAAAACAGTAAATCTATAAGCTCTAAGTCTGTTGGTTGGTTAGATAAGTGCCCTCTAATATTCGAGAGATTACTGTAGAAAGTGATTGGTTGGTGAAACGAAGTATAACTAGCGGAAGTTGAACACGTGTGAAGTAGGCAGTTTTATCCAGTTTGTCGATACCAAACAAACTGCGCATTTGACAGCAGAAATCATTGATTTCTCATTTGTTCCAGTTTCCCGAAGTTATTCTCTCCAAACGTATATAAAACTTTCATAGTATCAGAATGTTTCTAGAAACCGATTCCTATCTACAAAGGAGCCGAGTTTCCGATTCTCAAAAAAGACGCCGCAGTCGACAGTGAGAACATTTTCTTTGGCAAGGATGGAGTGGGAGATCAACCGAATGCTTTTCCGAAGGTTAGAATCGGTTTACTGTCTGGAGCGTTCACTTTATACTAGGCTTTCCAACGTTTCCAAGTTTGAGGAATAGTTTCGCTTTTGCTGTACTCGGTTATTTATAATAAAAACGGACTCTAGAAAAATTTTCCGTTAAGTAACAATATTGCTCGGAAAACATTGGAACTATTAGGATTTGTCAAACTGTTGTGGACACCGTACCATCGATTTTGTATGGGACGGGGTTTGGCGAGCGGCCAGTTCGTCTGCGTATCATTGATCTACTCACTCTTTTTTGAACTGCTGGCAGATAATCAACGACCGCTCGCCCCGCATCGCACAATCAATTGAACCCTCTGCTGTCTTTATGGGGAAAATGCCGACTATATATCAGTTAGGCTGCACACACTCGTATGAAAAAAGATCAAAACATGATAGATTTTAAAAATACGAGTAAAGTTTGGCTGTGGTTTGTGAGTCACCCACACATCAGAAATCAGAAACGTTCCCTATAACATATTGGGAGAGCAGAAAATTTCAACACCTAAATGTTTCAGGTGTTGGAGACAGATTCCTTCTCCCATGAGAAGGAGCTGGCAGCCATGGCTCTGATCAGACTGACCAGAGAACACCCAGATGTGACCCTAGTCTGTATTGGACCGCTAACCAACGTGGCCCTCGCCTTGAAATTGGACCCCAAGTTCGCCAAGCAACCGAGGAAACTGGTTATCATGGGTGGCAACTATTACGGTTAGTTAACTGGGTGAGAGTTGGTCACGTGAACGTGGACAAACATCAGCAGTTCTCGTATTGATCGTGGCTCTACCACACAAATTATCGTGTCGCAGGGGACTCCAACGTTTCGAAAAACGTGTGAAAGTTAACAAAATAACCTAATGATGCTCGGCTCCGCATGAACATCTCGCTCAGCCACACACTTTTGACTTCAAACTCTATTTATCAATTGTAATTGCATATGCCTAACTACTGCTACAATACGAAACTACTGTTATAATAATCCACTAGATTTTCAATTGGAATCTCATAAGACTGCTCCAAACTGCCGCGCATTTTTCTTAGAATTCCAAAATGTCAAAGCTATTAGAGAACTATGTACTTAGTGAGAGGCGCCACTCAAAATAGTTTCGACCCACAATCCAAAATTGCTCGAGTAAAAAAACCTTCCTCGAGCACATATCTTCCTAATACTATCTGAAAAATATTTTTTTCTAAAAAATACAGTTTATTATTCTCCAGGAATCGGAAACGTGGACTCCTCGTCGTCGGCAGAATTCAATTTCCACGGAGATCCAGAAGCAGCGGCCATCGTGCTCAAAGAGATGGAGACCGAAATGACCATAGTGCCATGGGAAGCTTTCTTCCTTGAAGGACCGAAGGTATGGAGAATAGACTAGAGTACAGCAACATGGGGTAACGGTCTACAAATGTATACTACGACGAAATATTGGTACCATTCTCAACAGAGCTCAAACAAAATTTTTAGCAAAACCACACTTTTCATGTGTTTATACCTCCAACTAAAGTTAGGAAATGAAGAAAAAATTTTCCAGAAAATAAACATCAAAAACAACTTTATAATCTGTAAATGTTTATTCCAGCACGAAGAAGAAGTTGATTTTGAGGCTCATCTCCAATACGATACCCCACTGGCTTCGTTTCTCTCTACAGCCACTAGTATCGGTACGAAATGAATATACTACTAGGAAACTGACACGTGTGTATCACGTAAGGTGGAAATACCAACATGATGTTCTCCATCCTCACGTGAACCCCCTCAGCCGACAGCTCGACTCGGAGTGTTTGCTCGAACTTTCTGATGACTTCTGACATACAATGAATATTTGGTGAACAAAAAAAATTTGAAATGAGGGTGTGTACCACACTTTTAGTTTTCATTCACCTTACAATTTAATAGAGCAATTGTTAAAATGATGAGACAAAAGAGAGCTCGTTTGAAATAGCTCTTAACTCGTTAGTCTGATTCTTTTGAACATTCTCTACCAATACTGAGCAAAACCTGGTGACAACATTAGTGCCCCGCATCAGCAACCAAAGAACCCACCTAAGGTGTAACTGAACACATTGTTGCTTTTGGTTCAATGAGTTCCAGTCTGAGTTCAACTGAGTTCGGTTCAACTTTTTCTTGTGTTTTAATTAAGCTCTCTTTCTCTCGCTTTTCTCTGTTCATTTGTGTGTTTCAGGTAGGGAAATGATGAAGAAGAACGGTCGCCAGTACACATATTGTGACGAAATAGCGGTGGCGACAGCTATTTCCCCCTCCAAAGTTGTCAACAAACACACGAAACTCAGAGTCAATGTGGAACTGGCTGGCAGAATGACCAGGTACTATACTCAGACAATTTTCTGTAAAATAGCAAGTCAATTTTAGCGGTTTCGCTGAGAGAGTGCACAGATCAGTGAGACGCCGACTGTTTTAGCCTGTCTGCGACGTCATCGACCTTCACACTTTCTCGACTTGTAGCTTGATAATCGCCGAGAATTGTTGATTTGTAGTTTCTTGGGGGCCGATTGGTCGACTGGTTGTGTGCGCGCTAGCATTCAAAACACCATGGTTCGATCCCACTCGGCGCGGTATCTTCATGGCGGACCGCATGAGCTGGTAATGAAGCTCACCCATGCCTAGTTTCTCTTCTACGGACCCCCACCCCTCTACCGATACTTCTATGTAATCACTTGTTTTGGTTGTATCGAAATGAATAAAGTTTCAACTCGATACACGTTTCAGTTTAGAAGATACAGGATAAAACTGTAAACACAGCGGAATAGGCATACATACACAGTATAGAAAATTAAGTGTAACCTGAATCCGTGATTCTGAATGTGAATATATTAGAAGTAAATTGAATAATCACGTAAAGTTATCACTCTTATGAGGCAGTGTGCACTTTGTCATGGCAAGTTTCTGAGCTCTGCTGTGTTCATCACGTGACTGTTCAACTGACAGTATAAAATGATTGCAGGGGTCAAGTGGTGGTAGATTGGGTGGATGTGCTGTGGAACAACGAGGATTCAGAATACGCAGCTGAACAGGGAAAGAAGATCGACCGAACCATTCGAACCATCGATTTCGTTACGTCATACAATGTTCGTATTGTGGACGAGTGGATGCATAATGCAGTGAAAGGATTGCGCGGAGAGTGGTAGAATTAAACAATGTTACCGAGTAATAAACATTCACAAAGTTGTTCTTTCACTTCAACCGTTTTACTTCCCTCACATGTTGGCAAGAAATTTACATCTAAGATCTGATATGACGAAACGTATATAAAACAGATCCTGAACCTGGACACTAATACACAAATTTATTTTACTTGAACAAGTAATTTAAATATTATAGCAACCACTATCTTTTTATCCGTCTGAATCCGCCCAAAAACCACGTGTAATAGTTACAAATACAACCAGAAAAGAAAACTATAAAACAGAAAAAAACACAGTCGCGAAAAACATGAGAAACCCATCAAAATTCTGGAAGGCGCAATGACAATTAACATTCAACTAACAAACTCACCTACTCCTAGTATGAATAAGTATAGACGAGATACGGCTGGAAGTTACATTATTTATATTCTGAACTCACGAATCAACAGGAAGCATTTTGTACGGGTTCATGATATGATATGGGTCGAATACAGTCTTGATCTGTCGCTCCAGCTTGATTTGATCTATCGATTTTCCCAGATGAGAGTACGGTAGTTTCAGCTGGCCAATACCATGTTCTGCCGAGATGGAACCCCCGTGGGATACTACCCATTCATACAAATATGGATAAAGACTGAAAATAGAATAGAGAATATGCATGTAGTTGTGGTTTGTATGTAGCAGAGTATTCATAACAAGACAATTTGTTCTCCTCCCCCTCGTCCAATGTTTTATTCACTTCAAGAGAGGGCAGAAAGGAATGCGTAATTTTAGTTTTCATGGAGTAGTTTTCACTGAGTGTTACGATATGGCTGTTTTACAGTTGTTGAATGTCTCAAATACGTTTCGCGACAAACGAACCAGAGTCGACCATTATCAATTCTGAACTTGTTTCACATACTGTCATTCCCGAACTATCCAACAAGAAGTATCTGGGCTTTCATGGGCGCACGAAACATTCAAGCGCAGGTATTGGGCAGAAATCCAATTCGGACCAAAGTTTCAACAGTATTACTCCAACTGTTATTATATTATTCCACTCACGTATCGTACAATTCCTGATTATATTCGTGAGATGTGATGTTGAGATGACTATTTCCATCCCCTAGATGGCCGTATGTGACCACCCGCTTCGCCAGATCCCCACATCGAGCTCTCATCTCCTCAAAAACATTTGAGTGAAGTTGAGATTCATAGTACTTTGCCTTCAGTATAGTTTGCTCTGACCCACAAACTTGAGATACAATAAAATTTTGATCAGGGTTTATTTTTATTCCAGATTTGGAGGTATTTTCCATCGAAAATTCTGAGTTCTTGAGTTAAAATTTCAATCACTGATCAAATATACTGTATCAACTAACTGATACTAGCCGAGGTTGGAACACTCTAGCGAAACGCTACCAAACAGTAGCTAATGTGAATTTTGTGGTTGCGCGTGTTAGCAGTTTTTAGTTTCTCACACGTCTTAAGTGATCGTCGATTAGGGCTGTTAAACTTGAACTCGTGAAACTTGAACAGCGCGACTTGACTCCAGAAAACTCGAAAACGGTTCTGATTTTTGCCCAAACTCGAAAACACAAAAATTGGAACTCGATTAACCCTAGTTTTGTGTATCTAACCTGCGCGAGTTGATACAGTTGAAACTGTTGACAAAACGTAACCGGTAGCAGATACGAACATTACGGTTGCTTGGAAGTCTTCAGTTGCTCACTTTTCACTTTTCACGTGATCCTACGTGTCTACTCTCTAACCTGCGTGAGTTGATAGAAGTGTGTGAGTGGGAGTGAGACATCGTGTTTGTATACCCATCCATCCCGCACCATGGCTAGAGGAGCACTCTCCCGCAGTTGCCACATGGCCGACGCCTCGGACTTAGAGTTGGCCTGCGACAGAGAATCGTCAGTTGTAGTTTGATCTCAGAAAACAGAAAAACAGAATGATGTGAACTAACTTAGAAAGTTCGCCTACGACAAGGAAAAGTTAGTTTGATCTTAGAAGTTTTTGATCTCAGAAGTTAGTTCGTATCATGTGTTTTCTGAGATCGAACTACAACTCAGAAAGTTGTAGTTTGATCTCAGAAAACACATGATACGAACTAACTAAAATAGTACGCCTATTATTCACAGAGAATGTGTTGTTGTAATTTGATCTCAGAAAACAGAAAAACTGAATGATTGAACTGTTTCAGGTAAAGAATGTTGATTTGTAGTTTGGTCTGAAAAACGAATGATTCGAATGACTTAGATAGTTCGCCTGTATTTCACAGAGACATTCACTCACACAACTTTTCCTTACCCTCACAGACATACGTCTTCTGTACCTTCAGATATGATAACAGACTTCATCAAACAACTATTACAATGGACTTCACGTATTATTCTGAATAAAACTTCCAGCGGAAATTTTTAATTTAAAAAAATCAGATGTTTTCCAACCTGTACACCATCTGTGGCCAGTCCCTGAGAAAGACATTCTTCTAGGAAGAGCGACAACTTTTCCTGGTCATGCGCACTGTTCGAACCTTCAACAAAACATAGTACAAAAACAGTCGCAAAACAACTAATGAATGTTACCTAGCTCTCAATAGTTAAAGTTTGTGTTTTTTTTTCTGGCTATGCTTTAAAACATAAGTTGGATCTCATATTCAGTATTCAAAAATATTGATTTAAATATTGATTTAGGCTCAAGGAAAGCGCGATCAGGAAAAAAACGTGATTATGTTTCGCTGTGTATCTAGTGTCATGCCGCTGTGTATTAGGCGTGATACAATAATACTGTGGTGTGAACAGCCAAAAATACAACCCAACTATGCTCGCCAAAATAATTACTTTCTGTACAAAACCTATCTGAGTCTGTTTACATTTGAAACTCAGACTCGAACTACGCGCGCTCAAGTGTCACACTACTTGTACAAAAGCCCAATAATACTGATATTAGTATGTGACTATAAAGCTTGATAGTGAAGTAGAAGTGTACAGTTACCATTAAACAAACATGTCTTACGCGAATTGGAGTATTTTCGCTCTATTCAACAACTCGGCAATTGGCTGAAAGATTCACAGTACCTATTAAGGACTAATTATTTACGATCATCTGGAGACTTAAATGTGGTTATAGTACACAAAGTTCCTACTTCAGATTCACGACAGAGAAAGTTCGTACAGAGAAAATTTAACGTGATTCACTTGAAGTGTTGTGGAACGAACAGAACTGAACCTAGGGAGTTATACTGAAGGATACTGTAGGACTCTAACTAGGAATGAGAATGACTATACCGGAGGTTTCCAGTAGAATATTGAAGGAGGGCTCCGATCGTAGGACATTGTTCAAGTCGAGATTGTCTCGAAGACAGTCCATTGTAGCCAGATCCATAAATTCGAACGAAGACAGAATCTGAGAAAAAATTTGAGATTGTTTTTCTACGTGAACGTTGCACTTGATTCTTTCTAAGAAGTACACGTTGCACTTGATTCTCTCTAAGAAGTAGTACTAGTCTGTACTGGAGCGCTCAGACTACAAATCAAGAAGTTGCTCATCCCCTAATCTACACATGTGTGTAGGGTGCAATGACTGATTGTTGGTGACAACTACTATTTGAACTGGATTCGGGAAAAGAAGCTGGACAAACCTCGGAAAGTTTGCATCGCGCCAGTCGAAGAATAGAACAGCACGCTTCGAACGTGTCGGCACCTCAAAAGACAATATGATACACTACTATAGTTTGTTTCATCCACTAAGAGCCGTCTACAGTAATGTGCTCAAACTTCCAGGGCAAAGTTTGGTAAACAGGCGTTTCTGGAGTTTCTTTAAATTTCGGTACTTTCTTCTCCAACTCTACTGCTGAAAACTCTGAATGTTTGAAATCAAAATAGTTAATTATTCATTAAAAGAAAGCCTGCTGAACAATTGACGTATTACTGTAGAAGGATATAGATTGGGCAAAGAGAGTATAGTCACATGAACATCCACGTGCGAAGTGTGAGACACACTAGAATGAGTAAACGTGCAACGTGAACGTGCAGAAATGTTACGATTCCGCACGCGTCATCACACAGTCGGGCGTATGTCTGATCTTTAGCGTATGCAACTACCACAATAAGAGTTTCATTACGTGATGTGTAAATGATAAAAAAGTGATGAAGTAGTAATAAAACTCATATGTTGTTTTTTTATGGAACCCAATTCTGAAACAGACTAGCAGTTCCAAGTTCACGTAGCAACGGAAAGGACTATATAGAATAACGTTCAAGACCATACCTAACATTGCACTTTGAACACTCAGAGGACGCTGCACCGCACTCATGACAACTCTGAAACATTCTAGAAAATCTCCCGAAAACTATCAAGAAAGTGAACGAAGTTCCATAACACAGATGAAAACTGAGCAAAATTCAGCGCGTGTGAAAAATCACTACTCCACCGTTGACATTGTGTTGAATGTGAGGATTTCGAATAGGTTAAAAACGAACAAACAAATCACCATTTTATTTACTATTCCACCTGTATAAGTAGAGTTGCTTGTTTCTCTAGACTCTAATAATTTTATAGGGAGTGACCAAATCATAGTGTAAACTATTTCAGTAAGCTGTATAAATCACGGGTTTGGACCGAGTTTCGAAAACAACTAGATAGAACTACGAAAACTGCGGAATGGTTATACATGTTCGGAAGGGAGTGAACCTTGTACCTCGTGATAATACCCAGCTGTCCCTCACTTCCCAGGAATAGATGTGGCACGTGCAACGAGGTATTGTCCTTCCGGAGTGGCGACCCCAGTCGCAGAACTGTTCCATCTTCCGTGGGCAGCACCTTTAAAGGCACCGTTCCGCTATTTCTCGAATGATATTAAACTACTGACAACTATTCTACTAGTAAACGATCTGTGGCAATTGCACAATAAGTCCAAAGATTCAAACTGAAAGCGTCCAATATGAGTAGCTTGAAAGTCATTCGAATGTTGCGGCGATCGTTCATATATGGGTGCATGGCAATCATTTCAGTTTCTTCACTTGGAGCTTGTTAGAGGGGGACAGAAAGGAAAGTTCATATCAAAGAACTGCTCAAGAGAAACCGATATATACAAAGTTTAACTCACACTAACGAACCTACTTTGATAACGGTTCTCATGTTTCATCCTGTTTTAGCGCGCGCAACCCTATGTTTAGGTACCCGGGGTACCTAAACTAACTTTCCATTCTGTCCCTCTTTAAATGATTGGCATTTGATATTGGACCATGCACAATTGGAAGATTTAGATTGGAATAGGATAAACGGTACAAAAACGTTTATAGTTTAAAAAAAGAGATTTGTAACGTTTACATTTTCTCTGATTTCATGTTGTTTGTATAGTTTTGCGAATGAAAATTTATAATAATATACTAATATTGTAATGTTTACCGCGGTGAGTCCGAGTAAATGCGAATGGAGCCCTCCATATCGAAGAAGTCGGATCCCTCCCGCACAGGTGGCAATATTTCCCCCAATCATACACGAGCCTTTAGCCCCCAGATCAAACGGCATCATGTAACTGAAATGGGGGCCGAATTGGTACTTCGATCACCGTTGAACGGCCAATTCTATATGTAACCGGCTTTTTTGGTAACCTAACCAATTTTTTTCGGTAACCCTTATTTTAGGTTACTTCACAGGTAACCCGTAGGTAACCTAAAAACTAAACCAGGTTACCGTATGAACTAACGGTAAAAAACCACATAAAACAAAGTAACCGGTTTTTCAGTTTGGTTCAATAACCGATTACCTGAAGTAACCTGAAAAATGGTTGCCAAAAACTGGTTAGGTTACCGACAAAAACGGGTACATATGGAATTCACCCCTTCAAACACTAGATCCTACACGAGATCAAACTACAACGAAAAAGCGGTTCGCTTTCTCGCTGTACCCTCAAAGGCAAGACTGGAATGTAGATGTCACTGTATAGGGTTCTTCTTTTCCACATGTCACCTTGTCCCACTGTGTTTGTAGTTCGATGTTGTTGTGTCTGGGTGGAGTGAACAAACACAGTGGAAACCTCGTCACAGTTCCACAAATGATTCACCTGCAGTGTGAAACGCTTGACTGCGGTAGTAAACTGCAGCCCGTACGCCACTCCTCGCACAGCCGTATGCAGAAATATCTTTAACTGTTGTAACCAACTGGCTAGTTTGTATTGGTCATTCGAGCTTTTCTTTTATGCGCATCTCTTTGCTGTGTAATTGTCATTCTATGCCTTCATTCAAGATTATATATTTTATAACTGGTTGGAATCAAAAATGGAGTAGTTGGTTATTTACCCGTATTCTCCAACGCGATTGTCCAAATCTTCCAGGATTAGGCCAGCGTCGCAAGTGAGAACTCCTTCAAATACACCGGTTAGAGTTTTGATCTCACCACATCAATAATGATGTATTACATGTAATACATTCAAATTTTTAGCTTCAAGATTTCGATTAGAGTTCAAATTAAAAAAGCACCGAAAGATACAACGTATTTGGAACCTCGATAGTTTCTAGAGCCAAAACCCAGCTACTAGAGAACGGGGGTTTTATGTGAACTGAAAACTGGAAAAATCGCACACTCGGAGTTTCTCAGCTCGCCTTCTTTAGAGCTCGAAAATGGGAAACATTGAACCTGAAACAACCCTAGAAGACTATACCTGTTTCACCGTCAAACTCGAGGAACTGGTTGATTTTTCTGACCGAAATGACGACTTCGTCGTGCACGGGAATCGAACCACCCACCAATCCAGTATTGCCAGCCTGGTGAGGGAAAAAAGACTGTAGTTTGATCCCTGTGCATTTTTATACGCTATTCGATAACTGGCATGCGTCTATCTTATTGGAATGAACTTATACTTAATTTGCAGCTCATCTAGAGTCGACGTTGTTAATTGATGCCATAGATGAACTTCTACAGTGTATTTCGTAACTATCCCAATATGTACTAAGGAAACTTGAAAACAAAAAAAAAACGTTTTTTCTAAAGCTCTCACGTTTCAAAAAAGACTAAAAATTGGGGCTATATACTGTATACCTTTTAACTTTTAAGCCAACTTTTTCTCAGGTCTACTCGTAGCTAACTATTCAATTTTTCAAAAAAGGTCAGGTTACTAAACGAGCAGGTTGGATGAATAGTTGGCCATAAACTGTAACACTGGTTGCCAGCTGAGATACTGGGGTCATTCAGACTTTAATAGAAGTTTGCCTGTATTTTATCCGAAATTTAGGCACAGATGTTGAAATTTGGTTGAAAATCTCAAGTATGTGTAGTGGTAAACTGTGTCCTTTACAGGTTGTCCTTTACAGGTTGTAATGCAGAAGTAAAAATTGGAAAAATTGAAATTTGAGGTTGCAATGATGAAATGACCGTTCGGAGTACTACACCTGTGGCACGACAGCCAATTTTCGTTTCGCACAATGGGAGAGAAGGTGAGAAACTTGTTCCACGCAAGTCGGGAGCACAACACATTTGGATGATCCTGAACATTAAGATTGTTCTCTATATTATAGAACACTGATATTAGTTCTGTAACGCCTAACCGATGGTGAGTTGTAGTTTGCTCTCTTTCGACACGGATGAACGTTAAAAGCAGTCTCAAGCCGATCGAGATGAAAAACTATAAACGGAGCCGCTCAAAAGTAACCTTATTCCCTTGAAAAATAACTGCAGATGGTATGCAAACAAAGGTATTTCATAACGTTTTTGAAAGTAACCTTAGTCCATTGAAAAATAATTACAGATCGTGTGCGAACATAATCCTTTCCTTTTATAGCAATGAAGAGCGGCGTCTACTTTTGAACGCGCGCAAGCACAATCTAAACGTGGTCGAATGTAGCACCATTTCGATTTAATCTCTTGTGGGCGGTTTTAGAATTATGAGCCAATCGTGGTACCTAAAACAACTTATCGCCCATTTATTAATTAGACACGGTATTCATAAACTGATGAGGTTTACTCCGAGCATGCCTAGTATTTTACGAAATCGCGTTTAGTCGAAAAAGTGCAAGAACAAAACGGTTCGGAAAAATACTGTACTTTTTTAGTCGAAACGCGATAAAATCGATTTGCATACAGTAAACTACTGTAACACAACCAGGCACGCTCTGAGTAAACCGTCATAAATATACCTTGATACCAATTCGACCAGTCTGTATTGTATTCTTCAATGCCTGTTTGTTTCACATTTTCCTTGCCAACTATTGTCTCGAAATGCCGAATATCCGTGTCATTCAGATACGAATACGAGCTATTTCTAGCACAGGTTGAAGATAATCGAATACAACCCATACTCGGAAATATGCGAAACATTTCTGTAACACTCACGGTACTCTAAATATCTAACAAATTCAACAAATGTCCGGCATTGTACTTGAGCCTACATACAAGCAATTTATTTTCAATATTGATCGAAACAGACTAGTTGTACTGTGAAAGACACGTATGAAAGAACAGTAAGAGTGAGAAACGAATAATTTATGACTTTACTTTCACCAATCAGTGCGAAAAAATCAACAAAAATATGGGACCAGTATCGAATAGGACAGGATGTTTCATTCGTAATCCTTGAGAACGCCGCTGAGATGTTCATTGTGAACTTTTCCATTGAACCTTCGTTTCGGCGTTTTCCTCTTCGGTGGTCCATTGAACTTCTTCGGGGCGAGATCCTTCAAACAATCAATCAATGAACAGACCAAATATAAGATACAGGCACGTGCACGGATATCGAACTGTGGCCGTATTCACTAAGTTCAAATAGACGGGTAAGCCGTAAGCTATTTGAGGAAATTTTAAATAGTGCATTAAAGAAACTACGTTCATTAGTTTTTTTTTTCTCGGCGAGAACCAAGTAGGAAACATTATTCATTAACAACAGCTCATCAGCTTTTTTGAGATTGGTTCAAATCCACCCAGAAAATTAATTCGACGTGTGATGTACGTATTGAGATATTTGAATGAATGGCCTCGTGCAGAATACGGGGCCATACTTTGTCAAACAGTAAAAACGCTTGCGACTGTTTCCTTTAGCACTACATGATAAGTAATCTCACATTTATGATATTAACTAACCTTCATGGCATCTATTCCGTGTTTCTGTAGATATTCCTCTATCTTCTTCTCATCCAGGTGCACGACAGAAACATTCCTCCATAATGCTTTGAACTCTAGAATGTGAAATAAATCTAAACGAATCTAAAAACATGGAAAATATATCTGAAATTAGGGGTTGCGCCGCGGGACCGGCTAGTTGGGAATTCCAGTATTGAACTTCTAAGGGGACGCGCACGCGACACAAAAAGGAGAGAATATCGCGAGCGTTGAAGAAAAACGGAAAGACTCTTGGCGTTTACGTTCAGGCATCAGGCCAGAATATAGGTTCCGTAAAAAATAATTTATAGCCAGCAGCAAGGAAGACATTCAACAACCACACGTTCATTGTTCATTTGAAATGACACGTCTACACAGTTGCACACCTCTACAAGTTTTCTTTTAACTCATTTCAGCGTAAGCGTATCCCTCTTCCTTATATATAAAATAGCCCTAGGAAACAATATTACAACAAAATACTTTCTACCCAACTATTTTCGAAATTGAAAACTGTGCAACTAACCGTCATCCAACTCAAAGTCGACCTCGGGATCATTCCAGAAGAACACCTTGTCCTTTCGTTTATTCACTTGAGTGGGTACGACGGTGATTTCCTTCTCAAGACTCTGTAAACATTCATATTTATCAATTTATATTATTTATAATCATTCCGAGAACTCGACCCAGTAGGTGAGGAGAACCTTTCCTCGGTAAGTTTAGTTCTGTATCTGTTGAAAACCCCCTGAGGCATTTATGGGCGGTGATATTTAATTTATTATAAAAACGTAGACATTGCGCTAATCATACTAGCCAGCTGATTGCATACAAACTCTGAACCTCACAAAAAAAAAGAAGAAGCTTGAACGGTTTTCAAAGAGATATCGACTGTCTATGTAGCTAAGCCGTGCTGAAAATATGCTGAAAAATGAAATAATTCACCTCCAACACCTTTTCCGCACCGGGAATGCATTCATTCAGTGCCGATAACAGAATTCCTCCTTTGCCGTCCAAATGATGTTTCTTGGCCACAGCAACCTGAAAACCAGAAAATGTCAAAACTAGCATTGTTTGTGTTTATAATAATATTATTGAATTTATGGTTAGAATTGAACTATGGAACACGCCAGAAGAGTTTACTATTTACCAATTTACAATAGCAAATGTATGTATCTACCTAAACGATTTTCGCGCAAACTACCTTCTGATAAGAACACAACTCATTAACTTTGTACATTACTACTATCAGCAGATGAGTTATAGGTGGTATAATAATGTTTGACTTACGTGAGATGAATATTTTTCAAGCAATGTGAGATATTATTCCTGCTAGCCTGCTACCGTAATGGGACTGAACCAACTGAGAAGTAAATTATGCCAACCCCAACAAACAATATAGAAAAGTCTTCCTGCCCTACACTGACTTTCATTTAAAATGAAAATTGGGTTTCACAACAAAGGTTCGCAGTTCACATTACAATGTACAAACCAGGTTATACTCACCAACGTGGATTTTCCTTTGATCTTGTAGGGTGGCTGATAGGTGTACTTGCTGTCCTCATCGAAATGTAGACGTGGGTTCGCTGGTAACGCCTATAAAAGTTAGAAATATTGCGTAAGCGAAAATAGAAATGAATATTCATATATTTTCAACTAAACATCACATTTTAGTTGTTTGCATATTTTCCATATTATTTTTTAGTTTAAATCAATGAATGACGTCAAACTTCACAGTATTGAAGAATCTTGAAATCAGCAGAATTGTTCTTTTGTTCTATCCTTAAGAAATGCGTTGGTGAATCGATCAAGTTTAGTTAATAGTATGAAGGCATCAGTGTAACAAAACCATAACATATATAACGTCTTTCTGAATACCGAAGTTTTCACACGTATAAAACCGAGCGAAATTTTTTCTCATTTCCAGTCCAATAGTATTTCTCATACAACTCACTCCTCTTAAAAACGCTTCCGCCTTCTTTGACAAGTCGAAGATTTGAATTTCGTCCAGAATTTCTTGCATGGATAACCCCCATTGTTGCTGGCTTAAATGACGTTTCTGGAAAAAAATGTACATTGGAAACATACGTGAAGTTGCCCGAATAGCCGGGAACAAAATGGAAAACGGCCTACTTTTTTCGCCGAAAACAAACAAATCGGTCTAATTTATATGCGAAATCATCAATTTTCACGTGCTTCAATCTGACAAAGAACTACTTTTTGTCGAATAGTCAGACATTGCTTATGTATGTTTGAAAACACCTTTTTTTTAAACACCCAGCCGAAAAAAAACTTCAGTTAAAATAAAATCTTTCTGAAAATAGCGAGACATGTATGTAGCATACAAGTATATAGCGTCCGGATCGACAGATGAATAAAAACCCACATATTTTCGTGAATATCGGGAGAACTTCTCTTGAACTTTAAACCCATAATTTTAACAATTTGAAACAGCCATCCCTTTAACATTTAACAAAACAAAAATGCACACTTTCCATCTTATTCTATAATTTAATTTTCAAAAATTTTATTCTATGAGACCACCCAATTTACCTGTGCAAATTGAGAGTAAAGCGCCAGCTCATTTACAAAATGTACTCACCTTCATATAATCCACAATCTTGGCCATCGTGCCAAAATTTGCTGCATTTGAGTGGGAAACGGCGCTTTTGTAGTCAAAGTCAGGATTGCCTATAAACGGCAAGAAATAAGAAAAGTAACTAACGAATGATGAACATGATTCACAAAAAAGGAGACAAAATATCAATAATGGCCTTAGCGGAGTCATCACTCAGGAACAGGGGTGACCACAAGTTGCACGCGTGTTAGAGAAACTTTCACTTGTACCGTTTTATCCTCTTCAATCCTAGCTGCGATCAAACGTAAAATACCCCTTTATTCTGATATTGGCTGATGCTCACTTTTTCCCGAATCCGATTGTGCCATGATCACTTTTTAGGGTAAATGTTGAAGAATCTAGCAAAATTACTATTATTTTGTGTTTTCGGGGCTGCTCATGCTCACTTCTGGAGCTGCTCATGCTCATTTTTTTCGCCCCGACTCGGAACTATTTCACGTATGGCTGCGATACGTCACTCATGAAACGGAATTGAAGTGTGAAGTATTAATGACGAAAGTAAGAGAAAAAAGCCACTGGCGGTGACGGAGTGAAACGATTTGAAATGACATATGGCAAGATTAAAATCCCAATTAGTAGAACTGTGAATCATTTTAGCTATAAAAACACTCACTTTTTCCAGCAGGTTGAGCATTTGTTTTCTTCTTTTTCTTGGCCGCTTCCGAATTATAGGTGGTATGAGAACTAGACGAGGAAGGCTAAACGAATAACTATTTATAATATTTCGAAGCAAGTGATACCACGACCGCACACATTCCCAATGATAACAAATAAATAATTTTCATGAATTATCTTAATCAAGTCGCATGATACCTGCATCACTTGTATGATGTATGTCTAAAATGCGGTTGCGATATTTTAAAGATAGGAACATCATCATAATCATCCTACTATTTTACGTCTCAAAATTGAACAGCTAGATAGATATTTCAAACTTGAATGAAAAACAGTAGAAACAAATCATACAAATCAATTAAACGAACATGTTTCTCATTCCAACGTCCAATTATTTTTTTCAACGTCCAATATGTCCCTTTTTTCCACTCACAAGACACAAAAGTAGGTAAACAAACTGAGCTATACAATTAACATTCAAACAAAGTAGAGGAACATACCTGAGGCCTCTGTTGCACAACGACATTACGAGCGGCATGCTTCTGAAACGAGATTCGCTGTTGTAACAGTGCTGGATCCATGGTAACCTGGAAAATATGAAGTAATAATGTGGAAACGCTGTAAGCATGGAAACACAATAAAAAAATGTAACGATAAACGGTTGAAAAACCTGTATTCTGATGTAGGAAATAGATCCAACACAAATTAGCTGTGAGCGTAGAACATGGAATAATAATGTGAAAGCGTGGTTTGTACAAACTTGTATGCATGGAAACCCATGAAAAAGTGAAGATCAATAACTAGAAAACTTGCTAATTGATGTAGAATACCGCTATTCTATATAGAATAGAATAATAGAACAAAGATAGGGCACTCACTAGTGAGAAATCAAGAGTAGTCTGAAATCAGCTGAGATGAGAGCGACAAAATGGCATCTAAAAATACGCCTTGAGACAGGAAATGCGCCAGTCAGTGCAGCGGGCGTTACCTCAGTGCGCGCGGTCAACTCAATTGTCCACTTCGATGGCGCTCCAGCAGCGGCGGCCAGCTGTGTGTTATTGATGTAGCTATGCCTCAGTTTTCCTCCCCTTTTCCCTATTTGTCAAGTTATCAACCACGTATTTGTATGTGTACACAATAATCTCACTTCAATCCAGTTTATGGCTCACTTTTCGTAAACGACTATTTGGTCGATAACAACAACTACTCACTCTCACACCAATGTTTTTACAATTCTCAAACGGTTCACACAACTATATGAGCAAACAATAGTGCTTGGTGGTAATTTTCTCAATGTGCTCAGATAGCTGAGCTATGTCATCGTCAAAAGTGTTAGTTTGCTTGAATGTTTCATTCCAACCATTTAAGCAATAGGCAGGCATTGGCTGTTTTCGGTAGAAAGTAACGTTTTTCACCTCATGCGTTTACGTTTGCAGGGCAGGGAGTAGTCGACCTTTTGGCACAGTTGGATGCCATCTTTCATACAAAGGCATGTGCGGGGATTTTTGCGGAACAGATTTAGTCCATCTACAAGTATCGAGTGTAGTCCCGAAGAGGTGAGTTGAAAGTTACTGTTTGCTAGGTTTTGATTGATTTGTATTTTGTAAAGAATGTATATGATAGGAGTATAGGTTTCCGACTTTTTCGCTACAGCTGCTAGAAAAGTTTGAAATTGGAAAGAGGACCGGAAAATACTCAAGTTCGAAAAGCTTTCCTATCGTTCCTTGATATACTTTAAACATGGAAACATAGTACGTGAACAATAACGAGAAATATGACACAAAACGGTGGTACGCTAGCGTATACTTATCGTATTGATGCTACCTCTTATATAATATGTCAAAAACTGGGGCTATTCATTACGTTAGTGGGTTAGTGCACTGTTTGACTCGCAAAAGCAATGTTGTCAGATTCTCAAGTACACATAATGTCAACGCTAGTTATCTTTATAGTTTAAGGTAATTAGGCAATATAATATTAATGTATTCAGGATGACCTGCCGACGCCCTCAAACGAGTCGTCCCACTTTCTGTCACAGTGCCATTTGGCAGGAATAGACGGTCGCAGGATAGATTTCCCCGAGGTTAGTTACACGCTTATAAATTGCTTGGTTAGTTAAACCAATATAACAAACTGAAACTGGTCTTATGACTCGTCTCAAGTGTTTTCTCGTCTTGTTTGAGGAGAATAGCAATAGCTTAGTAAGTGTTTTGAATTAGAAAACCGATCGTTTTTATAGTTGGAGAGTGTTTATCTTGGGACCCTGGTGGGTTCTTGGCTTCTGGGATCAAAATAGAACACATCGTTCTCTAACCTCTTACTGTTTATTCAATGTCAATATTGAACTTTGAACCAGTATTTAAATCACAGCTGAGGAAGTTTTTCGCATCGGTTTTCAGTGTGACAGCTGGCAACTGGGACTTGTAAGGGACAGATGATTGTCACTTTTAGACAGCTCGAATCGATTTGTATAGCGAAAGTATATAGTAGCAAATGTTTTCAAATGACTGGCACAATTTGACACGAAAAAAGTGATAGTATTGTTATAACAGTTTTTATTGTTTCCTTATGGCCTGCATCCATGTTTTGAGTCAAAGTTACTTTCTTTAAATTGTAAAAAGATAGTACCGAAATGGCAAAACAAACTTTTACTTTTACTTTTACAAAACAAACAAACCAAACCTTTATGTGTACTAGGCTGTTTCTGAACGAACCAGTTTTTTGATAAAAATACCCGAGATTCCAAGAGTTTGTTTCAAAAGGGATCATTTTACCGGTTGTTTCGTTTAGGTGTATTGTGGGAAGACTGGTCTCGACATCCCTTGCATCCAGCTAGAGGCCTTTGACACTGAAGTCTTCTCCACGTTCTCCGGACCAGATGGGGGACTCACACAGGTTAATAATATTAATAATATAAAGTTTTTTTACGCCTAGTTATTTTGAATAAAGTTGGTTCACGGATTACCTTTAATTTTTAGAGTCCATCTGTCAGGTTGCGTTCATGCTTCCAGCCTGCGAATTGGGAATTGATGTAATATTTTTTGAGCGCGGCACGACGTATCCTTGATTATTATAATAAGCGCCTGGGGCTGTTTAGTAGAGGTGTTGCAGGAGAGGAGAGAGACCTAACACTAACATGCTTAGTTATCTTCGAAATAACAGGAAAGAGACAACAATAAAATGTTTATTCGTGTTGTCACACCTTAGCAAGATATGATTATGAAAAACATTATGATTTTGCATTAAACGTGGACAAATTATCGTGGTATTGGCTAGAAAGTAGCCTGTTCCTAGGGAAATAGCAAAGGGGACGAGTGGTAAAGGGGACGACCGGGGGACGAGGGTGTGACAAATAGATCTGGTAAAACGAGATATATATATCGGTTCTGCGGCTCACATTGCTAACTAAAACAGTTTATATGGTACTAATAGTGATTGTAGTCACCTCAATACTGATAATTATGATTTTAACTATAATTATTTTGTCGAGCCTCGTCCCCTTTACCCCTCGTCCCCGGTCGTCCACTTTACCCCTCGTCCCCATTGCTATTGGCCCTGTTCCTATGTTTATTGGGCTATTCGGGAAACTTAACTGTAGTATTCTTGATTCCTGAAAATGTGGTTAAACAAGGGCGATTATGTGGACCGATGCCAACGTTCCGGTTCTCTAAACTGCAATACGTTTTTTCAACTGCAGTTTAAATGGGTCGGGATTGGTCCACATTTCTACATAATAGTCTAACTTTAATTTAAAGGTTGGCGAAGTGCGCGGTCATGCGATGGTTCGCATGGCGAATCTGGATGACGAGATGAACATCAGTGTGGACGGGATGACGGATTCTGAGGGGGAAGGAGAAGCTTTCGAAGAAGAAGAAGAGGAGGAGGACGTCGAGCAACCCATCTCGGCCCCCCTCAAGAGACACACCGACAAAAACAGGTACATCCTACTCCGTTTAGTCACCTCTTCAATTAAAATACGGCGTATGTAGGTGTATTATTCAATGTAAATACGCTGTAATTAGTCCGTTTCTCAATGAAAACACGGTTTATGTGGTGTGATCTCGGAGGTGATGCTCTTCCCGAACCAAAATCGAAACGATTCTTCCTGAACCAGGTGGTTCGTTTCAAAAACGACCCAAACTTAGGCTGCCAGTGGTGAAACCGAACCAATTCAATGATAAATGCTAAAGTTGATCGACTACGTAACGTTTGTTAGGGTTTGGTTCGGTTTCCTGTCGGTTTGAGTATACCCAAGGGCCAAGTGGTTCGGTTTTTTACCGAACCAACTGGTTCTTGAAGAAGTGCTTCGAATTTTGTTAGGGATGAGTCGGTTCGGCCGTTCGGGAAGAAATTTGCCGGAGCGGAATTCATAGTAGAGATCGTGACCAGCCGGTTACTTTTTCAAGAAAATGGTCATATACATTTTGCGTGAATACTTGAATATAATATTAGGCTGTAATATAATTCTTTTTCAATATGTTTTGATATATGTGATGTATTGATATATTTCAGAAGTGTCGGTCTTCTGGGTTCTTGTTCGTCCCTGTTAGGACCCAATGGACATCTTCATATTGGACCCGGCACAGGAGCAGGTTATTATTATTATTTATTTACATATGTAAAAAAGTAACAATGTTTCATGTATCACAAAACAGGCACTGTCAGGAATTCCTTAGAAAAAAGATAGTCGGTTTTAGCCTGTAAAATGTAAGTTCATACGAGAAGCAGAATGGTTGTCGCTAGTTGTAATCCTTGTTAACACATTTCCATGAATTGTTTGGGTGTTGATGTTTACTCTAGAGAGACGGCTGTTAGGAGATGTAGTTTATTGCCGTTTCCGGCAATGTTGATTGTAGCGGCTGGCGCCTGGCCCGCCCCGGGCCGTGTCAAATGTTCATTGCTCTCATGACAGATGATTGATGACAGTCAGTCGATTTGATGTTCGCGCCCATTCCAACTCCCAACACTCAGCTGATTTTCTTTCCAGCGGGGGGGGGGGGACTTTTTTTTATTTTCCCCGAAAACTTTTTCCAACATCGCAACCTAAACGTAAAGAACCGGACGCCTAATCTGCAGACAAATTTAGGCGTACAAGAAATGTCGAGTGATTGAGAGCAAGTTTTGATCAAGGAGTAGTGAAAGAAATGGAAATTGTAAGAGGGCTGGTTAGTTACATGTGGTTAGTTGAACCGGGACTAGTTTCAATTTTTGGAACTCTGAACTAACCATTATAAGTCATGAGAATTGAGGTCTTGGGGGTTATTCTCCGTGCGTGCTTGTTGTGTAAAGTTGTCACTATGAGGGGTGGAACCAGTTATGTTTGTACGGGGGGAGTAGGTAACAATGACAGACATGTTGAATGGTCCGTTACGAATACCGCCTATTTACTCACTTTCTCGGAGGACTTGTACAACTAATAAATAGTACTATGGCTGATTCGATTAGAAATATGCGGGTAAAACCGGTTTCACTGGTTATTAGTACAACTCGACCGAGAGACTGGCGTGTAATCTGGTAGTTGTTGGGAAGCGAAAGTCGAGTTGAAAATAACCTAATGTTATGTGCGCTCCGTTCTCTGCTGAACTAGAGTAACTGACCAGCATTTTGTAATTCATGTTTAGGGAGTGCCCAATCTTCGTTGTAGTTGTAGTTTGATCTCGATACACTCCAATAACGAGTTGAACTGTTAAACGAGATTAAACTACAAACGGAGTTGATAAGGGCAACATTCACCGCCTAGGCTTGTTTCGAAAAGAACGAACCCTATTTTTTCATCAGCCTACATCATTCCTGATATTCGCCATAATGCGTTTAAACGGCCGCTTTTAACGAATTAGTGCATTCAGTATACCGGATCAAGCTGTTTTCGACATCGTTTCGGCATTAATCGCATTAGCGGGGAACTATATGGACTATGGTCTGGAATAGTTATGTCATTGCTGAGTTCAAACTACGTTCTCTGGCTGTCAATACATTATCGAGAATGAAACGTAGTATGAGAATCAGATAGGCTTTTGCCTCTCAGAAACTGTAGCAGCAGTCATATGATGGTATCAAACTACAGAAGCGAGAGCATGATGGTCATCGAGATCGAGATTAAGACAGTCTGCGTCTCTGTGACCTGCACACTCTCTCTCGTCGACGCAGCTACCAAAGTGGTTTGCTGATTGGCAAGGAATTGTCAGAGCCTCAGAGCTGTCTATTTGAGTCTAGAATAGTACTATATCATACTTGCAAAACATTTATCTTACCCCTATTGCGGATTAGGGTTGTTAATAGAGGTCAGAGTTCTGGAAAAATAGAGTTTTGAACACAATTGTTTGAAATGCAAAATCGAAATTGAATTGAAATCTGTTCGAAATTGACAATCTCTTTGCAGATCGATACGATTGGAAACGTCACGACTTAGAGCGTGCGTTCGGGATGTCGGTGTCTCTGTACGAGAGAAACCCGTTGACCGGAGTCAATGCCGGGGAACCAGTGGCCGATGTATGGGGAGTGGTGGCCAGGAACAACAACGGGGTACGTATATGCATTGATACACCAGTACGGACTGACTAGTCGACAATAAGTAGTTCGTTTTCAGAACGAGGCACTTAAACATTTTGATTTGGCATATAAACTAGAACGATTTTTTGTTTTCGGGGAGAAAGTAGGCCGTTTTCCACTTTACATGGGTATATATAAACTTTGTCGAGAGAATAGAGTTTCAATGTTTTCGATTACAACTTTTCCACATTTGTTCATCATTTCGGGGAGAAGGTAGTCAACGGTAGTATTGGGTTACCTTACCATGTCTTTGCCGGTTTCGGCCCTGGCGGATAGACTATTACTTCATTTGATAGTACAATAATACTAATATGAAACACAGATAACATAGTGTGTTGCAGGTGTTGGCCCTGGCGGACGGCGTGAATTGGGGAGAGGGTGCCAGACTGGCTGCCAGATGTGCCATTCGGGGCGCCATCGACCACATGAACAGACAGATCGACCACGGAACCATGGCAAACTCGGCCGTACGTTCCTGTTTCACACATTTATGAGGCCAATAGCCAATTCCATATGTAACCGGGGTTTTTGGTAATCCTTTTTTTTAGGTTACCTCACTGGTGACCGGTTTCTCACTCTCTATTTTTGTTATTTTCATAGTCTCCATATCCACAAATCGTTTGTGGAAAAACGCAAAAAGTTCATTTTTAAAGCATATTCGAGTTGGCTCAACGGAAAATTATTATTTGTTCAAACTTGTATTCTACTGGTTTGCATACTGTTCGTTTTGTACAAACACTATATTGTTTTAGTGTTATTCTTTCTCTGTTATTGTAGGAGGTGTTCCACGAGCTACTGGCCTCATTCCATTCTGCGCATTCTCTCATTCTACAAGAAGGGGGACTTCTCACCACCCTCTGTGTAGCTGTAGTTGTACCGGCCAAACACACCAATAGGTATACTTCATTTTTGGTTTATCACTAATGCTCCAGTAAAGTTGGCTGAATAGCAAGCAAAACTACGAAAAACAGTTTCTATGCTTACCCATATCCGAATGACTGGCCTATTTGTGCTTGAGCTCCACTAATTAATGAAAATCGCGCGCAGCGCGAAGCGCTGTGCGAGATTTGTCTTTGGTCCGGCTAATGCGCGCTTCCGTTTTTTTAGTTTCTCCTCAAAAAGGCTAAAATTTGCAAAACAAAGTTTTTATTGATATACTTGTTTTCTATAGCTAATTCCCTAACCGTGTTTCAAATTTGAGCAAAATCGGTCAAGTTTGAGCCAAGTTATGACCTCATGCGCTTCATCAAGAGCGCCAACTTCCGTCGTGTGTGGGTGGGTGGGTGGGTGTGTGTGTGGGTTGTGACAAGAAAAGTAAACCCAGTTTAAGGGTTTATACTCAACCGATTTTGTTGAAAATTGTGGAAGACATGTGATACCTACTCAAACCCTCGCGGAGCAAAAAAAAATTCAAGAAAAAAATGTTTTTGTCAAAGTTATAGATATTTTTCGAAAAGTGTCTGTGTCTCTCCATTTAGCGCGCTCTCTCACTCTCTCTGTCCGGTCGACAACTCAATTTGTATTGTAACTTAGAGTAACAATTACCGATTTGCTCGAAAATTGAAATGTGATGCCATCGTGACTTTTATTTGAATATGAAGTATTCTATTCCTGACGTCCTTCAGGATTCTGGAGACCGGATGACGTCATTTTTGAAAAGTGCAAAGTTGACGTCACATATATTTTCAAATGCTGAAAATATCTTAGAAAGGGTCAATTAACGGTGAAACTCAATCTAAGAGTGACGTATTCTGGGATTCTGGAGACCAGATGACGTCATTTTTGAAAAGTGCAAAGTTGACGTCACATTGATTTTTAAACGATGGTAATATCTTAAAAAGGGTCAATTAACGGAGAAACTCAATCTAAGAGTGACGTATTCTGAGATTCTGGAGACCAGATGACGTCATTTTTTAAAAGTGCAAAGTTGACGTCACATTGATTTTTAAACGATGGTAATATCTTAAAAAGGGTCAATTAAAGGAGAAACTCAATCTAAGAGTGACGTATTCTGAGATTCTGGAGACCAGATGACGTCATTTTTGAAAAGTGCAAAGTTGACGTCACATATATCTTTAAACGATGGTAATATCTTAGAAAGGGTCAATTAACGGTGAAACTCAATCTGAGAGTGATGTATTCTGGGATTCTGGAGACCAGGTGACGTCGATTTTGAAAAGTGCGAAGTTGACGTCACATATATCTTAAAACGATGGTAATATCTTAGAAAGGGTCAATTAACGGTAAAACTCAATCTGAGAGTGATGTATTCTGGGATTCTGGTGATCAGATGACGTCGATTTTGAAAAGTGCAAAGTTGACGTCACATATATTTTCAAATGCTGAAAATATCTTGAAAATGGTACATTATCGACGAAACTTTATCTAAATATGACTTATTCTGGAAATCAGAAGGCCAGATGACGTCAACTTTTAAAAAATTGACGTGAAATATGTTTTCGAATGCTGAAAGTTTCTTAGAAATGGTCAATTCACGATGAAACTTCATTCAAACATGACGTATTCTGGGATTCTGAAAAGCAGAGGGCAGAAAGTAAGTTTTTAGAACTGCAATGTTGACGTCATATTTTTCTCAAATGATAGTAATACTTATGATATATGTATATGTATGTGTATGATATTTGTGTATGCTAGTAATACTTATGATATATGTACAAATGATATATGATAGTAATTGGCAAGTGGTTCATCAAGAAAACAATTTTATCAGCACCGTACAGATCAAACCACATACCTACGACATGTATACAAAAAGAGAAAAATTCATGAAAAAGTGGGGGCCCAACGACTGTGAGATTTGTCTTCTGCTGTGCGCCCCTTAGACAACTACTCTCAAATGGAGCAGCTACTGCTACAAAAACCGAAAAATACTCATGTATAACTGTTAATTACAAACATACAAAAGTCGTAAAATATTTTTTCAAACCTGTAAACTAGAATCTGTAAATAACCGAAAAATACTAATATACTCAAGTATAACTGTTTATTACAAACATACAAAAGTCGTAAAATATTTTCTCAAACCTGTAAACCAGAATCTACAAATCACAGATGTTAACTCAACGTAGTCAATTATAGAGTTCCTGGTTTTGTGCGCAATGGTTGATATTTTTGGTCATTACTTCAATTCTAGGTTCTATAACGTTTGGCATATTATTCAACAGTTGTTCTCTCTTTCACATCTGTGACTTGTAGATTCTAGTTTACAGGTTTGAGAAAATATTTTACGACTTTTGTATGTTTGTAATAAACAGTTATACTTGAGTATATTAGTATTTTTCGGTTATTTACAGATTCTAGTTTACAGGTTTGAAAAAATATTTTACGACTTTTGTATGTTTGTAATTAACAGTTATACATGAGTATTTTTCGGTTTTTGTAGCAGTAGCTGCTCCATTTGAGAGTAGTTGTCTAAGGGGCGCACAGCAGAAGACAAATCTCACAGTCGTTGGGCCCCCACTTTTTCATGAATTGTGCTTCATTTTACTTACTGGCGTCTGAATGTGACACGAGTGACGCGGTTCAAGCGAAATGATGGTTCCCGGTGAATGTTTTTGTGCAAAATCAATTTCGTCAATATTGGTTCTCATGTTTCCTCGAAGCACACACGCAATTGGTATAAATGATAGAGCTACGCTGAATGTTCCACACAAAAGTATCGCCATTCACATCGAAATGGTCAGAGAGTTTGATTAGTCAGTTGGGAATGGATCTTCATTCTGAATTCTAAGAGCGGTACCGGAATCAACAATTCTAGTCTGGAATGACGTGATAATGTGTTTCAGCTGGGTGCTGTGTGTATGTAATGTGGGCGACTCGCTGTGCTTCGTCTACAATCGAAACTATGGAGTTCGCGAAGTGACACTGGGAAGTCATGACATCGATCAGGTTTGTTCTACGAACGTGTTAACCAATCGACTCTGCATGAATATATCCTGTTCCCTGCTCAAAACGATTAGCGCCAATTTTCCGTAATTGACCAGCTACAGAAGCCAGAGAGCGTGCAAGTCAATGAGGCCGCAGACATCTGCGTCTATCTGACCTGTAGACTCTTGACTCTCCCACGGGTCGCTACAAAAGTGGCTGAGAATTGTATGAATGAGTGTAAGACACGTGTTCCAGATGCGAGATATGCGTGATGCGGGCGGAGCATTGGGGCCAGTGGACGGACGAAACCCCCAACTGCACAATCTCACCTGCAGTATGACATTCGTAGAAGAAGGTTAGTTAGATTTAAACGCATATCCCCTCATTGAGCAACCTTTTCACCTGGTTCAATTGTTGCAGGGTTATTTTCTTTGTTCATATATCAATCACATACATAAGGCGACTACAAAAATTTGTTGCAAATCAGGTACTTCATCTGGTTGACTAAACTGAAAACCTGGGTGGAAAATAAAGTTTAACAGAAATTATCGACAATTGTTGAAATTAGAGATTAGTTTAAAATTGCGATTTTGATATTAAGCGGGTGAATCATTGCACCATTTTCAAAATCGCCCTACGTTTGATCAACCACGATTCATTATTTTGATTGTCCTGATTGGTTGACTGATTGAAACACGAGCAGGGTGTAGAGCTAATACATAATGGAGCTGGTAACATCTTGCATTCCAGTCACTGGTCTAACTGTGTTTGTCTTCAGGTGACATGGTTTTCATAACTTCTGATGGTGTTTCCGACAACTTCGATCCGGTGGTTGGAAAGTTCTGTGTGATAAAAAAAACGGAGAGTGAGAACAAGGAGAATTCCCATCTACCCCCAAGACAGACGACCACCAGGAATCTATCGGTGTACGTTGGTTACTAGATCTTTTCCTTTGTTTCATGAAGGGTTCTTTAGCACTCGAATCACATGAGCAAGCTCAATTTCTGCCTATAGTGCACCTGTATCCTCGATGAAGCTACATTTTTGTGTCTTCACGTATTCTGTTTCCTCAAGTATCAATTTCTCAACTCAATAATGCCTGATGCATACATGTCACACATAATCATTAAGTTCGTGTGTTGGCCACGTCCCACGTAAATCGATACGTGTGTGCGTGTGTTATCTTTTCTAGTAATGCGACAAGTATCTATATATATATATATATATATATATATATATATATATATATATATATATATATATATATATATATATATATATATATATATATATATATATATATATATCCCTGTTCAGTACGACGAAGGACTCTCCGTCCCGAGAATACGCGAGAAACCGGGCGTGTGCGGCGAGTCTTCCCTGTGTGGATGCGGCCGGTAGACACGAGTTGATGTTGGTCAGAATGAGGGACATCATTGCCAATGGAATGCAACCCCCCGATGAGGTATAGTCTGTTTCACCAGTCGATGTACTTTACAGTAATTATTATTATTTATTGGTTTGGTTTCAACTTTGATCGTTTGTAGTAGTGAATGTGCAGAAGCCACCACCAACATTCGGAGAAAAGCCAATATGCCAAACGTTGACCTGGAAGTTTAAGCAGATTACTGTAGAGGATAGAGGGTGTACGTCATAATTGGTAGAAACAATCTGTAGGCACATGATTTCAGTTGTTAATCGAGTTCAAAATGTTGAGTTTTCGAGTAGAGTTAGTCATATATTATCTATTCTCCGGCAACCTTCTCTAAATTGCCCGAAAACTTGATAAACAAAACAAGCTTATTTTCCACTCAATTCATGCAATCCTACAAGGCATCTGGTTTTTTAGTAAAGCTGGGCGTTTTCGACAACTTGCCCACTCAGGCAACTTGGAAACGGTTGGGTTAGTTGATGGGTTGAGAACCAGATCAATTGTATAAAATACTGTTTTCAGGGTCGATCTAATAAACATAATTTCCTTTATTGATTGAAATGGCGTGAACAATTATCTTTCGCTTGCAGGTGCGAGTTTCTCCCCGCCACGAGCCGCTTTTCTCCTCGGTCTCCGCCTCGCTTCTCTGTAATCGACTCGTCCAATTTGCCACTCAACTCAGCTCGTTAGTTTTCAATATGTACATATTGATAGTTAATGGTATGGTGACGGTGAACTCTATACTATATGTAACTTAGTGGTTACGTAACCTAACTATTTTGGTAATGTGTTTCTGAGGTTACCCCAGTAGGTAACCGGTTGGTAGCATGAAAAGAAACGCGGTTATCTATGCGCAAAATATGGTTTCTACTGTTAGTTTGAACGGTAGCCGGATTTTAGTTCCAGGTTTCTTCCCGGTTACCTGCCAAGGTAACCTCAAAGCCAGGTTACCAAAAAAGGATTAGGTTACGTGAAAACCCGGTTAGTTGTAGAATTGGCTGGCGGCTTTCTTTTCACGATAAGTTGTTAATAAACAGGTAGTTTAGCTAGACAACCAACCATAACACGGGAGGAAAAAGGCTAATTAAAATTAATTGGTATGTTTGAAATTGGGATAGTTCAGTTCATCCGACTTGAAGAACAACCAGTAGTGGGTGGAGTAGGACATCAAACAAAGTCGCTTTATGTTTGTTAAAATTGGCTTTCTCGTTTTGATTGATCCGAGAATTGTATCTGAATGTTTCAGTGTCAGTGAATTTAGCTTTTTCCCAGTGCACCCGTTAGTATCGAATAGTGAAAGATCAAGAACATTAAAACTATCATGGCGACGTATTCGTTATTTACAAAGATACATCATGTCTTCTCAAATGGGTTTTGTGGTGATGGACGCATGACGCATAATAATATCGTCTTTAAAGACCGATTTTTATTAAAACGTGTAGTAGTTAAAGGGTTGAACTGAACGAAGAGTTGTTTGTATGTTTTTCTTGTTTCATTCGTTACACTTATTTTCTTCTAGTGCGAAAAGAAGAACGTTGGAGAATCCCGAGTTGTACAACAAACGGGATAAAATGACAAAGTCGGAGCAGCGAGCAATGTGAGTATCACTCTTTGGAGTCTTTGGTTGAGGGTCGTTCAGGGTAAAACAGGCCAAGGCGGCACATCTCGTCTGTTCTGATGTGATTTTGTAGTTCGATTCCTCACAAATTTGGTCGTAGAATGAAAATTATGCTGTGTGTGTGTAGATCCGACTACAAATCAGATGTGATCTTCACCCACACCGTCTAGATGAGTTAACATTCCAGACAAAGTACTTAAAGCACCCTGAGTTTTTCTCCAGCAAAACACGTGAGGTTTCTCACATGCTACGTTTTACAAACTAGTGTTATTTTATATATGAAATAGACACTTCTAGTCAACGTTTATTCGTGTCCTCCTTTCAATGCCCAACCAGAAAACAGCTGTTTGTACGTCGGAAGCAATAGTTCTGAATTCGATTATGCAATGTGAGAGTCGACGTTAAAATGACAAGGACTACAGTGGTAGTCTAGTTCAATGTTTCACGTCACCCAGTGAACCTGAATATGTTAGATTTTTCCGTAGCGTGTCGACACAGTGTATGTTTTTCTGTCTATGTTTGTAGTTTCATGTTTGTGTTAGTGTTTGTAGATGTTGGGTTTCGGGGTCGCGTTTCGTGGGATACGGCGAATATCGAGTTCAAACTACAACTCAATGGTCATTCCCTATATAAAGTGTGTTGCAGTCGTCGTGCGGTGCGTGAGAAGATAGTCGATATGTCGGGTAAATTGGACCACGCAAGTGTCGTCTGCTATCGGGTCGGATATCGACATTTACCAAGTACGTTTCGCTAGAAAAACTCAGTTAGTTCGATATAAACGTTTCGCCCTAATTCAATTGTTTTATACCACAGGCTGTGGAGTGTGAAAATCGATAAAAACGTGAAAATGGGAAAATCATCACCTATTTGGAAATCTTTTGCTGTATTCGAATCAATCTGTATTGTTCAGCGTTTTCCATACATATATTCACATGTTATCATTTAGACTCTCCTTCCCCCGTGAAAAGCCACCGTTTCGCTCAGCTAGGATGTGCGCAGTCAGGTAATTCCGTTGGTATTTTGAGCCAGACGTTATTTAGTTTCCATTGTAGTCAAGTGAATAGCGTCTGTTTGTTAGCCTTTTACACTCACCTAACTCTGTTTATCTCTGAGTTGAGTTGGCTGTTTTACTGCCGCATATGTGATACACTGTTCATCTAGGGGACCTGGGGTCCTTCACTTTCTTCTTAAAACTGGTCTGAGGACACCTACCACCAGGTACCGTTATTTTCTCGTATTTTCTGCGAAGGGGATGTTCAACTCGTGAAACATTCAATTCTCTACTACCGCTGTGAATTGTAATCTGGTTCGTTAGTTTGTACGGTAACGGTAAGTTTGTTTCAGGTTACCTTCTTACCTACCGGCTACAGTTACTTGTGAGGTAACTGGTAAAAAGGTTACTAAAAAAACGGTTAGATATAGCCAATGGTTTTCAGATGCAGTAGATGAATCGGGCGAGATAGCTCCTGTCAGTGTGGCTCTGGAAGCATCATTCGAGAACTATGGCCGGGTAGAAAATGCGTCGGTATGTGACTTTTCTCCTGCTTTTCATAACTGAGGGACCCCGCAATACACTATAAAGGGTCAAATCGGGACAAAAACGTTGCAAGTGCAGTCCCGAAAAAGTTAATCTTGCCTGAGTCTCTAACATGGCCCCAGGAAGTTCGATATTAAAATAACGGACTATTTCCCACATGTATCCGGAAAATTGGCAGCCCGACGGTTGAATAGAACAGATTTTCTCTCACGCACTTCTCTCAATGCGTTTACTACTTTACGAGTAGTACAATTTGTGTGTATGTGTTGGAGTGTAGGCATGTTTCGGGGGGGATTCGTTCTCAGTTCTATTCAGAATTTCGTTAGCATGTGGGACTTCGTTTATGCTGTGGAATAGCACGTCATTTTGGTCAAATTGGCTTTTTGATCAATTTCATCGCATGTAATCAGACAAATCCACCAAACCTGGAAAATTGGGCATTCTTCAAGCGAAATTATGAAATCTAACTACTGGACGTGTTGAAGCGGCGTCCATTTTGAAGAAGTCTGTGCCGCGGTAATGCTTTATGAGTGGCCAATTCCACAGGTAACCTGGTTTTTGGAAATTCTCCGTTTAGTTTGCCTAATCAAATGACCGAAAACTGGGATTGTTGAAAGAATGCGCCTATCGTTGTTTTCCCTCTTGCAGTGTTGTAATACCGTATCCCTGCGGGGCGACCGCTGCTCTACCCGTTTCAATGTAAACCTGTTGGACAATGGTCGTCGAACGATGCAACCTGATCCGGTAGGCCATGTGATGTCGGATCTAGTGGAACCCCGTTCTCCGGTTGGCACCCGGCCAATTAGTCCCTACGAACAGTTGCCGGTAAGTTGACCCGTAAAATGGCTCACATTGCAGAGGCGCCGATTGGAAACCTAGTTTATATAACCAAGTAGTAAGACTCTAAGTTGACTCTAATAGTTCGTAGTTCAGTTATTGGGAGACATTAGTTCGACATTTCTTCTCTGTTGGGGCATTCCACTCTGTTCACATTTAACCTTTTTTATGGTTGTTTAATAGAAATTCTCTGCATCGATTCATCACAAAAAGTAAAAAGCTTACGTAAAACGAGCATTAATGACAGATGCGCGTATTCATACCAGTCAGCTTTGTAACCTATTTCGGTATGCATAGATCTGTATCGTCGAGCATGATCTATTCGTGTTGTAGTATATGGAATATGTATCTGTTGTGAATTCTAGGGCTAGTTTTCTTGTTGGTTGTCAGTTATTCGTGTATTCTGAAGAGAAACAGACAATCTCGTAAACCACTCTAGCCAAGAGTCTCTTTATGGTTTATGTCGGCGGCAGATACATAGAAATTTGTGTGCGATGCGTACAGTATTCATGATTGGTAGCCATTCTTTAATCGATGTATCTTTCACAGACAAAAAACTCGCCACCACTTGGAACTTGGACACTATGTGCTTAGTCAAGGTTGCCACTAAAGTCGTTTCAGCCCTGATTCTAGACGATTTTGGTGTTGTGGTTGAACCCCTCTGATACCCTCTGATAGTATACCATCTAAAAGTATTCACGACAACAGTTTCAATCAAATTTAACAGTATAATGGTAATAGTTCCATATGGAATGGGAAGTTCAGCACATTAATATAACTATGACATCAAAAACGTCCTAGTGACATAAATATGTTTTATTCGAATGAATAACCTATATAATATGTGTTTTGTTGCAGTTGAGCGCCGATATGGATGTGCCTTCGAAGCGAAAGAAGCACGGTAGAGGCAGTGCGGCCAGACACACGTTGGGGGTAGATGTGCAATGGCTGAAGAAGAAATTGGGCGGGAAAAAGGAGGACACGCCCCCCGTAGCGGAACAGCAGTTAGTTCACCTTACAACTGTTTCATTTTACCACATTGGGGAAGACTGTATACTTTTAGTCAACTGCACATTCACGCGAAACATGTGAAACAGAGCAGAACTCAGTAAAGTGCAAAGGCAAAGTGCGCGATTTTTCAGTAGAGTGTGGACTTTACGTGAAACGTGACTATTCAGTTCCCTTCTGTCTAAACCTTTGAGTTTGCGTCAGTTATGTCCAGCAAGCCGTTTTATAGTTTTTAGTGGTAACGGAGAGTAAACTAAAATCTGAAAACTTTTTGATCAAAATTACTCTTTGATATACTTTCTTCTTTTCGGCGAAATAGTGGTCGGTGTTTGGTATTTTTCTCAGCATTCGAACAACTGTACTGGTGTCATTATTTTTCAATGGGATATTGGTTGAGGGTGGACGAGTGTGGCAGTAGCAGTGGCGAGCGGATGTCGCTGCGACACCGGATTCGCGGTCTGCTCGGATCTTCGCGGAACATTTCGAGTTCCCGCACGGATTCCCTGCCCGATACCGTATCCAATCGAACCGCCCGACCACAGGGACTACCCCTCAGAAACACACATTCATACAAGTAAAGTAAGATGAAGTATACTGCTAGTCAATTGCACGGTCACGTGAAACATGGTAAACACAACAGAACTCAGAAACAATGACAAAGTGCACGATGCCTCATTTGATTACTAACTTCACGTGACTATTCAATTTACTTCTAGTATGAGTATGATTGATGTTTTGGATAGTATTTTTAGCAAAAGAATCGTGCGCATCGAAAGGGTGACCACAACACGCATTTACTTTACGACCTATTCCTCTGAAAACCAAAATTTTCCGAAAAACATGCAAAAATTAGTTTTTTTTTGGAGTGACGTGGCGTGCAACTGGTGGTCGCCCCTGGACAGCACTTACATATTCACATAAGTATTTTTCTATGTTTCAATCAAGAACTTGCTTTACTCATGTCTATAGATCAGATATAAGGTCTGGTTAAGCTACCATTTGGCTTAAAAATAGATCATGTCTGTTTTCTCCATTCTCTCGATTTCATTCATTCATCATACTATCTTTCACTACATGTAGCTCAGCTTTCTAAGATCTTTTTTTAAGATCGAAAAAGTCTATCTTTCGATAATCAAACTACTTCCATCGTGTACAACATAGTCGATACCATTCCAATCAAATTGTTTTCCAAGTTCTCGGTGTTTTGTCTGTGTTTTTCGATTGTTGTTACTCGTTATGTCTGTTCGCATAACATGTCTTTCTTGCTATAGGTACACTTAGGACTATTTTATTATCACCCCTTCTCGAATGCGGAATAGTGAAGGGGACGAAAGTCTGACAAATAGAACAAGTATTTAGGGTTGTAGTGAAAATATGCTAACTGCAAAAACCACGTAATGGGGTGATATAAAATATCCGGTTTACATTCACACATTCTCCATAATGCTTTAGTATTAGATTGATGATAGTGTTGACAAGATCTGATAATTCTACTAGATTTAATTTCGTGGAGCTTACATCAGTTTGTATTGTATATTCAACCCGAGTGTTGTTAAAACGTTTAATGTAAACAATTAGAGACAGGAAATACTTTTTATTATATCCTATATCCGATTGTTCGGTATTTTGATTGTTTACCTTGTTTAGATCGAATATACATCGACTATCGCGCGCAGCGCGAAGCGCTGTGCGAGATTTGTCTTTGGTCCGGCTAATGCGCGCTTTCATTTTTTTAGTTCACTCTCAAAAAGGTCCAATTGTGCAAATCAGAACTTTTTATGATTTGCTGATTTTCTATGGCACATTTACGAGTTATGTTCGAAATTTGAACAAAATTGATTGAGTTTGAGCCGAGTTATGACGTTATGCGCTTCATGCAGACCGCCAACTTCCGCCGTGTTTCCTTCCGTCTGTCCTTCCGTCTGTGTTGGTGCGCACTCCTGGGAAATTTTTATGTGTGAACCGATTTGACTGAAAATTTGGGACACGATAGATATCCCACTCAAACCTTGGGGGCGCAAACTTTTTTTCGAAAAAAATTTTTTTTCATCAAGTTATAGGTCTTTGAAAATGTCTCTGCGTCTCTTCATTTCGTGCACTCTCTCGCCCTCTCTGTCGGGGTAAATCAAATTGCGTTATAACTCAGCTCAGTCCTAACCAATTCAAGTAAAATTTGAAGTATGATACCACCACATGAACTGACATCGATTTAGATGTAAGTCTTCTACTGATGACGTCATCGAGGATTCTGGAGCTCGCATGACGTCATTTTTGAAAAGTGCAAAGTTGACGTCACATTTGTTTTCAAATGATGGTAATATCTTAGAAAGGGTCAATTAACGGTGAAACTCAATCTAAGAGTGACGTATTCTGGGATTCTGGAGACCAGATGACGTCATTATTGAAAAGTGCAAAGTTGACGTCACATATATTTTCAAATGCTGAAAATGTCTTAGAAAGGGTCAATTAACGGTGAAACTTTATCTAAATATGACTTATTCTGGAATTCAGAAGGCCAGATGACGTCAACTTTTGAAAAAATTGACGTGAAATATGTTTTCGAATGCTGGAAGTTTCTTAAAAATGGTCAATTCACGATGAAAGTTCATTCAAACATGACGTATTCTGGGATTCTGAAGGGCAGATGAACTAAGTTTCTAGAACTGCAATGTTGACGTCATATTTTTTTCCGAATGATGGTAATACTTGACAAGTGGTTGATTAAGGAAACAATTTTATCTGCACCGTACAGATCAAACCACATACCTACGGCATGTATACAAAAAGAGAAAAATTCTTGAAAAAGTGGGGGCCCAACGAATGTAAGATTTGTCTTCTGCTGTGCGTCCCTTAGACAACTACTCGTAAATGGAACAGCTACTGCTACAAAAACCGAAAAATACTAATATACTCAAGTATAACTGTTCATTACAAACATACAAAAGTCGTAAAATATTTTCTCAAACCTGTAAACTAGAATCTACAAATCACAGATGTTAACTCAACGTACTCAATTATAGAGTTCCTGGTTTTGTGCACAATGGTTGGCATTTTTTGTCATTACTTCAATTCTAGGTGCTATAACGTTTGTCATAATATTCAACAGTTGTTCTCTCTTTCGCAGCTGTGACTTGTAGATTCTAGTTTACAGGTTTGAGAAAATATTTTACGACTTTTGTATGTTTGTAATGAACAGTTATACTTGAGTATATTAGTATTTTTCGGTTTTTGTAGCAGTAGCTGTTCCATTTACGAGTAGTTGTCTAAGGGACGCACAGCAGAAGACAAATCTTACATTCGTTGGGCCCCCACTTTTTCAAGAATTTTACACTTGTGTTAGATGTAACCCGTCTTTTACCCTTTAAGTGCACTTTTCAGAGAATTATGTTGCAAGTTTCAGTTTATGAATGAATTATATGTTGTTATGTATGTTTAAATCAAAACTTACTAAAACTAATTAACAAAAGACAAAAAAAAAATTTCTGCCATAGTGTTCAGCAAGAAAAGTATATGACCCTTTCACCGTTTTGCACAGACTGGCATCAAAAATTCAACTTGACTCCTTACAAAGTCTGCTTTTAAGGGCCGATAAAGTATTTTGGTCCAGACCAGAATAGGGATGATGTTATATAGTTTGTTCCACCCACTCATGACCCTCTACAGTAATCTGCTCAAACTTTCAGGTCAACGTTTGGTATGTTGGCGTTTATAGATTTTCTCCAAATTTTGGTAGTGTCTTCTGCACAGTAACTACTACACACTCTAAAAGAATCGTTGTTTTCCTATCGTTGTTTTCCCTCTTGCAGTGTTGTAATACCGTATCCCTGCGGGGCGACCGCTGCTCTACCCGTTTCAATGTAAACCTGTTGGACAATGGTCGTCGAACGATGCAACCTGATCCGGTAGGCCATGTGATGTCGGATCTGGTGGAACCCCGTTCTCCGGTTGGCACCCGGCCAATTAGTCCCTACGAACAGTTGCCGGTAAGTTGACCCGTAAAATGGCTCACATTGCAGAGGCGCCGATTGGAAACCTAGTTTATATAACCAAGTAGTAAGACTCTAAGTTGACTCTAATAGTTCGTAGTTCAGTTATTGGGAGACATTAGTTCGACATTTCTTCTCTGTTGGGGCATTCCACTCTGTTCACATTTAACCTTTTTTATGGTTGTTTAATAGAAATTCTCTGCATCGATTCATCACAAAAAGTAAAAAGCTTACGTAAAACGAGCATTAATGACAGATGCGCGTATTCATACCAGTCAGCTTTGTAACCTATTTCGGTATGCATAGATCTGTATCGTCGAGCATGATCTATTCGTGTTGTAGTATATGGAATATGTATCTGTTGTGAATTCTAGGGCTAGTTTTCTTGTTGGTTGTCAGTTATTCGTGTATTCTGAAGAGAAACAGACAATCTCGTAAACCACTCTAGCCAAGAGTCTCTTTATGGTTTATGTCGGCGGCAGATACATAGAAATTTGTGTGCGATGCGTACAGTATTCATGATTGGTAGCCATTCTTTAATCGATGTATCTTTCACAGACAAAAAACTCGCCACCACTTGGAACTTGGACACTATGTGCTTAGTCAAGGTTGCCACTAAAGTCGTTTCAGCCCTGATTCTAGACGATTTTGGTGTTGTGGTTGAACCCCTCTGATACCCTCTGATAGTATACCATCTAAAAGTATTCACGACAACAGTTTCAATCAAATTTAACAGTATAATGGTAATAGTTCCATATGGAATGGGAAGTTCAGCACATTAATATAACTATGACATCAAAAACGTCCTAGTGACATAAATATGTTTTATTCGAATGAATAACCTATATAATATGTGTTTTGTTGCAGTTGAGCGCCGATATGGATGTGCCTTCGAAGCGAAAGAAGCACGGTAGAGGCAGTGCGGCCAGACACACGTTGGGGGTAGATGTGCAATGGCTGAAGAAGAAATTGGGCGGGAAAAAGGAGGACACGCCCCCCGTAGCGGAACAGCAGTTAGTTCACCTTACAACTGTTTCATTTTACCACATTGGGGAAGACTGTATACTTTTAGTCAACTGCACATTCACGCGAAACATGTGAAACAGAGCAGAACTCAGTAAAGTGCAAAGGCAAAGTGCGCGATTTTTCAGTAGAGTGTGGACTTTACGTGAAACGTGACTATTCAGTTCCCTTCTGTCTAAACCTTTGAGTTTGCGTCAGTTATGTCCAGCAAGCCGTTTTATAGTTTTTAGTGGTAACGGAGAGTAAACTAAAATCTGAAAACTTTTTGATCAAAATTACTCTTTGATATACTTTCTTCTTTTCGGCGAAATAGTGGTCGGTGTTTGGTATTTTTCTCAGCATTCGAACAACTGTACTGGTGTCATTATTTTTCAATGGGATATTGGTTGAGGGTGGACGAGTGTGGCAGTAGCAGTGGCGAGCGGATGTCGCTGCGACACCGGATTCGCGGTCTGCTCGGATCTTCGCGGAACATTTCGAGTTCCCGCACGGATTCCCTGCCCGATACCGTATCCAATCGAACCGCCCGACCACAGGGACTACCCCTCAGAAACACACATTCATACAAGTAAAGTAAGATGAAGTATACTGCTAGTCAATTGCACGGTCACGTGAAACATGGTAAACACAACAGAACTCAGAAACAATGACAAAGTGCACGATGCCTCATTTGATTACTAACTTCACGTGACTATTCAATTTACTTCTAGTATGAGTATGATTGATGTTTTGGATAGTATTTTTAGCAAAAGAATCGTGCGCATCGAAAGGGTGACCACAACACGCATTTACTTTACGACCTATTCCTCTGAAAACCAAAATTTTCCGAAAAACATGCAAAAATGAGTTTTTTTTTGGAGTGACGTGGCGTGCAACTGGTGGTCGCCCCTGGACAGCACTTACATATTCACATAAGTATTTTTCTATGTTTCAATCAAGAACTTGCTTTACTCATGTCTATAGATCAGATATAAGGTCTGGTTAAGCTACCATTTGGCTTAAAAATAGATCATGTCTGTTTTCTCCATTCTCTCGATTTCATTCATTCATCATACTATCTTTCACTACATGTAGCTCAGCTTTCTAAGATCTTTTTTTAAGATCGAAAAAGTCTATCTTTCGATAATCAAACTACTTCCATCGTGTACAACATAGTCGATACCATTCCAATCAAATTGTTTTCCAAGTTCTCGGTGTTTTGTCTGTGTTTTTCGATTGTTGTTACTCGTTATGTCTGTTCGCATAACATGTCTTTCTTGCTATAGGTACACTTAGGACTATTTTATTATCACCCCTTCTCGAATGCGGAATAGTGAAGGGGACGAAAGTCTGACAAATAGAACAAGTATTTAGGGTTGTAGTGAAAATATGCTAACTGCAAAAACCACGTAATGGGGTGATATAAAATATCCGGTTTACATTCACACATTCTCCATAATGCTTTAGTATTAGATTGATGATAGTGTTGACAAGATCTGATAATTCTACTAGATTTAATTTCGTGGAGCTTACATCAGTTTGTATTGTATATTCAACCCGAGTGTTGTTAAAACGTTTAATGTAAACAATTAGAGACAGGAAATACTTTTTATTATATCCTATATCCGATTGTTCGGTATTTTGATTGTTTACCTTGTTTAGATCGAATATACATCGACTATTTTACACTTGTGTTAGATGTAACCCGTCTTTTACCCTTTAAGTGCACTTTTCAGAGAATTATGTTGCAAGTTTCAGTTTATGAATGAATTATATGTTGTTATGTATGTTTAAATCAAAACTTACTAAAACTAATTAACAAAAGACAAAAAAAAAATTTCTGCCATAGTGTTCAGCAAGAAAAGTATATGACCCTTTCACCGTTTTGCACAGACTGGCATCAAAAATTCAACTTGACTCCTTACAAAGTCTGCTTTTAAGGGCCGATAAAGTATTTTGGTCCAGACCAGAATAGGGATGATGTTATATAGTTTGTTCCACCCACTCATGACCCTCTACAGTAATCTGCTCAAACTTTCAGGTCAACGTTTGGTATGTTGGCGTTTATAGATTTTCTCCAAATTTTGGTAGTGTCTTCTGCACAGTAACTACTACACACTCTAAAAGAATCGTTGTTTTCCTATCGTTGTTTTCCCTCTTGCAGTGTTGTAATACCGTATCCCTGCGGGGCGACCGCTGCTCTACCCGTTTCAATGTAAACCTGTTGGACAATGGTCGTCGAACGATGCAACCTGATCCGGTAGGCCATGTGATGTCGGATCTGGTGGAACCCCGTTCTCCGGTTGGCACCCGGCCAATTAGTCCCTACGAACAGTTGCCGGTAAGTTGACCCGTAAAATGGCTCACATTGCAGAGGCGCCGATTGGAAACCTAGTTTATATAACCAAGTAGTAAGACTCTAAGTTGACTCTAATAGTTCGTAGTTCAGTTATTGGGAGACATTAGTTCGACATTTCTTCTCTGTTGGGGCATTCCACTCTGTTCACATTTAACCTTTTTTATGGTTGTTTAATAGAAATTCTCTGCATCGATTCATCACAAAAAGTAAAAAGCTTACGTAAAACGAGCATTAATGACAGATGCGCGTATTCATACCAGTCAGCTTTGTAACCTATTTCGGTATGCATAGATCTGTATCGTCGAGCATGATCTATTCGTGTTGTAGTATATGGAATATGTATCTGTTGTGAATTCTAGGGCTAGTTTTCTTGTTGGTTGTCAGTTATTCGTGTATTCTGAAGAGAAACAGACAATCTCGTAAACCACTCTAGCCAAGAGTCTCTTTATGGTTTATGTCGGCGGCAGATACATAGAAATTTGTGTGCGATGCGTACAGTATTCATGATTGGTAGCCATTCTTTAATCGATGTATCTTTCACAGACAAAAAACTCGCCACCACTTGGAACTTGGACACTATGTGCTTAGTCAAGGTTGCCACTAAAGTCGTTTCAGCCCTGATTCTAGACGATTTTGGTGTTGTGGTTGAACCCCTCTGATACCCTCTGATAGTATACCATCTAAAAGTATTCACGACAACAGTTTCAATCAAATTTAACAGTATAATGGTAATAGTTCCATATGGAATGGGAAGTTCAGCACATTAATATAACTATGACATCAAAAACGTCCTAGTGACATAAATATGTTTTATTCGAATGAATAACCTATATAATATGTGTTTTGTTGCAGTTGAGCGCCGATATGGATGTGCCTTCGAAGCGAAAGAAGCACGGTAGAGGCAGTGCGGCCAAACACACGTTGGGGGTAGATGTGCAATGGCTGAAGAAGAAATTGGGCGGGAAAAAGGAGGACACGCCCCCCGTAGCGGAACAGCAGTTAGTTCACCTTACAACTGTTTCATTTTACCACATTGGGGAAGACTGTATACTTTTAGTCAACTGCACATTCACGCGAAACATGTGAAACAGAGCAGAACTCAGTAAAGTGCAAAGGCAAAGTGCGCGATTTTTCAGTAGAGTGTGGACTTTACGTGAAACGTGACTATTCAGTTCCCTTCTGTCTAAACCTTTGAGTTTGCGTCAGTTATGTCCAGCAAGCCGTTTTATAGTTTTTAGTGGTAACGGAGAGTAAACTAAAATCTGAAAACTTTTTGATCAAAATTACTCTTTGATATACTTTCTTCTTTTCGGCGAAATAGTGGTCGGTGTTTGGTATTTTTCTCAGCATTCGAACAACTGTACTGGTGTCATTATTTTTCAATGGGATATTGGTTGAGGGTGGACGAGTGTGGCAGTAGCAGTGGCGAGCGGATGTCGCTGCGACACCGGATTCGCGGTCTGCTCGGATCTTCGCGGAACATTTCGAGTTCCCGCACGGATTCCCTGCCCGATACCGTATCCAATCGAACCGCCCGACCACAGGGACTACCCCTCAGAAACACACATTCATACAAGTAAAGTAAGATGAAGTATACTGCTAGTCAATTGCACGGTCACGTGAAACATGGTAAACACAACAGAACTCAGAAACAATGACAAAGTGCACGATGCCTCATTTGATTACTAACTTCACGTGACTATTCAATTTACTTCTAGTATGAGTATGATTGATGTTTTGGATAGTATTTTTAGCAAAAGAATCGTGCGCATCGAAAGGGTGACCACAACACGCATTTACTTTACGACCTATTCCTCTGAAAACCAAAATTTTCCGAAAAACATGCAAAAATGAGTTTTTTTTTGGAGTGACGTGGCGTGCAACTGGTGGTCGCCCCTGGACAGCACTTACATATTCACATAAGTATTTTTCTATGTTTCAATCAAGAACTTGCTTTACTCATGTCTATAGATCAGATATAAGGTCTGGTTAAGCTACCATTTGGCTTAAAAATAGATCATGTCTGTTTTCTCCATTCTCTCGATTTCATTCATTCATCATACTATCTTTCACTACATGTAGCTCAGCTTTCTAAGATCTTTTTTTAAGATCGAAAAAGTCTATCTTTCGATAATCAAACTACTTCCATCGTGTACAACATAGTCGATACCATTCCAATCAAATTGTTTTCCAAGTTCTCGGTGTTTTGTCTGTGTTTTTCGATTGTTGTTACTCGTTATGTCTGTTCGCATAACATGTCTTTCTTGCTATAGGTACACTTAGGACTATTTTATTATCACCCCTTCTCGAATGCGGAATAGTGAAGGGGACGAAAGTCTGACAAATAGAACAAGTATTTAGGGTTGTAGTGAAAATATGCTAACTGCAAAAACCACGTAATGGGGTGATATAAAATATCCGGTTTACATTCACACATTCTCCATAATGCTTTAGTATTAGATTGATGATAGTGTTGACAAGATCTGATAATTCTACTAGATTTAATTTCGTGGAGCTTACATCAGTTTGTATTGTATATTCAACCCGAGTGTTGTTAAAACGTTTAATGTAAACAATTAGAGACAGGAAATACTTTTTATTATATCCTATATCCGATTGTTCGGTATTTTGATTGTTTACCTTGTTTATATCGAATATACATCGACTATTTTACACTTGTGTTAGATGTAACCCGTCTTTTACCCTTTAAGTGCACTTTTCAGAGAATTATGTTGCAAGTTTCAGTTTATGAATGAATTATATGCTGTTATGTATGTTTAAATCAAAACTTACTAAAACTAATTAACAAAAGACAAAAAAAATATTTCTGCCATAGTGTTCAGCAAGAAAAGTATATGACCCTTTCACCGTTTTGCACAGACTGGCATCAAAAATTCAACTTGACTCCTTACAAAGTCTGCTTTTAAGGGCCGATAAAGTATTTTGGTCCAGACCAGAATAGGGATGATGTTATATAGTTTGTTCCACCCACTCATGACCCTCTACAGTAATCTGCTCAAACTTTCAGGTCAACGTTTGGTATGTTGGCGTTTATAGATTTTCTCCAAATTTTGGTAGTGTCTTCTGCACAGTAACTACTACACACTCTAAAAGAATGAGATCAAATCAAAGGATAATTCGTAAAAAGTGGGGGACCAGGAAGTGTGTGAGTTCTGTTCGGTTTCACCGTTTTCTGCAAAAAGTGAACAATACGATGTTGTGAATGAGTGTGCAACAAAAAAAGAACGATACATTTGTTTGCACTACGGTTCACAAAAACAGAATATACGAAGTATAACTTGAACGTAAAAGTGCATAGTGGTATTCCCTAAGAACGTTGTGAACCGTTGTGCAAACAAATGTATCGTTCTTTTTTTGTTGCACACTCATTCACAACATCGTATTGTTCACTTTTTGCAGAAAACGGTGAAACCGAACAGAACTCACACACTTCCTGGACCCCCACTTTTTACGAATTGTTCTATTTTTGCTAGTTGTACTAGTACAACCACTCCTTCTGTTGACCGAAAAAACGATTTTTGAATAGTGGTTACCATCAAACATCCTGATATCTGGAAGTTCCGAGTTTTCAAACGATGTGATCCTACTTTTTTAATATTTTTAGCGCTAATTGACCTCTTAAATTGGCGTGACAGGCGAAACTGGTTCAAAAACAGCTTTTTTCCGCTTCCTTAATTAAAATCAGAATATTGTGAAAAATCTGCGTCATTACAGTACAAAGAAAATCTCTCAATTGGCGCGAACGGGCGTCAGCCAATGGCGCCATACATGGAACATGTTACTCTTATTGGTAAAAAATAACTGGAATGAATGGCCTCGACCAATTAGCACAATTTCCGACTGTTTTTTGGTTCAGAAACCCTATTTTTAATTTTGGTGCCATTTGGCGGATAAAGTACCGTTTTGGCGCAGAATCTCAAAGAAATGTTGGTATCCAAGCCGTATTCGTCAACTATGTTCATATTTCGGACATCTGTGGAACATATCGCTCGTTACCCTACTTGCCTGGCGTTGTTCTAATTTGGCGCCACTGGGCGACAGCGTTTGGCGCCAAATATAAACCATGACACCAAATTTTTAGAAAAGCCTGGGATTCACTAATCTAACCTCTGTGCGAAATTTGGGAGCATTTCATCCATGGGAACACATATTTTCCAGCTTCTGGCGCCTATTGGCGCCCGCGCCAAGCGCCAAACAAAACGTGACATCACCAAACTTTGGGGGCCGAGCTAACTTTGGGGTCTACGCATGTGTGCCAAATTTCAGCCGAATCGGTCCAGTAGTTAGAAAAATAATTTTCTATGCGGACACCGGACGAGGGACGCGCTCCGAGCGACGAGCGACGAGGGACAACGGAAATTTTCATAACGACACAACAGCATAACTTTTTTCAACCTTAACCGATTTTCCTAATTTTTTCACACAACATGTATTGAATAGATATCTAGCTCTCTCTCTCTTTTTAAATTTCGAAAAAAATGTTTAATGCGAAGACTTTTGTGGTTTGAAAGCCAAAAATGGGTGCGCAATGGCCAAACCAAACACAACTCACACGCAGCGCTAAGCGCTGCGCGCGATTCATTAGAAAAAGTACCCTGAATATTCGACGGATTACTGTAGAAGTACATCGAAGGATGAAAAAGAATATAGAAGGATCTATCTCAGCCTGTGTGTAACCGGGTTTTAACCTAACCGTTTTTTGGTAACCCTTTTTCAGGTTACCTAACAGGTCCCCGGTAGGTAACCTAAAACTAAATTCCGATTGCTGCACAAACTAGCGGTTAAACCACATTTTGAGTTGGAAAAAACAGGTTACCGACCCGTTTCCTATTGAGATAACCTTGAAAAGGGTGACCGAATTCAGGTTAGGTTACCAAAAAACCCGGTTACATATAGAGTTCACCCTGGTTCTCTTAATGTTCCGGCGGACAGCTTACCCGTTGGGTTATTGACCGCTCTGAACGTCTGAGGTGAGAGACGTCGTAGCACTCGATGGTTAGCTACTCCCTGTTTACGCGTATCAGACGATTTCAGTGCTACGTCCACTGTTACCGTAGCACTCAGGTCCAGCCGGGTTAGCCCCCCCCCCCCCCCCCACATTCCACATCAGCATTCCGAATTCAATTGATTAACATTACTAAACCACTCAAAATGAACCTAAATCATTTCTAATTATTAAATGTTCTATATGAATTGCCCTTGCCCATAACTTTATCCAAATTCTCATCGAGTTTCGGAAATTCACGAAATTGGAATTTGCTTCCCATTTGAGGGCTACAATTGAGAACTGAGAGCTAAATCATTCATCTCATCCTAACATTTCCATATACAACAGTGAACCGCGCGCTCTTGCCCCCGAAACAAGCATTCCGGCTCGGAGGTGTCCGGTGGCCTAGTGGATAGTGCTGTGCCGGGGGGGGGGGGGGGGGGGGGGGGAGGTTCAAATACCTGTAGATTTTTGCCATTTGCAATCGGGAATTTTTTTCCGAATTAGCTTCTTTTCGTGCCGTGTGCATACAAAATGACGTGCCGATCGCGGAAATCTTGTCATTTTTGTGTTTCGACCCTCCAAAGCTGAGATATGCGCGAAAAACCGCGATTCTACAGGGCTATAGCTGGGGATGGGGAAAAGTTGGTGACTTGTACAGCGGTTGACTCACAGAAAACTGTATTCTCGACTGGTAGATCAAGAGATTGCGAGATATAATTAACAATTGTTCGAATTATGGGCGAGGAAAGACCGTTAGAACTGCTATTTTCGCGCGTTTTGTCCGAATTCACGTGGAAACCACGTGACCTTGTGACTGAGAAATTTAGCAAATTAGTGGCTGGGAAAGTTATGAAATTGTTTATTTATGTTTTATGTGTCCTAGTTGCGTAAATCTGCCTCCAGCATGTCCCTAGTAGACCCCCCAATGCTTTCGCTTACGACCATACCACGTTGAAAATACGCCATCCCGTCCGATCTGGCAAGTCAAGCAACGTTGGGCCCGGTTAGTACTTGGATCGGAGACGGCTTGGGAATCCCGGGTGCCGTAAGCTTTTTACATTTTTATTTAAAACTAGATCGAATTTCCTTAGTTTTAGCGCCCAAACAAACCAAATACTATCTGTTTTAGCGCTTAAAGGGGGCGTTTTGGCCAGCCGGCCAGACCAATATACGTACGTCTCATGAGCGTCCACCACTATCCTACCCTCTCGTTGGTTTAATTACCCAAGTTTGAGGTACTTTCTCGTTCTGACCCAATGAAAGTTGTGGTTAAGACAAATTTTGGAACGCCCTCCAGTAGGAGGGCACTAAGAATGTGAACAATAGTAAAAACACGTGTGTCACGTGTCTCACGTGAGCAGAAAACAGATGTTCTCTAAAAGAAACGTTGTAGTTTGCTCCACATCGGCAACAAAAGGGATGTTCATGCATGTTTAGTAGGTGTGGACCCGTGAAAATGCACGTTTTCCCACGTGAGTCACGTGAAACAAAAGTCGAACTTTTTCCCCCATACACCTCAATTTAAGTTACACATCATAGAAAATACTTTTACAAAAGCTATTCGTACATTTTCCGATAGTTTTTCCAAATTCTCATCGAGTTTCGTGCCAGAGAACGAAATTGAAATTTGCTCCACATCTGAGGGCTACAATTGAGAATTGAGAGCTAAATCATTTATCTCATCTATGAAAAACCTAACATTTCCATATACAACAGTGAACCGCGCGCTCTTGCCCCCGAAACAAGCATTCCGGCTCGGAGGTGTCCGGTGGCCTAGTGGATAGTGCTGCCGCCTCCCGTGCCGGAGGGGGGAGGTTCAAATACCTGTAGATTTTTGCCATTTGCAATCGGGAAATTTTCTCCGAATTAGCTTCTTTTCGTGCCGTGTGCATACAAAATGACGTGCCGATCGCGGAAATCTTGTCATTTTTGTGTTTCGACCCTCCAAAGCTGAGATATGAGCGAAAAACCGCGATTCTACATGGCTATAGCTGGGGATGGGGAAAAGTTGGTGACTTGTACAGCGGTTGACTCACAGAAAACTGTATTCTCGACTGGTAGATCAAGAGATTGCGAGATATAATTAACAATTGTTCGAATTATGGGCGAGGAAAGACCGTTAGAACTGCTATTTTCGCGCGTTTTGTCCGAATTCACGTGGAAACCACGTGACCTTGTGACTGAGAAATTTAGCAAATTAGTGGCTGGGAAAGTTATGAAATTGTTTATTTATGTTTTATGTGTCCTAGTTGCGTAAATCTGCCTCCAGCATGTCCCTAGTAGACCCCCCAATGCTTTCGCTTACGACCATACCACGTTGAAAATACGCCATCCCGTCCGATCTGGCAAGTCAAGCAACGTTGGGCCCGGTTAGTACTTGGAGGTTCAAATACCTGTAGATTTTTGCCATTTGCAATCGGGAATTTTTTTCCGAATTAGCTTCTTTTCGTGCCGTGTGCATACAAAATGACGTGCCGATCGCGGAAATCTTGTCATTTTTGTGTTTCGACCCTCCAAAGCTGAGATATGCGCGAAAAACCGCGATTCTACAGGGCTATAGCTGGGGATGGGGAAAAGTTGGTGACTTGTACAGCGGTTGACTCACAGAAAACTGTATTCTCGACTGGTAGATCAAGAGATTGCGAGATATAATTAACAATTGTTCGAATTATGGGCGAGGAAAGACCGTTAGAACTGCTATTTTCGCGCGTTTTGTCCGAATTCACGTGGAAACCACGTGACCTTGTGACTGAGAAATTTAGCAAATTAGTGGCTGGGAAAGTTATGAAATTGTTTATTTATGTTTTATGTGTCCTAGTTGCGTAAATCTGCCTCCAGCATGTCCCTAGTAGACCCCCCAATGCTTTCGCTTACGACCATACCACGTTGAAAATACGCCATCCCGTCCGATCTGGCAAGTCAAGCAACGTTGGGCCCGGTTAGTACTTGGATCGGAGACGGCTTGGGAATCCCGGGTGCCGTAAGCTTTTTACATTTTTATTTAAAACTAGATCGAATTTCCTTAGTTTTAGCGCCCAAACAAACCAAATACTATCTGTTTTAGCGCTTAAAGGGGGCGTTTTGGCCAGCCGGCCAGACCAATATACGTACGTCTCATGAGCGTCCACCACTATCCTACCCTCTCGTTGGTTTAATTACCCAAGTTTGAGGTACTTTCTCGTTCTGACCCAATGAAAGTTGTGGTTAAGACAAATTTTGGAACGCCCTCCAGTAGGAGGGCACTAAGAATGTGAACAATAGTAAAAACACGTGTGTCACGTGTCTCACGTGAGCAGAAAACAGATGTTCTCTAAAAGAAACGTTGTAGTTTGCTCCACATCGGCAACAAAAGGGATGTTCATGCATGTTTAGTAGGTGTGGACCCGTGAAAATGCACGTTTTCCCACGTGAGTCACGTGAAACAAAAGTCGAACTTTTTCCCCCATACACCTCAATTTAAGTTACACATCATAGAAAATACTTTTACAAAAGCTATTCGTACATTTTCCGATAGTTTTTCCAAATTCTCATCGAGTTTCGTGCCAGAGAACGAAATTGAAATTTGCTCCACATCTGAGGGCTACAATTGAGAATTGAGAGCTAAATCATTTATCTCATCTATGAAAAACCTAACATTTCCATATACAACAGTGAACCGCGCGCTCTTGCCCCCGAAACAAGCATTCCGGCTCGGAGGTGTCCGGTGGCCTAGTGGATAGTGCTGCCGCCTCCCGTGCCGGAGGGGGGAGGTTCAAATACCTGTAGATTTTTGCCATTTGCAATCGGGAAATTTTCTCCGAATTAGCTTCTTTTCGTGCCGTGTGCATACAAAATGACGTGCCGATCGCGGAAATCTTGTCATTTTTGTGTTTCGACCCTCCAAAGCTGAGATATGAGCGAAAAACCGCGATTCTACATGGCTATAGCTGGGGATGGGGAAAAGTTGGTGACTTGTACAGCGGTTGACTCACAGAAAACTGTATTCTCGACTGGTAGATCAAGAGATTGCGAGATATAATTAACAATTGTTCGAATTATGGGCGAGGAAAGACCGTTAGAACTGCTATTTTCGCGCGTTTTGTCCGAATTCACGTGGAAACCACGTGACCTTGTGACTGAGAAATTTAGCAAATTAGTGGCTGGGAAAGTTATGAAATTGTTTATTTATGTTTTATGTGTCCTAGTTGCGTAAATCTGCCTCCAGCATGTCCCTAGTAGACCCCCCAATGCTTTCGCTTACGACCATACCACGTTGAAAATACGCCATCCCGTCCGATCTGGCAAGTCAAGCAACGTTGGGCCCGGTTAGTACTTGGATCGGAGACGGCTTGGGAATCCCGGGTGCCGTAAGCTTTTTACATTTTTATTTAAAACTAGATCGAATTTCCTTAGTTTTAGCGCCCAAACAAACCAAATACTATCTGTTTTAGCGCTTAAAGGGGGCGTTTTGGCCAGCCGGCCAGACCAATATACGTACGTCTCATGAGCGTCCACCACTATCCTACCCTCTCGTTGGTTTAATTACCCAAGTTTGAGGTACTTTCTCGTTCTGACCCAATGAAAGTTGTGGTTAAGACAAATTTTGGAACGCCCTCCAGTAGGAGGGCACTAAGAATGTGAACAATAGTAAAAACACGTGTGTCACGTGTCTCACGTGAGCAGAAAACAGATGTTCTCTAAAAGAAACGTTGTAGTTTGCTCCACATCGGCAACAAAAGGGATGTTCATGCATGTTTAGTAGGTGTGGACCCGTGAAAATGCACGTTTTCCCACGTGAGTCACGTGAAACAAAAGTCGAACTTTTTCCCCCATACACCTCAATTTAAGTTACACATCATAGAAAATACTTTTACAAAAGCTATTCGTACATTTTCCGATAGTTTTTCCAAATTCTCATCGAGTTTCGTGCCAGAGAACGAAATTGAAATTTGCTCCACATCTGAGGGCTACAATTGAGAATTGAGAGCTAAATCATTTATCTCATCTATGAAAAACCTAACATTTCCATATACAACAGTGAACCGCGCGCTCTTGCCCCCGAAACAAGCATTCCGGCTCGGAGGTGTCCGGTGGCCTAGTGGATAGTGCTGCCGCCTCCCGTGCCGGAGGGGGGAGGTTCAAATACCTGTAGATTTTTGCCATTTGCAATCGGGAAATTTTCTCCGAATTAGCTTCTTTTCGTGCCGTGTGCATACAAAATGACGTGCCGATCGCGGAAATCTTGTCATTTTTGTGTTTCGACCCTCCAAAGCTGAGATATGAGCGAAAAACCGCGATTCTACATGGCTATAGCTGGGGATGGGGAAAAGTTGGTGACTTGTACAGCGGTTGACTCACAGAAAACTGTATTCTCGACTGGTAGATCAAGAGATTGCGAGATATAATTAACAATTGTTCGAATTATGGGCGAGGAAAGACCGTTAGAACTGCTATTTTCGCGCGTTTTGTCCGAATTCACGTGGAAACCACGTGACCTTGTGACTGAGAAATTTAGCAAATTAGTGGCTGGGAAAGTTATGAAATTGTTTATTTATGTTTTATGTGTCCTAGTTGCGTAAATCTGCCTCCAGCATGTCCCTAGTAGACCCCCCAATGCTTTCGCTTACGACCATACCACGTTGAAAATACGCCATCCCGTCCGATCTGGCAAGTCAAGCAACGTTGGGCCCGGTTAGTACTTGGATCGGAGACGGCTTGGGAATCCCGGGTGCCGTAAGCTTTTTACATTTTTATTTAAAACTAGATCGAATTTCCTTAGTTTTAGCGCCCAAACAAACCAAATACTATCTGTTTTAGCGCTTAAAGGGGGCGTTTTGGCCAGCCGGCCAGACCAATATACGTACGTCTCATGAGCGTCCACCACTATCCTACCCTCTCGTTGGTTTAATTACCCAAGTTTGAGGTACTTTCTCGTTCTGACCCAATGAAAGTTGTGGTTAAGACAAATTTTGGAACGCCCTCCAGTAGGAGGGCACTAAGAATGTGAACAATAGTAAAAACACGTGTGTCACGTGTCTCACGTGAGCAGAAAACAGATGTTCTCTAAAAGAAACGTTGTAGTTTGCTCCACATCGGCAACAAAAGGGATGTTCATGCATGTTTAGTAGGTGTGGACCCGTGAAAATGCACGTTTTCCCACGTGAGTCACGTGAAACAAAAGTCGAACTTTTTCCCCCATACACCTCAATTTAAGTTACACATCATAGAAAATACTTTTACAAAAGCTATTCGTACATTTTCCGATAGTTTTTCCAAATTCTCATCGAGTTTCGTGCCAGAGAACGAAATTGAAATTTGCTCCACATCTGAGGGCTACAATTGAGAATTGAGAGCTAAATCATTTATCTCATCTATGAAAAACCTAACATTTCCATATACAACAGTGAACCGCGCGCTCTTGCCCCCGAAACAAGCATTCCGGCTCGGAGGTGTCCGGTGGCCTAGTGGATAGTGCTGCCGCCTCCCGTGCCGGAGGGGGGAGGTTCAAATACCTGTAGATTTTTGCCATTTGCAATCGGGAAATTTTCTCCGAATTAGCTTCTTTTCGTGCCGTGTGCATACAAAATGACGTGCCGATCGCGGAAATCTTGTCATTTTTGTGTTTCGACCCTCCAAAGCTGAGATATGAGCGAAAAACCGCGATTCTACAGGGCTATAGCTGGGGATGGGGAAAAGTTGGTGACTTGTACAGCGGTTGACTCACAGAAAACTGTATTCTCGACTGGTAGATCAAGAGATCGCGAGATATAATTAACAATTGTTCGAATTATGGGCGAGGAAAGACCGTTAGAACTGCTATTTTCGCGCGTTTTGTCCGAATTCACGTGGAAACCACGTGACCTTGTGACTGAGAAATTTAGCAAATTAGTGGCTGGGAAAGTTATGAAATTGTTTATTTATGTTTTATGTGTCCTAGTTGCGTAAATCTGCCTCCAGCATGTCCCTAGTAGACCCCCCAATGCTTTCGCTTACGACCATACCACGTTGAAAATACGCCATCCCGTCCGATCTGGCAAGTCAAGCAACGTTGGGCCCGGTTAGTACTTGGATCGGAGACGGCTTGGGAATCCCGGGTGCCGTAAGCTTTTTACATTTTTATTTAAAACTAGATCGAATTTCCTTAGTTTTAGCGCCCAAACAAACCAAATACTATCTGTTTTAGCGCTTAAAGGGGGCGTTTTGGCCAGCCGGCCAGACCAATATACGTACGTCTCATGAGCGTCCACCACTATCCTACCCTCTCGTTGGTTTAATTACCCAAGTTTGAGGTACTTTCTCGTTCTGACCCAATGAAAGTTGTGGTTAAGACAAATTTTGGAACGCCCTCCAGTAGGAGGGCACTAAGAATGTGAACAATAGTAAAAACACGTGTGTCACGTGTCTCACGTGAGCAGAAAACAGATGTTCTCTAAAAGAAACGTTGTAGTTTGCTCCACATCGGCAACAAAAGGGATGTTCATGCATGTTTAGTAGGTGTGGACCCGTGAAAATGCACGTTTTCCCACGTGAGTCACGTGAAACAAAAGTCGAACTTTTTCCCCCATACACCTCAATTTAAGTTACACATCATAGAAAATACTTTTACAAAAGCTATTCGTACATTTTCCGATAGTTTTTCCAAATTCTCATCGAGTTTCGTGCCAGAGAACGAAATTGAAATTTGCTCCACATCTGAGGGCTACAATTGAGAATTGAGAGCTAAATCATTTATCTCATCTATGAAAAACCTAACATTTCCATATACAACAGTGAACCGCGCGCTCTTGCCCCCGAAACAAGCATTCCGGCTCGGAGGTGTCCGGTGGCCTAGTGGATAGTGCTGCCGCCTCCCGTGCCGGAGGGGGGAGGTTCAAATACCTGTAGATTTTTGCCATTTGCAATCGGGAAATTTTCTCCGAATTAGCTTCTTTTCGTGCCGTGTGCATACAAAATGACGTGCCGATCGCGGAAATCTTGTCATTTTTGTGTTTCGACCCTCCAAAGCTGAGATATGAGCGAAAAACCGCGATTCTACATGGCTATAGCTGGGGATGGGGAAAAGTTGGTGACTTGTACAGCGGTTGACTCACAGAAAACTGTATTCTCGACTGGTAGATCAAGAGATTGCGAGATATAATTAACAATTGTTCGAATTATGGGCGAGGAAAGACCGTTAGAACTGCTATTTTCGCGCGTTTTGTCCGAATTCACGTGGAAACCACGTGACCTTGTGACTGAGAAATTTAGCAAATTAGTGGCTGGGAAAGTTATGAAATTGTTTATTTATGTTTTATGTGTCCTAGTTGCGTAAATCTGCCTCCAGCATGTCCCTAGTAGACCCCCCAATGCTTTCGCTTACGACCATACCACGTTGAAAATACGCCATCCCGTCCGATCTGGCAAGTCAAGCAACGTTGGGCCCGGTTAGTACTTGGATCGGAGACGGCTTGGGAATCCCGGGTGCCGTAAGCTTTTTACATTTTTATTTAAAACTAGATCGAATTTCCTTAGTTTTAGCGCCCAAACAAACCAAATACTATCTGTTTTAGCGCTTAAAGGGGGCGTTTTGGCCAGCCGGCCAGACCAATATACGTACGTCTCATGAGCGTCCACCACTATCCTACCCTCTCGTTGGTTTAATTACCCAAGTTTGAGGTACTTTCTCGTTCTGACCCAATGAAAGTTGTGGTTAAGACAAATTTTGGAACGCCCTCCAGTAGGAGGGCACTAAGAATGTGAACAATAGTAAAAACACGTGTGTCACGTGTCTCACGTGAGCAGAAAACAGATGTTCTCTAAAAGAAACGTTGTAGTTTGCTCCACATCGGCAACAAAAGGGATGTTCATGCATGTTTAGTAGGTGTGGACCCGTGAAAATGCACGTTTTCCCACGTGAGTCACGTGAAACAAAAGTCGAACTTTTTCCCCCATACACCTCAATTTAAGTTACACATCATAGAAAATACTTTTACAAAAGCTATTCGTACATTTTCCGATAGTTTTTCCAAATTCTCATCGAGTTTCGTGCCAGAGAACGAAATTGAAATTTGCTCCACATCTGAGGGCTACAATTGAGAATTGAGAGCTAAATCATTTATCTCATCTATGAAAAACCTAACATTTCCATATACAACAGTGAACCGCGCGCTCTTGCCCCCGAAACAAGCATTCCGGCTCGGAGGTGTCCGGTGGCCTAGTGGATAGTGCTGCCGCCTCCCGTGCCGGAGGGGGGAGGTTCAAATACCTGTAGATTTTTGCCATTTGCAATCGGGAAATTTTCTCCGAATTAGCTTCTTTTCGTGCCGTGTGCATACAAAATGACGTGCCGATCGCGGAAATCTTGTCATTTTTGTGTTTCGACCCTCCAAAGCTGAGATATGAGCGAAAAACCGCGATTCTACATGGCTATAGCTGGGGATGGGGAAAAGTTGGTGACTTGTACAGCGGTTGACTCACAGAAAACTGTATTCTCGACTGGTAGATCAAGAGATTGCGAGATATAATTAACAATTGTTCGAATTATGGGCGAGGAAAGACCGTTAGAACTGCTATTTTCGCGCGTTTTGTCCGAATTCACGTGGAAACCACGTGACCTTGTGACTGAGAAATTTAGCAAATTAGTGGCTGGGAAAGTTATGAAATTGTTTATTTATGTTTTATGTGTCCTAGTTGCGTAAATCTGCCTCCAGCATGTCCCTAGTAGACCCCCCAATGCTTTCGCTTACGACCATACCACGTTGAAAATACGCCATCCCGTCCGATCTGGCAAGTCAAGCAACGTTGGGCCCGGTTAGTACTTGGATCGGAGACGGCTTGGGAATCCCGGGTGCCGTAAGCTTTTTACATTTTTATTTAAAACTAGATCGAATTTCCTTAGTTTTAGCGCCCAAACAAACCAAATACTATCTGTTTTAGCGCTTAAAGGGGGCGTTTTGGCCAGCCGGCCAGACCAATATACGTACGTCTCATGAGCGTCCACCACTATCCTACCCTCTCGTTGGTTTAATTACCCAAGTTTGAGGTACTTTCTCGTTCTGACCCAATGAAAGTTGTGGTTAAGACAAATTTTGGAACGCCCTCCAGTAGGAGGGCACTAAGAATGTGAACAATAGTAAAAACACGTGTGTCACGTGTCTCACGTGAGCAGAAAACAGATGTTCTCTAAAAGAAACGTTGTAGTTTGCTCCACATCGGCAACAAAAGGGATGTTCATGCATGTTTAGTAGGTGTGGACCCGTGAAAATGCACGTTTTCCCACGTGAGTCACGTGAAACAAAAGTCGAACTTTTTCCCCCATACACCTCAATTTAAGTTACACATCATAGAAAATACTTTTACAAAAGCTATTCGTACATTTTCCGATAGTTTTTCCAAATTCTCATCGAGTTTCGTGCCAGAGAACGAAATTGAAATTTGCTCCACATCTGAGGGCTACAATTGAGAATTGAGAGCTAAATCATTTATCTCATCTATGAAAAACCTAACATTTCCATATACAACAGTGAACCGCGCGCTCTTGCCCCCGAAACAAGCATTCCGGCTCGGAGGTGTCCGGTGGCCTAGTGGATAGTGCTGCCGCCTCCCGTGCCGGAGGGGGGAGGTTCAAATACCTGTAGATTTTTGCCATTTGCAATCGGGAAATTTTCTCCGAATTAGCTTCTTTTCGTGCCGTGTGCATACAAAATGACGTGCCGATCGCGGAAATCTTGTCATTTTTGTGTTTCGACCCTCCAAAGCTGAGATATGAGCGAAAAACCGCGATTCTACAGGGCTATAGCTGGGGATGGGGAAAAGTTGGTGACTTGTACAGCGGTTGACTCACAGAAAACTGTATTCTCGACTGGTAGATCAAGAGATCGCGAGATATAATTAACAATTGTTCGAATTATGGGCGAGGAAAGACCGTTAGAACTGCTATTTTCGCGCGTTTTGTCCGAATTCACGTGGAAACCACGTGACCTTGTGACTGAGAAATTTAGCAAATTAGTGGCTGGGAAAGTTATGAAATTGTTTATTTATGTTTTATGTGTCCTAGTTGCGTAAATCTGCCTCCAGCATGTCCCTAGTAGACCCCCCAATGCTTTCGCTTACGACCATACCACGTTGAAAATACGCCATCCCGTCCGATCTGGCAAGTCAAGCAACGTTGGGCCCGGTTAGTACTTGGATCGGAGACGGCTTGGGAATCCCGGGTGCCGTAAGCTTTTTACATTTTTATTTAAAACTAGATCGAATTTCCTTAGTTTTAGCGCCCAAACAAACCAAATACTATCTGTTTTAGCGCTTAAAGGGGGCGTTTTGGCCAGCCGGCCAGACCAATATACGTACGTCTCATGAGCGTCCACCACTATCCTACCCTCTCGTTGGTTTAATTACCCAAGTTTGAGGTACTTTCTCGTTCTGACCCAATGAAAGTTGTGGTTAAGACAAATTTTGGAACGCCCTCCAGTAGGAGGGCACTAAGAATGTGAACAATAGTAAAAACACGTGTGTCACGTGTCTCACGTGAGCAGAAAACAGATGTTCTCTAAAAGAAACGTTGTAGTTTGCTCCACATCGGCAACAAAAGGGATGTTCATGCATGTTTAGTAGGTGTGGACCCGTGAAAATGCACGTTTTCCCACGTGAGTCACGTGAAACAAAAGTCGAACTTTTTCCCCCATACACCTCAATTTAAGTTACACATCATAGAAAATACTTTTACAAAAGCTATTCGTACATTTTCCGATAGTTTTTCCAAATTCTCATCGAGTTTCGTGCCAGAGAACGAAATTGAAATTTGCTCCACATCTGAGGGCTACAATTGAGAATTGAGAGCTAAATCATTTATCTCATCTATGAAAAACCTAACATTTCCATATACAACAGTGAACCGCGCGCTCTTGCCCCCGAAACAAGCATTCCGGCTCGGAGGTGTCCGGTGGCCTAGTGGATAGTGCTGCCGCCTCCCGTGCCGGAGGGGGGAGGTTCAAATACCTGTAGATTTTTGCCATTTGCAATCGGGAAATTTTCTCCGAATTAGCTTCTTTTCGTGCCGTGTGCATACAAAATGACGTGCCGATCGCGGAAATCTTGTCATTTTTGTGTTTCGACCCTCCAAAGCTGAGATATGAGCGAAAAACCGCGATTCTACATGGCTATAGCTGGGGATGGGGAAAAGTTGGTGACTTGTACAGCGGTTGACTCACAGAAAACTGTATTCTCGACTGGTAGATCAAGAGATTGCGAGATATAATTAACAATTGTTCGAATTATGGGCGAGGAAAGACCGTTAGAACTGCTATTTTCGCGCGTTTTGTCCGAATTCACGTGGAAACCACGTGACCTTGTGACTGAGAAATTTAGCAAATTAGTGGCTGGGAAAGTTATGAAATTGTTTATTTATGTTTTATGTGTCCTAGTTGCGTAAATCTGCCTCCAGCATGTCCCTAGTAGACCCCCCAATGCTTTCGCTTACGACCATACCACGTTGAAAATACGCCATCCCGTCCGATCTGGCAAGTCAAGCAACGTTGGGCCCGGTTAGTACTTGGAGGTTCAAATACCTGTAGATTTTTGCCATTTGCAATCGGGAATTTTTTTCCGAATTAGCTTCTTTTCGTGCCGTGTGCATACAAAATGACGTGCCGATCGCGGAAATCTTGTCATTTTTGTGTTTCGACCCTCCAAAGCTGAGATATGCGCGAAAAACCGCGATTCTACAGGGCTATAGCTGGGGATGGGGAAAAGTTGGTGACTTGTACAGCGGTTGACTCACAGAAAACTGTATTCTCGACTGGTAGATCAAGAGATTGCGAGATATAATTAACAATTGTTCGAATTATGGGCGAGGAAAGACCGTTAGAACTGCTATTTTCGCGCGTTTTGTCCGAATTCACGTGGAAACCACGTGACCTTGTGACTGAGAAATTTAGCAAATTAGTGGCTGGGAAAGTTATGAAATTGTTTATTTATGTTTTATGTGTCCTAGTTGCGTAAATCTGCCTCCAGCATGTCCCTAGTAGACCCCCCAATGCTTTCGCTTACGACCATACCACGTTGAAAATACGCCATCCCGTCCGATCTGGCAAGTCAAGCAACGTTGGGCCCGGTTAGTACTTGGATCGGAGACGGCTTGGGAATCCCGGGTGCCGTAAGCTTTTTACATTTTTATTTAAAACTAGATCGAATTTCCTTAGTTTTAGCGCCCAAACAAACCAAATACTATCTGTTTTAGCGCTTAAAGGGGGCGTTTTGGCCAGCCGGCCAGACCAATATACGTACGTCTCATGAGCGTCCACCACTATCCTACCCTCTCGTTGGTTTAATTACCCAAGTTTGAGGTACTTTCTCGTTCTGACCCAATGAAAGTTGTGGTTAAGACAAATTTTGGAACGCCCTCCAGTAGGAGGGCACTAAGAATGTGAACAATAGTAAAAACACGTGTGTCACGTGTCTCACGTGAGCAGAAAACAGATGTTCTCTAAAAGAAACGTTGTAGTTTGCTCCACATCGGCAACAAAAGGGATGTTCATGCATGTTTAGTAGGTGTGGACCCGTGAAAATGCACGTTTTCCCACGTGAGTCACGTGAAACAAAAGTCGAACTTTTTCCCCCATACACCTCAATTTAAGTTACACATCATAGAAAATACTTTTACAAAAGCTATTCGTACATTTTCCGATAGTTTTTCCAAATTCTCATCGAGTTTCGTGCCAGAGAACGAAATTGAAATTTGCTCCACATCTGAGGGCTACAATTGAGAATTGAGAGCTAAATCATTTATCTCATCTATGAAAAACCTAACATTTCCATATACAACAGTGAACCGCGCGCTCTTGCCCCCGAAACAAGCATTCCGGCTCGGAGGTGTCCGGTGGCCTAGTGGATAGTGCTGCCGCCTCCCGTGCCGGAGGGGGGGACCTGTAGATTTTTGCCATTTGCAATCGGGAAATTTTTTCCGAATTAGCTTCTTTTCGTGCCGTGTGCATACAAAATGACGTGCCGATCGCGGAAATCTTGTCATTTTTGTGTTTCGACCCTCCAAAGCTGAGATATGAGCGAAAAACCGCGATTCTACAGGGCTATAGCTGGGGATGGGGAAAAGTTGGTGACTTGTACAGCGGTTGACTCACAGAAAACTGTATTCTCGACTGGTAGATCAAGAGATTGCGAGATATAATTAACAATTGTTCGAATTATGGGCGAGGAAAGACCGTTAGAACTGCTATTTTCGCGCGTTTTGTCCGAATTCACGCGGAAACCACGTGACCTTGTGACTGAGAAATTTAGCAAATTAGTGGCTGGGAAACTTATGAAATGGTTTATTTATGTTTTATGTGTCCTAGTTGCGTAAATCTGCCTCCAGCATGTCCCTAGTAGACCCCCCAATTCTTTCGCTTACGACCATACCACGTTGAAAATACGCCATCCCGTCCGATCTGGCAAGTCAAGCAACGTTGGGCCCGGTTAGTACTTGGATCGGAGACGGCTTGGGAATCCCGGGTGCCGTAAGGTTTTTACATTTTTATTTAAAACTAGATCGAATTTCCTTAGTTTTAGCGCCCAAACAAACCAAATACTATCTGTTTTAGCGCTTAAAGGGGGCGTTTTGGCCAGCCGGCCAGACCAATATACGTACGTCTCATGAGCGTCCACCACTATCCTACCCTCTCGTTGGTTTAATTACCCAAGTTTGAGGTACTTTCTCGTTCTGACCCAATGAAAGTTGTGGTTAAGACAAATTTTGGAACGCCCTCCAGTAGGAGGGCACTAAGAATGTGTACAAAAGTAAAAACACGTGTGTCACGTGTCTCACGTGAGCAGAAAACAGGTGTTCTCTAAAAGAAACGTTGTAGTTTGCTCCACATCGGCAACAAAAGGGATGTTCATGCATGTTTAGTAGGTGTGGACCCGTGAAAATGCACGTTTTCCCACGTGAGTCACGTGAAACAAAAGTCGAACTTTTTTCCCCCATACACCTCAATTTAAGTTACACATCATAGAAAATACTTTTACAAAAGCTGTTCGTACATTTTCCGATAGTTTTTCCAAATTCTCATCGAGTTTCGTGCCAGAGAACGGAATTGAAATTTGCTCCACATCTGAGGGCTACAATTGAGAATTGAGAGCTAAATCATTTATCTCATCTATGAAAAACCTAACATTTCCATATACAACAGTGAACCGCGCGTGCTTCCCCCCGAAACAAGCATTCCGGCTCGGAGGTGTCCGGTGGCCTAGTGGATAGTGCTGCCGCCTCCCGTGCCGGAGGGGGGGGGGGGGGGGAGGTTCAAATACCTGTAGATTTTTGCCATTTGCAATCGGGAAATTTTTTCCGAATTAGCTTCTTTTCGTGCCGTGTGCATACAAAATGACGTGCCGATCGCGGAAATCTTGTCATTTTTGTGTTTCGACCCTCCAAAGCTGAGATATGAGCGAAAAACCGCGATTCTACAGGGCTATAGCTGGGGATGGGGAAAAGTTGGTAACTTGTACAGCGGTTGACTCACAGAAAACTGTATTCTCGACTGGTAGATCAAGAGATTGCGAGATATAATTAACAATTGTTCGAATTATGGGCGAGGAAAGACCGTTAGAACTGCTATTTTCGCGCGTTTTGTCCGAATTCACGTGGAAACCACGTGAACTTGTGACTGAGAAATTTAGCAAATTAGTGGCTGGAAAAGTTATGAAATTGTTTATTTATGTTTTATGTGTCCTAGTTGCGTAATTCTGCCTCCAGCATGTCCCTAGTAGACCCCCAATGCTTTCGCTTACGACCATACCACGTTGAAAATACGCCATCCCGTCCGATCTGGCAAGTCAAGCAACGTTGGGCCCGGTTAGTACTTGGATCGGAGACGGCTTGGGAATCCCGGGTGCCGTAAGCTTTTTACATAAACTAGATCGAATTTCCTTAGTTTTAGCGCCCAAACAAACCAAATACTATCTGTTTTAGCGCTTAAAGGGAGCGTTTTGGCCAGCCGGCCAGACCAATATACGTACGTCTCATGAGCGTCCACCACTATCCTACCCTCTCGTTGGTTTAATTACCCAAGTTTGAGGTACTTTCTCGTTCTGACCCAATGAAAGTTGTGGTTAAGACAAATTTTGGAACGCCCTCCAGTAGGAGGGCACTAAGAATGTGAACAAAAGTAAAAACACGTGTGTCACGTGTCTCACGTGAGCAGAAAACATGTGTTCTCTAAAAGAAACGTTGTAGTTTGCTCCACATCGGCAACAAAAGGGATGTTCATGCATGTTTAGTAGGTGTGGACCCGTGAAAATGCACGTTTTCCCACGTGAGTCACGTGAAACAAAAGTCGACCTTTTTTCCCCATACACCTCAATTTAAGTTACACATCATAGAAAATACTTTTACAAAAGCTATTCGTACATTTTCCGATAGTTTTTCCAAATTCTCATCGAGTTTCGTGCCAGAGAACGGAATTGAAATTTGCTCCACATCTGAGGGCAAAATCGAATACGCCAAAAAGTGATGACAAAATCGAATACGCCAAAAAGTGACAAAATCGAATACGCCAAAAAGTGACAAAATCGAATACGCCAAAAAGTGACAAAATCGAATACGCCACAAAGTGACAAAATCGAATACGCCAAAAAGTGACAAATTCATGTAGCAGTCCCTCCTACCTCATAAAGTTATCTCTGGAGCTGGCTCACTAACGACCTCACGAGCCTACCTCGTGAGATAACTATGTCCTACCATTGTAATCGGATACTAAATCGAATACGCCAAAAATGACATAATCGAATACGCCAAAAAGTGACAAAATCGAATACGCCAAAAAGTGACAAAATCGAATCCGCCAAAAAGTGACAAAATCGAATACGCCAAAAAGTGACAAAATCGAATACGCCAAAAAGTGACAAAATCGAATACGCCAAAAAGTGACAAAATCGAATCCGCCAAAAAGTGACAAAATCGAATACGCCAAAAAGTGACAAAATCGAATCCGCCAAAAAGTGACAAAATCGAATACGCCAAAAAGTGACAAAATCGAATACGCCAAAAAGTGACAAAATCGAATACGCCAGAAAGTGACAAAATCGAATACGCCAAAAAGTGACAAAATCGAATACGCCACAAAGTGACGACAAAATCGAATACGCCAAAAAGTGACAAAATCGAATACGCCAAAAAGTGACAAAATCGAATACGCCAAAAAGTGACAAAATCGAATACGCCAAAAAGTGACAAAATCGAATCCGCCAAAAAGTGACAAAATCGAATACGCCAAAAAGTGACAAAATCGAATACGCCAAAAAGTGACAAAATCGAATACGCCAAAAAGTGACAAAATCGAATACGCCAAAAAGTGACAAAATCGAATACGCCAAAAAGTGACAAAATAGAATACGCCAAAAAGTGACAAAATCGAATACGCCAAAAAGTGACAAAATCGACTACGCCAAAAAGTGACAAAATCGAATCCGCCAAAAAGTGACAAAATCGAATACGCCAAAAAGTGACAAAATTGAATACGCCAAAAAGTGACAAAATCGAATACGCCAAAAAGTGACAAAATCGAATACGCCAAAAAGTGACAAAATCGAATACGCCAAAAAGTGACAAAATCGAATACGCCAAAAAGTGACAAAATCGAATACGCCAAAAAGTGACAAAATCGAATACGCCACAAAGTGACGACAAGATCGAATACGCCACAAAGTGACGACAAAATCGAATACGCCACAAAGTGACGACAAAATCGAATACGCCAAAAAGTGACAAATGCATGTAGCAGTCCCTCCTATCTCATAAAATAATCTCTGGAGCTGGCTCACTAACGACCTCATGAGCCTACCTCATAAGATAACTATGTCCTACCATTGTAATCGGATACTAAATCGAATAGAGAGAGAGAGGCGAAGCCATACGTTGTATATGGCTTCTGTTATAGGATTCATTCGTAGGTTGCAGGTGTTCTCCAGCAACTATGATGTGTCAACTGATCAGAGTACAACCCCCCCCCCCCCCCCCCCCCCCTTCAGATGAGTTTCTAATCCCCGTGAATACAAAAGGAACAGGACAGGCAGATAACTCGAATATAGAGGGTGCTCATTTCTTATCTATGTCTTCATAATAATAATAATAATGATGTTCATTCAATATATATTTGTAGATAGCTATGGGTGATACCATTTTTCTTATTCTTCGAAACCCGATAAAACTAACACATTAGAATCATATTTTGCTGTGTTCGATACGATTAAAAAGAGCTTTAGTGTTTGGCAAAACAATTACCTAATAAAATAATGTAATTGCAACGGCAAAATTTTTATCATATAATCGCATTCATAATTGACTAAAGTGAATGTGTTTCCGTGAATGTTTTTTCCGTTAATGTTTTTCCGTGATTGTTTTTCAACTTCAACAATTTGTAACGAACGGATACTGAGCAATATAGAGTGAAATCATGAAGTCAAACCGTTCTCATGCCGCGTTTGATGGTCTTTGTAGTTTGAACGCTGCCTTTCAGCGCGCCCCGCCTGAAACGAATGCCTGTCTCGATTTTATCGATCATCATGTCTTGCCCCAAAAAGCATTACAATTGACTAAACCCGCTGCCTTTGCCCGATAAACTTTAAATTCGCTCTTTAATTTATCCAGAGATCAAGTTAATAATTTTCATCACTCATTTTTCTCTCAAGCTTTCTCTCTCTCTTTCTCATATAAATAGTACGTTAACATAATATTTCACATAGTATATGTTTCAATTAATCTCACTCTCCCTCTCTCTCGCTCTCTCTCTCTCTCTCTCTCTCGCTCTCTCTCCTACTCTCTCTCTCTCTCTCTCCCTCTTCCTCTCTCTTTCTCTCTCCCTCTCTCTCTCTCTCCTACTCTCTCTCTCTCTCTCTCCCTCTTCCTCTCTCTTTCTCTCTCTCTCTCTGTCTCTCCTACTCTCTCTCTCTCCTACTCTCTCTCTCTCTCTCTCTCTCTCTCTCTCTCTCTCTCTCTCTCTCTCTCTCTCTCTCTCTCTCTCTCTCTCTCTCTCTCTAATAATTTAACAATCTCTCTCTCTCTCTCTCTCTCCCTCAATCCATGTTTCGTTCATTTCTGAACTATTCGACAATGATGTTTTCCATTTCATAGGTATGAACATTCAGCTCTTGGAGCAGACCGAGGGAACTCTCCGAACGATCACCCATCTGAAACAAGATGAGGATGGAGTATTCCTTGTGAAGGTAATCAAAATAGCTCATTCATGAAAAAGTGGGGGCCCAACGACTGTGAGATTTGTCTTCAGACAACTACTCTCAAATGGAGCAGCTACTGCTACAAAAAACCGGAAAATAATAATATACTCAAGTATAACTGTTCATCACAAACATACAAAAGTCGTAAAATATTTTTTTCAAACCTGTAAACTAGAATCTACAAATCACAGCTGCGAAAGAGAGAACAACTGTTGAATAATATGACAAGCGTAGCACTTAGAGTTGAAGTAACGACAAAAAACTGCAAACCTTTGTCCGCAACACCAGAAAATTTACAATTGACTACGTTGAGTTAACATCTGTGATTTGTAGATTCTAGTTTACAGGTTTGAAAAAATATTTTACGACTTTTGTATGTTTGTGATAAACAGTTTTAGACAAAGTTTCATCGTTAATATACCATTTTTTTTAGATATTTTCAGCATTTGAAAATATATGTGACGTCATTTTTTTTAAAAGTTGACGTCATCTGGCCTTCTGAACTTCAGAATACGTCATATTTAGACTAAGTTTCATCGTTAATATACGATTTTTAAGATATTTTCACCATTTGAAAATATATCTGACGTCAACTTTGCACTTTTCAAAAATGACGTCATCTGGTCGTCAGAATCCCAGAATACGTCACTCTTGGATTGAGTTTCACCGTTAGTTGACCCTTTCTAAGATATTACCATCATTTGAAAATATATGTGACGTCAACTTTGCACTTTTCAAAAATGACGTCATCTGGTCTCCAGAGTCCTAAAGGACGTCAGAAATACAATACTTCATATTCAAACAAATTGCACGTTGGCATCATATTCCAATTTTCAAGCAAATCGGTAATTGTTTCTCTACGTTACAGTACAGGTTGAGTTATCGACCGGACAGAGAGAGTGAGAGAGCGTGCTGAATGGAGAGACGCAGACACTTTTCGAAAAATGTCTATAACTTTGATTAAAACAATTTTTTTTGCAAATTTTTTTTGGTCCGCCAGGGTTTGAGTAGGTATCACATGTCTTCCACGATTTTCAACAAAATCGCCTCAGTAGAAACCCTTAAACTGGGAATTTTCCCTTATCACGATTACACACTCCGAAAACGTCTATAACTTTGACAAAAACAATTTTTTTCTAATTTTTTTTTGGTCCGCCAGGGTTTGAGTAGGTATCACATGTCTTCCACAACTTTCAACGAAATCGATTCAGTAGAAACCCTTAAAATGGATATTTTCCGTTGTCACAACCCCACACGCGACGGAAGTTGGTGCTTTTGATGAAGCGAAAACTTCATAACTTGGCTCAAACTCAACCGATTTCGATAAAATTTGGGGCAAACTTTGCAAATATGCTGTAGAAACTTCCCCATTTTGTAAAAGTTTTGTTTTGCAAAATTCAGCCTTTTTATGGGAAAACTAAAAAAACGGAGGCGCGCATTAGCCGGCTCAAAGACAAATCTCGCACAGCGCTTCGCGCTGCGCGCGATTGAAGTGTAATTTTCCCTCGATCCGTAGTAGCTGATGCACCAATGTTCAGTCAGTTGCAGCCATTCGGTCAGCATAACTAGAAACTGGGTGGAAGTGAACGAACTATAACGCGAAACAGTGTTTCCATTCACATAAATTCTATTTTTCTATGTTTTAGGCACTGGTGGGATTTTGGGTGCCCCTATCCGAAATCCACCAGTGGGAGCGCTTCGAGCCCGTAATGTCCCGCTACCACAAGCGGGACAACCGCCGGAAAACGGACCCAAAGAAGAAAGGTGTGTGTTTCAAACCACGTAATTCTAAATCTTGATTTTAGCGGTGAGATATTGTGTTGATAGTTGAAAGAGATCAATGACAATAATCGGTGTGAAATCTAGAAAATATTCGCAGTTTAATTTGAATGGATTTTAAAATTATATTAGTTTGCACCAACTCGGATTCGAACCCTCAAGCAGCAGCACTCTTGCCACTGCGGTATGCTTGCCTGTAAAGAAAAGAGCGGAGAAGCTCCTCATATTAGGAACCTGCGCTCTACGTGAGACTCTACGTGAGGCAACGCGTCTGAAAAACAGTATGGCAGCAGCTTTTGATTTATACTTTAAGTCTTCTCCATTTAATTATTAATTTTCAGTCAGGAAGGGCGGGAGGAAAAGGAGGTCGGACACCCCGCCAGGGTCCCCCTCCCCCGCTGCGCGTTCCCTCTCTCCTGCACCCCCCCGGGTGGCGCCGCCAAGAACGCCCTCCCCTGCCCTCCACGTGAGTGCATTATAAGCTCGAACTTCCAGATTACCGCTCAGTATGCTAGCGTTTCGCGAGTTCTTTCTAACTTCGGTATTTTATTGAGCTTTTCCCTTACTAACAATCGAAAGAAAAAACTTTTGAGAACTTCAAAACCAAGCATTATTCATTACAAAAAGTCTGCTGAATACTTGACGGAATACTGTAGAAGGGCATCCATGGATGGAACGGAGTGTAGAATCACTTTGTCGTATTGGCAACCAGAATGAGTCATTCAAAATTAAAAGTCATTAAAGTAAATTTCATCAGAAAGTTAAAGTCATTAAGTACAGTAACAGTTGAAAATCACAAAAAAGGTTTTTGAACATTTTCGTATTTTTCAAATCCTGACTAAAAGTGAATTAATGACTTTCACTTTCAACGATTTTTACTTTGATGACTTTTGAATGACTTTTTCCAGGTACCAAACTGGCAGTATACTACTAGTTAAAAGAGAGGTGTGGTAGGAGTTCACTTGTAGGTTACCTGTCGTTATAGAATCACGGCCAATTCTACAACTAACCGGGTTTTTAGGTGACCTAACCCTTTTTGGTAACCTGTTTTTCAGGTTACCTTGGTAGGTAACCTGTAAGTAACCTGGAATTATAATCCGGTTACCGTCCAAACTAACGGTGGTAAAAACCACATTTTGCGTTAGAAAAACAGGTAACCGGTTTTTCATTTTAGGTTACCAACCGGATACCCACTGAGGTAACCTGAAAAATAGGTTACCAAAAAAGGGTTAGGTTACCTAAAAAACCCGGTTAGATATAGAATTCACGTAGAATCACTATGAGTATAAGTTTCTGTTTAAGAATTCTCCGATCAGTTCATCGAACCACAGCACGTTCATCGAACCACGGCAAGCCAGCCGCCCTATAATCGAAACGGTAAGTTATGGAAACTGGAAAGTACTATAGAAATGTTTTAGGAAAACCCGTTTAAAAAAAACTATAACAACCCGTTTTTCATAGCGAATCATCAATAGGGTATTGGAAGAGCGGAAACAGGTTGAACCGATGAATCCTATCAATTACTAAATTGATTCACTCCAAAAATTTAAACGTGGAAAAATAACGTATATACTAATGAATTACGTCTATTCCTGAACCTGACTTTAACTTACGGTATAAAACACAAACTCTTGATGTGAAGGACCAAATTTTTGTGCAAAGTTTTTAACTGTACGAACTTTCAAGGCGCATTAACATTTAAACTTTTTCAATTAAAAATACTTCTATTTCAGAAACGGCACCGGCTTCAGAGAAAAGAATCAAACTTCAAGAGGTAATATGACTGTTTGTTTCACATATCAATAGGAAACGTGCGCTATAAGTAAGCGAAAGATTGTAAAATAAAAAGATAATCTCCTTCTGTGTTAGTTTGCTCGTGAATGGTTTTCTCTCAAATCTTCTAAGAGCGATGAGATGAGAGATGGTTCTGAGTATTGACAGATTAATAAACTAATTCTATCGATAACAAATAATGTGTCTCGCGTTCATCGCTGGTAAAAAGTTTCTCATGCTCTCGCCGATACTATGTAGAGATGATAAAACGTTCACGCAGTCGATATTGTGAACAATTATTTTGCAGATACCGTGTCGTGGAACGTCCTACAAAGGAGGGGCCAGTTTGGTGCGGACACGCGGTAAGGGCACTACTTTTTGGGGAAATGTTGCATTTCTGCACCACAGGTGCGATTATCGATTGTGACCTTTTCTACTTACTAGATGTGAATTTTCCTGAACTACCGCTATATACAACTTAATTGACCCTTTCAGATATTGAGACCAATGACCGAAGGAGAACCACACCCCTTCGGGAACAGCCGGTAAGTTTTTTCAGTTTTTTTTTCTTGACGAGTTGTGCGCTGTTTACTTTTTACAGATCACCCGACGCTCTAAAACACTCCTGAAAAATGCACTCAATGATATGAGGTTTTTGTGCAAAATAGTGATTCTTTTTCTCAGAAAGTGTTCGTAGTTCACAGGTCTGCTCAGATAATTCCCAGCCAATTGGCCAGCCACTTTTTTATTGGCTGAGCGAGAGAGTGTGCAGGTCAGAGAGACCCAGATGTCTGCGGCCTCATTGACCTGAACACTCTCTCGCTTTTGTAGCTGGCCAATCGAAGAAAGTTGGCGCCAATCGTTCTGAGTGGGGCGCGGAGTTGAGCTGGCAAATTCACTTCCGCCCTAGACCATGCGCAAATATTGATTTTCATCTAAAGTCAACACCGCATAGCAAGTTAGGAATAATTTTTTGTTTCTTTAGCGGACAGTTGGTGGTGACAAGTGAGGAAGAGACAACGGATAACGAAGAAAGCGATCAGGTAATAGTTCACTACCATTGCTCCGGAAAATTTTTGTTTTATTTTCAGTTTTCTTCTCATAGAGTAAAACACCAGACCCGTGCGCAAATCTCGTTCTCACGTTTAATTTTTCTCGAGAAAAGGCGGGACTATTGTGTTATCGCTGCGGGGTACATTGTGAAGAGCGCGAATTAGTACGTTCAAATAATCCCAGGGAGAGCCATCTAACCATGGAAATCTAACCATGGGAAACATATGTTCTGTATATGTTTCCATGTTAATTTTTGATTGGAACATGTTGTTCAACAAAACAATTTTTTATTGCAGGCAGTCGATCAGCTACGCGTCAAGGTGCGGCCGCGCAAGACTCCCTTTCAGTCTTCCGATATGCTCTGTCCTTATCCGGACTGGATGGCAAAACGTGAGTCACTTTCTATGTCAGCGTCAATATTACCTGAGAGAATATTTTCTCCAGATCGCAGCAGACCAGTCTGTGACTACCTGACTACTAATATATTGGTAATGATATTTGAATATAGTAGTGGCTCAGTGGCTGGCAGCGCTCTCAGGCATGCGTTCAGGTATCGAGTATCGTGTGATCACTAAGACTGAGACTGAGAATCTTTTTTCTTTTAAATAAACAGGAGTTCATGATTGAAACTGAACGAACTTTATAGGCTCCACTGTTTAGGCCCACTGTGTTATATTTTTTTGTGATCATATAGTTGATAGAGATGTAGATGGTTTGATTCACCTTGATATTCGGTTTCAGGGTTCCCTTCTGAACTGCGTGATCTCTACCGCAGCAATCCACATGTGCCTCTCTCGCTGGAGGAGGCGAACGAAATCAATCCGGCGGAGGCTACTTCCAGAGGCCCAGCGGATACATTGTGGCGGTACGACAGCTCGTCAGACGAAAACAGCAAGGTTAGAGAGTTGGAAGATTGATATTTTCACATGGGTATCAATTAGCTTTTGTGTCTGCCATCTCGGGTGTTTTTGAATTCATTTTCATTTATTTTTAGTCAAGTATCTAAGGCGGTTTACACACTCCGTAACTTTGGCGTCAATGACGGGAACCGACTAAAACGCGAAAACAGTCGAAAACCGCGCCGACTGTCGGAAATCCTGAATCAGGACCGACTTGTCGCGACGGCGGCAAAATTTATTCAAATTTTTGCGTTTGTTTTCTGAAGAAAGTTTGTGCATTTCGGAAAAAGGAGCTAATTTCTACTACTTGCGTAACCACTGCGTAACAGTTGCTGCTCCTAACCACTCGGCCATCCGTGTCCTTTTATTTCAGTCCAACTTCCCTCCGTCTATGCCGTCTCCAACGTATGATAACGTGACTTTGGACGAACTACTGGTTGCGAGTACCTCTTGGGCTGAATATATGGCTGGAGAGGCTCATAAACTTAAGGGTTGGTTTATGGTGTTTGATCTTCCAGAATAATTGTCGTTCCACTACTCCTTGTTTTGGAAATTCACCACGGAAACAACTAAAAATACCAACTTTCCACAATATAGTGGCTGTCAAAACAGTCAAAGTTTGCGCTAGACTCCCATTTTTTTTAATTTTTAAAGTTTGCAGTTTTGAGGTATACTAGAAGTCAATTGAATGGTCACGAAAAGTTGGCATTCTAATGAGGCATCGTGCACTTTGTCATTGCACGTTTCTGAGTTCTGCTGTGTTCAACATGTTTCACGTGTCTGTGCAACTGACTAACAGTATACTAACTTTTTCAGATTCACTTTAGGAGAAGTATAGTTTAAGTAGGACAGTTAACAGCTTCTTTGGTCCTCTGGAATTACTAAAACTTTGTTATTCTTAAAACTGAAAATTAGTATTTATTCCTTCAAAATCAGTATTTCTTAGGTTGCTCCCCATCTGAGGTGAAATGGGTTGACCTACAACCACGGCCTTCTGTAGAACCGAAGAAGAAGAGGGATAAGGCGGAATCGAGAGACCGAGAGAAAGAGAGAGCCAAGCAAGATAAGGCAGAATCGAGAGACGCAGAGAGAGAAAGAATCAAAAGAGAGAAGGCTGAATTGAGAGACGCAGAGAACGAAAGGATCAATATGGACAATGAAAACGCGAGAGACGCAGACAAAGAGAAGGAGAAGAAACGCAGCTGGTTTTTCAACAGAAGCAAGAGCCTGAAAGTGAGTTGGAGCTCTGGCAATTGTTATAAAATTCAAATGGGATGGTTTTTGAATTCAAAAACCATCTAAGATGAATTTAAACATAATGGAGATCATACTACAAAGAACATTTTCACTTTGAAGGACACAAAACTCCTCTGACGATGCGTTTTTGATTCTAACCTTTTCTACAGATAATAAAAAGCTTCAGAAACCAAATAAGGACAAAAAAAAACTCCGAAACACAGCATTAGTAGCGTATACAGTATGCTAACTCAATACAGTAGTCGAGACTACTTTTTAAAAAAATATCATTTAGGACACAAAACTCCCTTCTTCTGACGACGAGTTTTTGGTTCGAATCTGCGCGACTGACAGGAGGGAACAGAGTCAGACTTCGCCAGAAATTCTGTGGAAGAAAATTCAGAATAGTCCGAAGAGAACTAGGGAGCGGTGGGTATGGGACTGAATTGTAGTTTGAACTCGTACACAATATTTTCGAATAAATCTTTGATAGTAAAAAAGGTTCTTCTTGAAAACGTTCTTTTGCATTTTCAAACAGTTTTTTCCAGTTGGTCCGAACAAGCGTTGAGCATTCGAAATTCGCTGACCGCCAACGGAAAAAATACAACTCAGAACAAGAAACAGAAGGCCAGATTCGCAAAGCAGGTGGGAGGAAATTTCATATTCACTTTGGTTAGGTTCAGTAAAACTCTCCGCACTCTCTGCCAACATTTCAATTAACATAGAACTCGACACACATTTGGAGAAAAGAAGAGTTACACTCCCTGTTATAAATTCATCCGAGAAGGGGAGGGGGGGGCATATACTCTGTTTCACCAGTCGATGTCCTTCTACAGTAACCCGCCAAATATTCAGAAGGCGTTTTCTAATGAATGAACCTATATTTTGATTCCAAATTTTCAAAATTCGTGCTAGTAAAGGCGCAGAAGACACTACCAAAATGTGGAGAGAATCGGGAAACGTCAACATACCAAATTTTGATCTGGAAGTTTGAGTATATTACTGTGGAGGGTTATAAGTGGGTGGAACAAACTTACGTATTGCTCTCTCACCCCATTACAGAAAGCGACAAAATGTTCGTTGTAGTTCGATTCGAACGAAACCAACGGGATCAACCTAAATGGAAAACACTGTAGAGGTTTGCTTTGAAGAGAGCACCCTCCCTCGAAACACTTTCCTCTGGGAAGTGGGGGGCTTAAGTATAACTCTCATCTCCCACTTCTTCCAGTTGACCCAATCGGCCGAAGATCTTCCCTCCCAATCCCTGATGACGTCATCAGTTGATCCAATGTCCTCCTCATGTTATGCCGGTTCCCCGGAAGACGGAGTCACACTCACATTTCGAAGACATCGATTGACCGCAACGCCGGAGACTACCGTTTAGGAAGGGGGCGTGGCCTATTTTCAAGCCAACTTTCTGTTTACAAAAGAACTTGGAGCATGCCAATCATGAATGGTGCGTAGCCTAATTCGCACCCATCATGCTAGAATTACACAGAAAAGTCCGAATTAGTGGTACATTTTCGAGCTTGATAAAGTTTTCAGATTGAACGTTAAATTTTTTCATAGCTACGTAATTTCATTGCATAAATTGCTTTTCCTACAAAAACTATATTTAACATGGTTCTTTTACGTATGCACAAATTTTCCTCTGTGTTTTTACATATAAGTTCGGCAGGGACTATACTCTTTCTATTCTCGACCAATTGACTTTGCTGGGTATTTCAATTGTGATTTCCAACCATAGACACATTGTTTATTATTCTTGCAGTGTTTTTGTACAATACAAATATAAAATGCATTGAAATCGGATAAAACTGGAAAAAGGTACTAAAATAGACATGTCAGCACCGAAAAATTCAAAATGAGCTTACAATTTTCGACGTTTATATGTTCTCACCTCTATTTCATGTTGAGAATTCAATATAGAATAATAAATATTATATATAAAAATAGTTTACAAACATATTCAATCTATGAAAATCGGCAATATAAGGCTGGTCATCAGTGAGGGTAGTTGCTCCTAATAAGGCAATCGGAGTGAGCAAAAATGGTTCGGCGAGAGCAAAGTTCAAACTACACATGTTATACAATGCTACAAATCAAAGGTCAAAGTTCAAGTGAAAAGAGAAATCGCCGAAAAATATGGCAGACACACAGCAGAAACTCAAAAATTCTCAAAAAAGACTTATCCTCTTTTCTCAAAAAAGACTTATTTGAAATGTAAATCAGAAATTAAACTAATCAAGTTGGTAATATGTAAGATAATTCTATTTAGAACATTTTCCTGCAAAAAGAAGACACAAATACACGAATTTCGAGAAATTTTAATTTTCTCGATGAAATTTGCCTGTGTGTCAGATCTGACACATACTAAAAATGACCATATTTCGACCTGTGCGGTCGGAACAACACCTGACTTGGATTGAATATGGTCATTGAACATTAATAAAGAAATATCTACATCTTCAAAGAATTTTGCCATGTGCGACCACTTCTTTGGTGACAACCGGCTTACAGTAATCCCAGTTTTCAGTTTTCCCTGGAAAATGGTGCACAAACAGAGTGAAAACAATTGAAATCATTTATTTTGGTTCAATCAACTCTTCCAACAGTTAAACTCATGTTTTACTGAAGCTCCAGGAGGAAAACCATTTATGTGCCATCCTCCCATTTTATTGGGCCGTTGTAGCTTTAATGAGTCATATCTCGCGTCTAAATAAACATTTTTCTCTCAAATTTTTTGTGTGAACTCCTGAACCCATGACTGAATACACAGTATAAACAAAACCAAGAAAAAACAACTTTTTTAAATTTTAGTTACTATAGGGTATGCAAACTGTGACAGATCTGACACAGATTTTGGTCGAATGTCTCAGATCTGACACAAAATCGACCACCTGTCTACCCACGTAGAATTGGGAGTTGTAAAATTTTGAACTTTTTTTGAAAGGTGGTGTCAAATCATACTACGTTAATAGAAGCATGTTTAAGTGAATAGTAATACACATTTCTTCCGAAAAAAATTAATATACTCAACTACAGGCACTGTAGACCGGAAAAATGAACTTTGAGCTTTATAAATGAAATTATTCATGGAATCATTGTGAATAACGTGAAGGAGAACTGTTGCGGTCCCGGCTACTATGTTGATGAAAAACATATCAAGTTTACATTACTTTAGTTCAATGAGACTTTGAGTTTTGAGAATACGGGAATGTATCATATTGTAAAGCCCCTAGCAGAATACTCTAGTACATTTTTCGAAAATGTCTAACTGCTCATTCTCTCCTGTTGAAAAACTCTGGACTTGTTTGAAAACATGGAGTTGATGAGAATTCAAAATTCGAACTGGTACCAAGCATACGACGGAGCCTAAGCCTAAGCCTGAGCCTAAGCCTAAGCCTGAGCCTCAGCCTAAGCCTAAGCCTAAGTCGTGTTATGGCCTAGGTCCACACCTTAAATAGTACCAAATCTACTCCTTTAAGTTATTGTGATATTGTGATACATTACGCATTAACTCGAACTTGAAACTGATTATAAGCCTAAGACGTAGCTTAAGCCTATGCCTAAGCTCAAGCCTAAGCCTATGCCTAAGCCTAAGCCTGAGCCTAAGCCTGAGCCTGAGCCTGAGCCTATGCCTAAACCTAAGCCTAATAAACCAAAGCCAGATAGATAACGCGGCGAGCGGGAAACGAACCCGGGTCTGTGGGGCGACAGCCGAACGCTAACCACCTGACCACTCGGCCCCATTTCGATAGTTTATTCATTCATTCGCTCTAATTTACTTCATGAAGCGTTTCAACTCTTTGTTAGTCAGAGACTAAGTTCAAACGAAGCCTGGCAGTGAACTATAGAAGGCATACATTACCACCTACGGTCCTCAGACTGTTCACCGCTAATTGCTCATTGGATTAAGTGCTAATTGCTTTTTAGGTTGCTCGCTCCAAAAACTGTAGGTTGTGTGCATTCCCCTGAGGTTGAGAAATGTTGGTGAGGTTCACGTGAGGAAGTGGGACGAACAGGTTTCTCCATTTCCATTTATCTCAATTTTTTTATTGTTTTCGAAATCATTCTTGACTTAATTTTTTTTTGACTCTCTCGTAGAACAGATTTATTGGTGACTTTCATATCAATATTAGCTGTCTTTATTCTAGAGTTGATGTGTCGACGATGAATCTGGAGATCGTGGGACATCGGAAGGGAGACCACAAAAATTGGTTTCTCAATAACAAAAAGGTGAGGGCTCTCCATATACTCTGAGCACAGCTGCGTTTGCTGTAGTCGCCACAATAGTGTCAATCAGCAGGGAACGCGTGAACACAAACTGAAAGTTATATTCATGATTTCAATTTCATCGATTTCGTAAGTAAAAAGACTGACATGAATATCCATAAAGCCAAGCATTCACTGCTGGTAAGGGTGTTCAGTGCCTTTTCTGTGCATTCGATGAAAATGTATTTGCACGTTACTTTTTACTAGTAAATACAGAGAATTTGTATTGCTTCATTGAGTAATTTCTTTGAATTGCTGAGCATTGCTATAGTCTGTTTCACGCATCAGTAGCCCTCTACAGTAAGATCATGAAACTTTCAAGTCAATTTTTCATATCTTCTAGGCATTGGAAATAGCCTAAACTTCGTGATTCTGTTTTCCACATTGGTTACTACAAGCATAGAATACAGTAGGTCTAAGAGGCACTTTGTTGGTTTAATAAATCCGCTTGAAAATACGGAAGATTACTGTAGAAAGTCATGGGTGGGTGAAACGAACTATATTGACACCGCAGTGTCTTCTGTACGTGATATTTTTGTTTTTTATTTCGAATTAAGACTTACAATCTTCAAAATAAGAAAACTAACGTTTTGTGAAACGGGAACTATGTTCATTCTGCAATCACTCGAACGATCCGAGATCTTTAGTGAGCAGCTATTCACATTTGTAATCATTTCGCAGAGTTCAACATCGGCCACTTACTGACAACTGTTGCTATCCACCGGTATCAGACACTCTATGGAACTACAGTCGGAAGGTTTGGCGAAACGGCGATGTACTCTGTAAAGTGGAAGGTTTTCGCACCACACACACAATAAAGCATTTTGGTAGTTCATCTTATGCCAACATGTCTAACTCAATTAGAGAGCACTTATCAAGAAAATAGTTTAACCAGCTTGAGCACAGTCTACCTGACAAAATTTACACTTGAAAACGGACCGTTTACGTTGAAAATCGATTTGATTGCCAATATGTCAATTGAGTTGAAATGTATAACTAAACTTAATATAAGTCTAAACTTTTCAAACTATCAACTACATTCTTACGTTTTTCGTTTGTGTCAGATCTGACACAACACTGAAAACTCCACCATTTTCATTGAAACCAAGCATTTACTCCTCAATTGAGTTGAAATGTATAACTGAAGTTAATATAATTCAAAACCTTTCAAACTCTCAACTCAACTACATTCCTACGTTTTTCGTTTGTGTCAGATCTGACACAACACTGAAAACTCCACCATTTTCATTGAAACCAAGCACTTACTCCTCAATTGAGTTGAAATGTATAACTGAAGTTAATATAATTCAAAACCTTTCAAACTCTCAACTACATTCCTACGTTTTTCGTTTGTGTCAGATCTGACACAACACTGAAAACTCCACCATTTTCATTGAAACCAAGCATTTACTTCTCAATTGAGTTGAAATGTATAACTGAAGTTAATATAATTCAAAACCTTTCAAACTCTCAACTACATTCCTGCGTTTTTCGTTTGTGTCAGATCTGACACAACACTGAAAACTCCACCATTTTCATTGAAACCAAGCATTTACTCCCCAATTGAATTGAAATGTATGACTGAAGTTGATATAAGTCAAAACCTCTCCAACTGTCAACTACATTCCTACGTTTTTCGTTGGTGTCAGATCTGATACAACACTAAAAACTCACGATTCTCACTAAAACAAAGCATTTAGTCCTCAATTGAGTTGAAATGTATAACTGAAGTTGATATAAGTCAAAACCTTCCAAACTCTCAACTACATTCCTACGTGTTTCGTTTGTGTCAGATCTGACACAACACTGAAAACTCCACCATTTTCATTGAAACCAAGCATTTACTCCTCAATTGAGTTGAAATGTATAACTGAAGTTAATATAAGTCAAAACCTTTCAAACTCTCAACTACATTCCTACGTTTTTCGTTTGTGTCAGATCTGACACAACACTGAAAACTCCACCATTTTCATTGAAACCAAGCACTTACTCCTCAATTGAGTTGAAATGTATAACTGAAGTTAATATAATTCAAAACCTTTCAAACTCTCAACTACATTCCTACGTTTTTCGTTTGTGTCAGATCTGACACAACACTGAAAACTCACGATTCTCACTAAAACAAAGCATTTAGTCCTCAATTGAGTTGAAATGTATAACTGAACTTGATATAAGTCAAAACCTTCCAAACTCTCAACTACATTCCTACGTTTTTCGTTTGTGTCAGATCTGATACAACACTAAAAACTCACGATTCTCACTAAAACAAAGCATTTAGTCCTCAATTGAGTTGAAATGTATAACTGAAGTTGATATAAGTCAAAACCTTCCAAACTCTCAACTACATTCCTACGTTTTTCGTTTGTGTCAGATCTGATACAACACTAAAAACTCACGATTCTCACTAAAACAAAGCATTTAGTCCTCAATTGAGTTGAAATGTATAACTGAAGTTGATATAAGTCAAAACCTTCCAAACTCTCAACTACATTCTTACGTTTTTCGTTTGTGTCAGATCTGACACAACACTAAAAACTCACGATTCTCACTAAAACAAAGCATTTAGTCCTCAATTGAGTTGAAATGTATAACTGAAGTTGATATAAGTCAAAACCTTCCAAACTCTCAACTACATTCCTACGTTTTTCGTTTGTGTCAGATCTGATACAACACTAAAAACTCACGATTCTCACTAAAACAAAGCATTTAGTCCTCAATTGAGTTGAAATGTATAACTGAAGTTGATATAAGTCAAAACCTTCCAAACTCTCAACTACATTCCTACGTTTTTCGTTTGTGTCAGATCTGACACAACACTGAAAATTCCACCATTTTCATTGAAACCAAGCATTTACTCCTCAATTGAGTTGAAATGTATAACTGAAGTTGATATAAGTCAAAACCTTTCAAACTCTCAACTACATTCCTACGTTTTTCGTTTGTGTCAGATCTGACACAACACTGAAAATTCCACCATTTTCATTGAAACCAAGCATTTACTCCTCAATTGAGTTGAAATGTATAACTGAAGTTGATATAAGTCAAAACCTTTCAAACTCTCAACTACATTCTTACGTTTTTCGTTTGTGTCAGATCTGACACAACACTGAAAATTCCACCATTTTCATTGAAACCAAGCATTTACTCCTCAATTGAGTTGAAATGTATAACTGAAGTTGATATAAGTCAAAACCTTTCAAACTCTCAACTACATTCTTACGTTTTTCGTTTGTGTCAGATCTGACACAACACTGAAAATTCCACCATTTTCATTGAAACCAAGCATTTACTCCTCAATTGAGTTGAAATGTATAACTGAAGTTGATATAAGTCAAAACCTTTCAAACTCTCAACTACATTCTTACGTTTTTCGTTTGTGTCAGATCTGACACAACACTGAAAATTCCACCATTTTCATTGAAACCAAGTTTGTATGATCTTTGTAGCTTGATACTTGCATCTGAAAGTGGTAGGTTGTTTCTCAGTGATCGGAAGTATTTGAAAGCATTCGAAAATGTCTTGAGTCACCAGTGACTCAAGTGAAATATTCAGTTCAGGGGTGGCCTAATGTGTGTGTATGATCTTTGTAGTTTGATACATACATCTGTAAGTACTAGGTTGTTTCTCAGTGATCGAAAGTCTTTGAAAGCATTTGAAAATGTCTCGAGTCACCAGTGACTCAAGTGAAATATTCAGTTCAGGGGTGGCCTAGTATGTTTGTATGATCTTTGTAGTTTGATACTTACATCTGTAAGTACTAGGTTGTTTCTCAGTGATCGAAAATATGTGAAATCATTCGAAAATGTCTTGAGTCACCAGTGACTCAAGTGAAATATTCAGTTCAGGGGTGGGCTAATATGTGTGTATGATCTTTGTAGCTTGATAATTACATCTGTAAGTACTGGGCTGTTTCTCAGTGATCGAAAGTCTTTGAAAGCATTTGAAAATGTCTTGAGTCACCAGTGACTCAAGTGAAATATTCAGTTCAGGGGTGGCCTAGTATGTTTGTATGATCTTTGTAGTTTGATACTTACATCTGTAAGTACTAGGTTGTTTCTCAGTGATCGGAAGTATTTGAAAGCATTCGAAAATGTATTGAGTCACCAGTGACTCAAGTGAAATATTCAGTTCAGGGGTGGCCTAGTATGTTTGTATGATCTTTGTAGCTTGATACTTGCATCTGAAAGTGGTAGGTTGTTTCTCAGTGATCGGAAGTATTTGAAAGCATTCGAAAATGTCTTGAGTCACCAGTGACTCAAGTGACATATTCAGTTCAGGGGTGGCCTAATGTGTGTGTATGATCTTTGTAGTTTGATACTTACATCTGTAAGTACTAGGTTGTTTCTCAGTGATCGGAAGTATTTGAAAGCATTCGAAAATGTATTGAGTCACCAGTGACTCAAGTGAAATATTCAGTTCAGGGGTGGCCTAATGTGTGTGTATGATCTTTGTAGTTTGATACTCACATCTGTAAGTACTAGGTTGTTTCTCAGTGATCGGAAGTATTTGAAAGCATTCGAAAATGTCTTGAGTCACCAGTGACTCAAGTGAAATATTCAGTTCAGGGGTGGCCTAATGTGTGTGTATGATCTTTGTAGTTTGATACTTACATCTGTAAGTACTAGGTTGTTTCTCAGTGATCGGAAGTATTTGAAAGCATTCGAAAATGTATTGAGTCACCAGTGACTCAAGTGAAATATTCAGTTCAGGGGTGGCCTAGTATGTTTGTATGATCTTTGTAGTTTGATACTTACATCTGTAAGTACTAGGTTGTTTCTCAGTGATCGGAAGTATTTGAAAGCATTCGAAAATGTATTGAGTCACCAGTGACTCAAGTGAAATATTCAGTTCAGGGGTGGCCTAGTATGTTTGTATGATCTTTGTAGCTTGATACTTGCATCTGAAAGTGGTAGGTTGTTTCTCAGTGATCGGAAGTATTTGAAAGCATTCGAAAATGTCTTGAGTCACCAGTGACTCAAGTGAAATATTCAGTTCAGGGGTGGCCTAATGTGTGTGTATGATCTTTGTAGTTTGATACATACATCTGTAAGTACTAGGTTGTTTCTCAGTGATCGAAAGTCTTTGAAAGCATTTGAAAATGTCTCGAGTCACCAGTGACTCAAGTGAATTATTCAGTTCAGGGGTGGCCTAGTATGTTTGTATGATCTTTGTAGTTTGATACTTACATCTGTAAGTACTAGGTTGTTTCTCAGTGATCGAAAATATGTGAAATCATTCGAAAATGTCTTGAGTCACCAGTGACTCAAGTGAAATATTCAGTTCAGGGGTGGGCTAATATGTGTGTATGATCTTTGTAGCTTGATAATTACATCTGTAAGTACTGGGCTGTTTCTCAGTGATCGAAAGTCTTTGAAAGCATTTGAAAATGTCTTGAGTCACCAGTGACTCAAGTGAAATATTCAGTTCAGGGGTGGCCTAGTATGTTTGTATGATCTTTGTAGTTTGATACTTACATCTGTAAGTACTAGGTTGTTTCTCAGTGATCGGAAGTATTTGAAAGCATTCGAAAATGTATTGAGTCACCAGTGACTCAAGTGAAATATTCAGTTCAGGGGTGGCCTAGTATGTTTGTATGATCTTTGTAGCTTGATACTTGCATCTGAAAGTGGTAGGTTGTTTCTCAGTGATCGGAAGTATTTGAAAGCATTCGAAAATGTCTTGAGTCACCAGTGACTCAAGTGAAATATTCAGTTCAGGGGTGGCCTAATGTGTGTGTATGATCTTTGTAGTTTGATACTTACATCTGTAAGTACTAGGTTGTTTCTCAGTGATCGGAAGTATTTGAAAGCATTCGAAAATGTATTGAGTCACCAGTGACTCAAGTGAAATATTCAGTTCAGGGGTGGCCTAATGTGTGTGTATGATCTTTGTAGTTTGATACTCACATCTGTAAGTACTAGGTTGTTTCTCAGTGATCGGAAGTATTTGAAAGCATTCGAAAATGTCTTGAGTCACCAGTGACTCAAGTGAAATATTCAGTTCAGGGGTGGCCTAATGTGTGTGTATGATCTTTGTAGTTTGATACTTACATCTGTAAGTACTAGGTTGTTTCTCAGTGATCGGAAGTATTTGAAAGCATTCGAAAATGTATTGAGTCACCAGTGACTCAAGTGAAATATTCAGTTCAGGGGTGGCCTAGTATGTTTGTATGATCTTTGTAGTTTGATACTTACATCTGTAAGTACTAGGTTGTTTCTCAGTGATCGGAAGTATTTGAAAGCATTCGAAAATGTATTGAGTCACCAGTGACTCAAGTGAAATATTCAGTTCAGGGGTGGCCTAGTATGTTTGTATGATCTTTGTAGCTTGATACTTGCATCTGAAAGTGGTAGGTTGTTTCTCAGTGATCGGAAGTATTTGAAAGCATTCGAAAATGTCTTGAGTCACCAGTGACTCAAGTGAAATATTCAGTTCAGGGGTGGCCTAATGTGTGTGTATGATCTTTGTAGTTTGATACATACATCTGTAAGTACTAGGTTGTTTCTCAGTGATCGAAAGTCTTTGAAAGCATTTGAAAATGTCTCGAGTCACCAGTGACTCAAGTGAATTATTCAGTTCAGGGGTGGCCTAGTATGTTTGTATGATCTTTGTAGTTTGATACTTACATCTGTAAGTACTAGGTTGTTTCTCAGTGATCGAAAATATGTGAAATCATTCGAAAATGTCTTGAGTCACCAGTGACTCAAGTGAAATATTCAGTTCAGGGGTGGGCTAATATGTGTGTATGATCTTTGTAGCTTGATAATTACATCTGTAAGTACTGGGCTGTTTCTCAGTGATCGAAAGTCTTTGAAAGCATTTGAAAATGTCTTGAGTCACCAGTGACTCAAGTGAAATATTCAGTTCAGGGGTGGCCTAGTATGTTTGTATGATCTTTGTAGTTTGATACTTACATCTGTAAGTACTAGGTTGTTTCTCAGTGATCGGAAGTATTTGAAAGCATTCGAAAATGTATTGAGTCACCAGTGACTCAAGTGAAATATTCAGTTCAGGGGTGGCCTAGTATGTTTGTATGATCTTTGTAGCTTGATACTTGCATCTGAAAGTGGTAGGTTGTTTCTCAGTGATCGGAAGTATTTGAAAGCATTCGAAAATGTCTTGAGTCACCAGTGACTCAAGTGAAATATTCAGTTCAGGGGTGGCCTAATGTGTGTGTATGATCTTTGTAGTTTGATACTTACATCTGTAAGTACTAGGTTGTTTCTCAGTGATCGGAAGTATTTGAAAGCATTCGAAAATGTATTGAGTCACCAGTGACTCAAGTGAAATATTCAGTTCAGGGGTGGCCTAATGTGTGTGTATGATCTTTGTAGTTTGATACTCACATCTGTAAGTACTAGGTTGTTTCTCAGTGATCGGAAGTATTTGAAAGCATTCGAAAATGTCTTGAGTCACCAGTGACTCAAGTGAAATATTCAGTTCAGGGGTGGCCTAATGTGTGTGTATGATCTTTGTAGTTTGATACTTACATCTGTAAGTACTAGGTTGTTTCTCAGTGATCGGAAGTATTTGAAAGCATTCGAAAATGTATTGAGTCACCAGTGACTCAAGTGAAATATTCAGTTCAGGGGTGGCCTAGTATGTTTGTATGATCTTTGTAGTTTGATACTTACATCTGTAAGTACTAGGTTGTTTCTCAGTGATCGGAAGTATTTGAAAGCATTCGAAAATGTATTGAGTCACCAGTGACTCAAGTGAAATATTCAGTTCAGGGGTGGCCTAGTATGTTTGTATGATCTTTGTAGCTTGATACTTGCATCTGAAAGTGGTAGGTTGTTTCTCAGTGATCGGAAGTATTTGAAAGCATTCGAAAATGTCTTGAGTCACCAGTGACTCAAGTGAAATATTCAGTTCAGGGGTGGCCTAATGTGTGTGTATGATCTTTGTAGTTTGATACATACATCTGTAAGTACTAGGTTGTTTCTCAGTGATCGAAAGTCTTTGAAAGCATTTGAAAATGTCTCGAGTCACCAGTGACTCAAGTGAATTATTCAGTTCAGGGGTGGCCTAGTATGTTTGTATGATCTTTGTAGTTTGATACTTACATCTGTAAGTACTAGGTTGTTTCTCAGTGATCGAAAATATGTGAAATCATTCGAAAATGTCTTGAGTCACCAGTGACTCAAGTGAAATATTCAGTTCAGGGGTGGGCTAATATGTGTGTATGATCTTTGTAGCTTGATAATTACATCTGTAAGTACTGGGCTGTTTCTCAGTGATCGAAAGTCTTTGAAAGCATTTGAAAATGTCTTGAGTCACCAGTGACTCAAGTGAAATATTCAGTTCAGGGGTGGCCTAGTATGTTTGTATGATCTTTGTAGTTTGATACTTACATCTGTAAGTACTAGGTTGTTTCTCAGTGATCGGAAGTATTTGAAAGCATTCGAAAATGTATTGAGTCACCAGTGACTCAAGTGAAATATTCAGTTCAGGGGTGGCCTAGTATGTTTGTATGATCTTTGTAGCTTGATACTTGCATCTGAAAGTGGTAGGTTGTTTCTCAGTGATCGGAAGTATTTGAAAGCATTCGAAAATGTCTTGAGTCACCAGTGACTCAAGTGAAATATTCAGTTCAGGGGTGGCCTAATGTGTGTGTATGATCTTTGTAGTTTGATACTTACATCTGTAAGTACTAGGTTGTTTCTCAGTGATCGGAAGTATTTGAAAGCATTCGAAAATGTATTGAGTCACCAGTGACTCAAGTGAAATATTCAGTTCAGGGGTGGCCTAATGTGTGTGTATGATCTTTGTAGTTTGATACTCACATCTGTAAGTACTAGGTTGTTTCTCAGTGATCGGAAGTATTTGAAAGCATTCGAAAATGTCTTGAGTCACCAGTGACTCAAGTGAAATATTCAGTTCAGGGGTGGCCTAATGTGTGTGTATGATCTTTGTAGTTTGATACTTACATCTGTAAGTACTAGGTTGTTTCTCAGTGATCGGAAGTATTTGAAAGCATTCGAAAATGTATTGAGTCACCAGTGACTCAAGTGAAATATTCAGTTCAGGGGTGGCCTAGTATGTTTGTATGATCTTTGTAGTTTGATACTTACATCTGTAAGTACTAGGTTGTTTCTCAGTGATCGGAAGTATTTGAAAGCATTCGAAAATGTATTGAGTCACCAGTGACTCAAGTGAAATATTCAGTTCAGGGGTGGCCTAGTATGTTTGTATGATCTTTGTAGCTTGATACTTGCATCTGAAAGTGGTAGGTTGTTTCTCAGTGATCGGAAGTATTTGAAAGCATTCGAAAATGTCTTGAGTCACCAGTGACTCAAGTGAAATATTCAGTTCAGGGGTGGCCTAATGTGTGTGTATGATCTTTGTAGTTTGATACATACATCTGTAAGTACTAGGTTGTTTCTCAGTGATCGAAAGTCTTTGAAAGCATTTGAAAATGTCTCGAGTCACCAGTGACTCAAGTGAAATATTCAGTTCAGGGGTGGCCTAGTATGTTTGTATGATCTTTGTAGCTTGATACTTGCATCTGAAAGTGGTAGGTTGTTTCTCAGTGATCGGAAGTATTTGAAAGCATTCGAAAATGTCTTGAGTCACCAGTGACTCAAGTGAAATATTCAGTTCAGGGGTGGCCTAATGTGTGTGTATGATCTTTGTAGTTTGATACTTACATCTGTAAGTACTAGGTTGTTTCTCAGTGATCGGAAGTATTTGAAAGCATTCGAAAATGTATTGAGTCACCAGTGACTCAAGTGAAATATTCAGTTCAGGGGTGGCCTAATGTGTGTGTATGATCTTTGTAGTTTGATACTCACATCTGTAAGTACTAGGTTGTTTCTCAGTGATCGGAAGTATTTGAAAGCATTCGAAAATATCTTGAGTCACCAGTGACTCAAGTGAAATATTCAGTTCAGGGGTGGCCTAATGTGTGTGTATGATCTTTGTAGTTTGATACTTACATATGTAAGTACTAGGTTGTTTCTCAGTGATCGGAAGTATTTGAAAGCATTCGAAAATGTATTGAGTCACCAGTGACTCAAGTGAAATATTCAGTTCAAGTGTGGACTACTATGTTAGTATGATCTATGTAGCTTGATACTTGAGCTTTTCACTCCTAGGTTGTTCTTCGGTGATTGAACGTCATTGAGAGCCCTTGAAAATGTTTTGGGTCACCAGTGACTCACGTGAAATATCTAGTTTGTGGTTTAGTTCAGTCTTTTGCTGGCATCTGTGAGGAGAATTTTGCCTTTTGCACCTTTAGCGAGGCCTACTCATTACCACAAATAACCACATAACCTTCTCCATCATGCACAGTGAAAAGTCAGGATAAAAAAATTGTTATACTCCCATCATCAGTACAACAGAGACACTCGTTCAAAACTTCTCCTTTATTTGAGACTTCCTTAACTACTCCAAAATTGTCCGAGCAACTAGCCTTAAAACTTTCAAAGTTTCATGGTTCAGATGTTTGTTCGCTAAAATGATGGTCTTGGTTGTTTTTGTACGTTTGGCCTGAACAAACACGTTTTTTGGAACTTTAAGAAAATTTTGCGAAATTTCATTTTTTTTGTATGGGATGAACATATGACCACAAGTATCGCATTTCACTAGTGAAAAGTCCAAAATACATCCTGTTTGAACATAATATAGTTGTAGTTACAGATTAGTCACCTGTAGTTTGTTCTGGTCGATGAAGAATTGTCTGAGTCACCGCTGACTCGACCGAGTCATTGGTGACTCACCAAAGGCGCTAATGACTCAATTGATTTCCCAAGTTTGAGGTACTTTCTCGTTCTGACCCAATGAAAGTTGTGGTTAAGACAAATTTTGGAACGCCCTCCAGTAGGAGGGCACTAAGAATGTGTACAAAAGTAAAAACACGTGTGTCACGTGTCTCACGTGAGCAGAAAACAGGTGTTCTCTAAAAGAAACGTTGTAGTTTGCTCCACATCGGCAACAAAAGGGATGTTCATGCATGTTTAGTAGGTGTGGACCCGTGAAAATGCACGTTTTCCCACGTGAGTCACGTGAAACAAAAGTCGAACTTTTTTCCCCCATACACCTCAATTTAAGTTACACATCATAGAAAATACTTTTACAAAAGCTGTTCGTACATTTTCCGATAGTTTTTCCAAATTCTCATCGAGTTTCGTGCCAGAGAACGGAATTGAAATTTGCTCCACATCTGAGGGCTACAATTGAGAATTGAGAGCTAAATCATTTATCTCATCTATGAAAAACCTAACATTTCCATATACAACAGTGAACCGCGCGTGCTTCCCCCCGAAACAAGCATTCCGGCTCGGAGGTGTCCGGTGGCCTAGTGGATAGTGCTGCCGCCTCCCGTGCCGGAGGGGGGGGACCTGTAGATTTTTGCCATTTGCAATCGGGAAATTTTTTCCGAATTAGCTTCTTTTCGTGCCGTGTGCATACAAAATGACGTGCCGATCGCGGAAATCTTGTCATTTTTGTGTTTCGACCCTCCAAAGCTGAGATATGAGCGAAAAACCGCGATTCTACAGGGCTATAGCTGGGGATGGGGAAAAGTTGGTGACTTGTACAGCGGTTGACTCACAGAAAACTGTATTCTCGACTGGTAGATCAAGAGATTGCGAGATATAATTAACAATTGTTCGAATTATGGGCGAGGAAAGACCGTTAGAACTGCTATTTTCGCGCGTTTTGTCCGAATTCACGTGGAAACCACGTGACCTTGTGACTGAGAAATTTAGCAAATTAGTGGCTGGGAAACTTATGAAATGGTTTATTTATGTTTTATGTGTCCTAGTTGCGTAAATCTGCCTCCAGCATGTCCCTAGTAGACCCCCCAATTCTTTCGCTTACGACCATACCACGTTGAAAATACGCCATCCCGTCCGATCTGGCAAGTCAAGCAACGTTGGGCCCGGTTAGTACTTGGATCGGAGACGGCTTGGGAATCCCGGGTGCCGTAAGCTTTTTACATAAACTAGATCGAATTTCCTTAGTTTTAGCGCCCAAACAAACCAAATACTATCTGTTTCAGCGCTTAAAGGGGGCGTTTTGGCCAGCCGGCCAGACCAATATACGTACGTCTCATGAGCGTCCACCACTATCCTACCCTCTCGTTGGTTTAATTACCCAAGTTTGAGGTACTTTCTCGTTCTGACCCAATGAAAGTTGTGGTTAAGACAAATTTTGGAACGCCCTCCAGTAGGAGGGCACTAAGAATGTGTACAAAAGTAAAAACACGTGTGTCACGTGTCTCACGTGAGCAGAAAACAGGTGTTCTCTAAAAGAAACGTTGTAGTTTGCTCCACATCGGCAACAAAAGGGATGTTCATGCATGTTTAGTAGGTGTGGACCCGTGAAAATGCACGTTTTCCCACGTGAGTCACGTGAAACAAAAGTCGAACTTTTTTCCCCCATACACCTCAATTTAAGTTACACATCATAGAAAATACTTTTACAAAAGCTGTTCGTACATTTTCCGATAGTTTTTCCAAATTCTCATCGAGTTTCGTGCCAGAGAACGAAATTGAAATTTGCTCCACATCTGAGGGCTACAATTGAGAATTGAGAGCTAAATCATTTATCTCATCTATGAAAAACCTAACATTTCCATATACAACAGTGAACCGCGCGCTCTTGCCCCCGAAACAAGCATTCCGGCTCGGAGGTGTCCGGTGGCCTAGTGGATAGTGCTGCCGCCTCCCGTGCCGGAGGGGGGGACCTGTAGATTTTTGCCATTTGCAATCGGGAAATTTTTTCCGAATTAGCTTCTTTTCGTGCCGTGTGCATACAAAATGACGTGCCGATCGCGGAAATCTTGTCATTTTTGTGTTTCGACCCTCCAAAGCTGAGATATGAGCGAAAAACCGCGATTCTACATGGCTATAGCTGGGGATGGGGAAAAGTTGGTGACTTGTACAGCGGTTGACTCACAGAAAACTGTATTCTCGACTGGTAGATCAAGAGATTGCGAGATATAATTAACAATTGTTCGAATTATGGGCGAGGAAAGACCGTTAGAACTGCTATTTTCGCGCGTTTTGTCCGAATTCACGTGGAAACCACGTGACCTTGTGACTGAGAAATTTAGCAAATTAGTGGCTGGGAAAGTTATGAAATTGTTTATTTATGTTTTATGTGTCCTAGTTGCGTAAATCTGCCTCCAGCATGTCCCTAGTAGACCCCCCAATGCTTTCGCTTACGACCATACCACGTTGAAAATACGCCATCCCGTCCGATCTGGCAAGTCAAGCAACGTTGGGCCCGGTTAGTACTTGGATCGGAGACGGCTTGGGAATCCCGGGTGCCGTAAGCTTTTTACATTTTTATTTAAAACTAGATCGAATTTCCTTAGTTTTAGCGCCCAAACAAACCAAATACTATCTGTTTCAGCGCTTAAAGGGGGCGTTTTGGCCAGCCGGCCAGACCAATATACGTACGTCTCATGAGCGTCCACCACTATCCTACCCTCTCGTTGGTTTAATTACCCAAGTTTGAGGTACTTTCTCGTTCTGACCCAATGAAAGTTGTGGTTAAGACAAATTTTGGAACGCCCTCCAGTAGGAGGGCACTAAGAATGTGTACAAAAGTAAAAACACGTGTGTCACGTGTCTCACGTGAGCAGAAAACAGGTGTTCTCTAAAAGAAACGTTGTAGTTTGCTCCACATCGGCAACAAAAGGGATGTTCATGCATGTTTAGTAGGTGTGGACCCGTGAAAATGCACGTTTTCCCACGTGAGTCACGTGAAACAAAAGTCGAACTTTTTTCCCCCATACACCTCAATTTAAGTTACACATCATAGAAAATACTTTTACAAAAGCTGTTCGTACATTTTCCGATAGTTTTTCCAAATTCTCATCGAGTTTCGTGCCAGAGAACGGAATTGAAATTTGCTCCACATCTGAGGGCTACAATTGAGAATTGAGAGCTAAATCATTTATCTCATCTATGAAAAACCTAACATTTCCATATACAACAGTGAACCGCGCGTGCTTCCCCCCGAAACAAGCATTCCGGCTCGGAGGTGTCCGGTGGCCTAGTGGATAGTGCTGCCGCCTCCCGTGCCGGAGGGGGGGGGAGGTTCAAATACCTGTAGATTTTTGCCATTTGCAATCGGGAAATTTTTTCCGAATTAGCTTCTTTTCGTGCCGTGTGCATACAAAATGACGTGCCGATCGCGGAAATCTTGTCATTTTTGTGTTTCGACCCTCCAAAGCTGAGATATGAGCGAAAAACCGCGATTCTACAGGGCTATAGCTGGGGATGGGGAAAAGTTGGTAACTTGTACAGCGGTTGACTCACAGAAAACTGTATTCTCGACTGGTAGATCAAGAGATTGCGAGATATAATTAACAATTGTTCGAATTATGGGCGAGGAAAGACCGTTAGAACTGCTATTTTCGCGCGTTTTGTCCGAATTCACGTGGAAACCACGTGAACTTGTGACTGAGAAATTTAGCAAATTAGTGGCTGGAAAAGTTATGAAATTGTTTATTTATGTTTTATGTGTCCTAGTTGCGTAATTCTGCCTCCAGCATGTCCCTAGTAGACCCCCAATGCTTTCGCTTACGACCATACCACGTTGAAAATACGCCATCCCGTCCGATCTGGCAAGTCAAGCAACGTTGGGCCCGGTTAGTACTTGGATCGGAGACGGCTTGGGAATCCCGGGTGCCGTAAGCTTTTTACATAAACTAGATCGAATTTCCTTAGTTTTAGCGCCCAAACAAACCAAATACTATCTGTTTTAGCGCTTAAAGGGAGCGTTTTGGCCAGCCGGCCAGACCAATATACGTACGTCTCATGAGCGTCCACCACTATCCTACCCTCTCGTTGGTTTAATTACCCAAGTTTGAGGTACTTTCTCGTTCTGACCCAATGAAAGTTGTGGTTAAGACAAATTTTGGAACGCCCTCCAGTAGGAGGGCACTAAGAATGTGAACAAAAGTAAAAACACGTGTGTCACGTGTCTCACGTGAGCAGAAAACATGTGTTCTCTAAAAGAAACGTTGTAGTTTGCTCCACATCGGCAACAAAAGGGATGTTCATGCATGTTTAGTAGGTGTGGACCCGTGAAAATGCACGTTTTCCCACGTGAGTCACGTGAAACAAAAGTCGACCTTTTTTCCCCCATACACCTCAATTTAAGTTACACATCATAGAAAATACTTTTACAAAAGCTATTCGTACATTTTCCGATAGTTTTTCCAAATTCTCATCGAGTTTCGTGCCAGAGAACGGAATTGAAATTTGCTCCACATCTGAGGGCAAAATCGAATACGCCAAAAAGTGACGACAAAATCGAATACGCCAAAAAGTGACAAAATCGAATACGCCAAAAAGTGACAAAATCGAATACGCCAAAAAGTGACAAAATCGAATACGCCACAAAGTGACAAAATCGAATACGCCAAAAAGTGACAAATTCATGTAGCAGTCCCTCCTACCTCATAAAGTTATCTCTGGAGCTGGCTCACTAACGACCTCACGAGCCTACCTCGTGAGATAACTATGTCCTACCATTGTAATCGGATACTAAATCGAATACGCCAAAAATGACATAATCGAATACGCCAAAAAGTGACAAAATCGAATACGCCAAAAAGTGACAAAATCGAATCCGCCAAAAAGTGACAAAATCGAATACGCCAAAAAGTGACAAAATCGAATACGCCAAAAAGTGACAAAATCGAATACGCCAAAAAGTGACAAAATCGAATCCGCCAAAAAGTGACAAAATCGAATACGCCAAAAAGTGACAAAATCGAATCCGCCAAAAAGTGACAAAATCGAATACGCCAAAAAGTGACAAAATCGAATACGCCAAAAAGTGACAAAATCGAATACGCCAGAAAGTGACAAAATCGAATACGCCAAAAAGTGACAAAATCGAATACGCCACAAAGTGACGACAAAATCGAATACGCCAAAAAGTGACAAAATCGAATACGCCAAAAAGTGACAAAATCGAATACGCCAAAAAGTGACAAAATCGAATACGCCAAAAAGTGACAAAATCGAATCCGCCAAAAAGTGACAAAATCGAATACGCCAAAAAGTGACAAAATCGAATACGCCAAAAAGTGACAAAATCGAATACGCCAAAAAGTGACAAAATCGAATACGCCAAAAAGTGACAAAATCGAATACGCCAAAAAGTGACAAAATAGAATACGCCAAAAAGTGACAAAATCGAATACGCCAAAAAGTGACAAAATCGAATACGCCAAAAAGTGACAAAATCGAATACGCCAAAAAGTGACAAAATCGAATACGCCAAAAAGTGACAAAATCGAATACGCCAAAAAGTGACAAAATAGAATACGCCAAAAAGTGACAAAATCGAATACGCCAAAAAGTGACAAAATCGACTACGCCAAAAAGTGACAAAATCGAATCCGCCAAAAAGTGACAAAATCGAATACGCCAAAAAGTGACAAAATTGAATACGCCAAAAAGTGACAAAATCGAATACGCCAAAAAGTGACAAAATCGAATACGCCAAAAAGTGACAAAATCGAATACGCCAAAAAGTGACAAAATCGAATACGCCAAAAAGTGACAAAATCGAATACGCCAAAAAGTGACAAAATCGAATACGCCACAAAGTGACGACAAGATCGAATACGCCACAAAGTGACGACAAAATCGAATACGCCACAAAGTGACGACAAAATCGAATACGCCAAAAAGTGACAAATGCATGTAGCAGTCCCTCCTATCTCATAAAATAATCTCTGGAGCTGGCTCACTAACGACCTCATGAGCCTACCTCATAAGATAACTATGTCCTACCATTGTAATCGGATACTAAATCGAATAGAGAGAGAGAGGCGAAGCCATACGTTGTATATGGCTTCTGTTATAGGATTCATTCGTAGGTTGCAGGTGTTCTCCAGCAACTATGATGTGTCAACTGATCAGAGTACAACCCCCCCCCCCCTTCAGATGAGTTTCTAATCCCCGTGAATACAAAAGGAACAGGACAGGCAGATAACTCGAATATAGAGGGTGCTCATTTCTTATCTATGTCTTCATAATAATAATAATGATGTTCATTCAATATATATTTGTAGATAGCTATGGGTGATACCATTTTTCTTATTCTTCGAAACCCGATAAAACTAACACATTAGAATCATATTTTGCTGTGTTCGATACGATTAAAAAGAGCTTTAGTGTTTGGCAAAACAATTACCTAATAAAATAATGTAATTGCAACGGCAAAATTTTTATCATATAATCGCATTCATAATTGACTAAAGTGAATGTGTTTCCGTGAATGTTTTTCCGTTAATGTTTTTCCGTGATTGTTTTTCAACTTCAACAATTTGTAACGAACGGATACTGAGCAATATAGAGTGAAATCATGAAGTCAAACCGTTCTCATGCCGCGTTTGATGGTCTTTGTAGTTTGAACGCTGCCTTTCAGCGCGCCCCGCCTGAAACGAATGCCTGTCTCGATTTTATCGATCATCATGTCTTGCCCCAAAAAGCATTACAATTGACTAAACCCGCTGCCTTTGCCCGATAAACTTTAAATTCGCTCTTTAATTTATCCAGAGATCAAGTTAATAATTTTCATCACTCATTTTTCTCTCAAGCTTTCTCTCTCTCTTTCTCATATAAATAGTACGTTAACATAATATTTCACATAGTATATGTTTCAATTAATCTCACTCTCCCTCTCTCTCGCTCTCTCTCTCTCTCTCTCTCTCTCTCGCTCTCTCTCCTACTCTCTCTCTCTCTCTCCCTCTTCCTCTCTCTTTCTCTCTCCCTCTCTCTCTCTCTCCTACTCTCTCTCTCTCTCTCTCCCTCTTCCTCTCTCTTTCTCTCTCTCTCTCTGTCTCTCCTACTCTCTCTCTCTCCTACTCTCTCTCTCTCTCTCTCTCTCTCTCTCTCTCTCTCTCTCTCTCTCTCTCTCTCTCTCTCTCTCTCTCTCTCTAATAATTTAACAATCTCTTTCTCTCTCTCTCTCTCCCTCAATCCATGTTTCGTTCATTTCTGAACTATTCGACAATGATGTTTTCCATTTCATAGGTATGAACATTCAGCTCTTGGAGCAGACCGAGGGAACTCTCCGAACGATCACCCATCTGAAACAAGATGAGGATGGAGTATTCCTTGTGAAGGTAATCAAAATAGCTCATTCATGAAAAAGTGGGGGCCCAACGACTGTGAGATTTGTCTTCAGACAACTACTCTCAAATGGAGCAGCTACTGCTACAAAAAACCGGAAAATAATAATATACTCAAGTATAACTGTTCATCACAAACATACAAAAGTCGTAAAATATTTTTTTCAAACCTGTAAACTAGAATCTACAAATCACAGCTGCGAAAGAGAGAACAACTGTTGAATAATATGACAAGCGTAGCACTTAGAGTTGAAGTAACGACAAAAAACTGCAAACCTTTGTCCGCAACACCAGAAAATTTACAATTGACTACGTTGAGTTAACATCTGTGATTTGTAGATTCTAGTTTACAGGTTTGAAAAAATATTTTACGACTTTTGTATGTTTGTGATAAACAGTTTTAGACAAAGTTTCATCGTTAATATACCATTTTTTTTAGATATTTTCAGCATTTGAAAATATATGTGACGTCATTTTTTTTAAAAGTTGACGTCATCTGGCCTTCTGAACTTCAGAATACGTCATATTTAGACTAAGTTTCATCGTTAATATACGATTTTTAAGATATTTTCACCATTTGAAAATATATCTGACGTCAACTTTGCACTTTTCAAAAATGACGTCATCTGGTCGTCAGAATCCCAGAATACGTCACTCTTGGATTGAGTTTCACCGTTAGTTGACCCTTTCTAAGATATTACCATCATTTGAAAATATATGTGACGTCAACTTTGCACTTTTCAAAAATGACGTCATCTGGTCTCCAGAGTCCTAAAGGACGTCAGAAATACAATACTTCATATTCAAACAAATTGCACGTTGGCATCATATTCCAATTTTCAAGCAAATCGGTAATTGTTTCTCTACGTTACAGTACAGGTTGAGTTATCGACCGGACAGAGAGAGTGAGAGAGCGTGCTGAATGGAGAGACGCAGACACTTTTCGAAAAATGTCTATAACTTTGATTAAAACAATTTTTTTTGCAAATTTTTTTTGGTCCGCCAGGGTTTGAGTAGGTATCACATGTCTTCCACGATTTTCAACAAAATCGCCTCAGTAGAAACCCTTAAACTGGGAATTTTCCCTTATCACGATTACACACTCCGAAAACGTCTATAACTTTGACAAAAACAATTTTTTTCTAATTTTTTTTTGGTCCGCCAGGGTTTGAGTAGGTATCACATGTCTTCCACAACTTTCAACGAAATCGATTCAGTAGAAACCCTTAAAATGGATATTTTCCGTTGTCACAACCCCACACGCGACGGAAGTTGGTGCTTTTGATGAAGCGAAAACTTCATAACTTGGCTCAAACTCAACCGATTTCGATAAAATTTGGGGCAAACTTTGCAAATATGCTGTAGAAACTTCCCCATTTTGTAAAAGTTTTGTTTTGCAAAATTCAGCCTTTTTATGGGAAAACTAAAAAAACGGAGGCGCGCATTAGCCGGCTCAAAGACAAATCTCGCACAGCGCTTCGCGCTGCGCGCGATTGAAGTGTAATTTTCCCTCGATCCGTAGTAGCTGATGCACCAATGTTCAGTCAGTTGCAGCCATTCGGTCAGCATAACTAGAAACTGGGTGGAAGTGAACGAACTATAACGCGAAACAGTGTTTCCATTCACATAAATTCTATTTTTCTATGTTTTAGGCACTGGTGGGATTTTGGGTGCCCCTATCCGAAATCCACCAGTGGGAGCGCTTCGAGCCCGTAATGTCCCGCTACCACAAGCGGGACAACCGCCGGAAAACGGACCCAAAGAAGAAAGGTGTGTGTTTCAAACCACGTAATTCTAAATCTTGATTTTAGCGGTGAGATATTGTGTTGATAGTTGAAAGAGATCAATGACAATAATCGGTGTGAAATCTAGAAAATATTCGCAGTTTAATTTGAATGGATTTTAAAATTATATTAGTTTGCACCAACTCGGATTCGAACCCTCAAGCAGCAGCACTCTTGCCACTGCGGTATGCTTGCCTGTAAAGAAAAGAGCGGAGAAGCTCCTCATATTAGGAACCTGCGCTCTACGTGAGACTCTACGTGAGGCAACGCGTCTGAAAAACAGTATGGCAGCAGCTTTTGATTTATACTTTAAGTCTTCTCCATTTAATTATTAATTTTCAGTCAGGAAGGGCGGGAGGAAAAGGAGGTCGGACACCCCGCCAGGGTCCCCCTCCCCCGCTGCGCGTTCCCTCTCTCCTGCACCCCCCCGGGTGGCGCCGCCAAGAACGCCCTCCCCTGCCCTCCACGTGAGTGCATTATAAGCTCGAACTTCCAGATTACCGCTCAGTATGCTAGCGTTTCGCGAGTTCTTTCTAACTTCGGTATTTTATTGAGCTTTTCCCTTACTAACAATCGAAAGAAAAAACTTTTGAGAACTTCAAAACCAAGCATTATTCATTACAAAAAGTCTGCTGAATACTTGACGGAATACTGTAGAAGGGCATCCATGGATGGAACGGAGTGTAGAATCACTTTGTCGTATTGGCAACCAGAATGAGTCATTCAAAATTAAAAGTCATTAAAGTAAATTTCATCAGAAAGTTAAAGTCATTAAGTACAGTAACAGTTGAAAATCACAAAAAAGGTTTTTGAACATTTTCGTATTTTTCAAATCCTGACTAAAAGTGAATTAATGACTTTCACTTTCAACGATTTTTACTTTGATGACTTTTGAATGACTTTTTCCAGGTACCAAACTGGCAGTATACTACTAGTTAAAAGAGAGGTGTGGTAGGAGTTCACTTGTAGGTTACCTGTCGTTATAGAATCACGGCCAATTCTACAACTAACCGGGTTTTTAGGTGACCTAACCCTTTTTGGTAACCTGTTTTTCAGGTTACCTTGGTAGGTAACCTGTAAGTAACCTGGAATTATAATCCGGTTACCGTCCAAACTAACGGTGGTAAAAACCACATTTTGCGTTAGAAAAACAGGTAACCGGTTTTTCATTTTAGGTTACCAACCGGATACCCACTGAGGTAACCTGAAAAATAGGTTACCAAAAAAGGGTTAGGTTACCTAAAAAACCCGGTTAGATATAGAATTCACGTAGAATCACTGTGAGTATAAGTTTCTGTTTAAGAATTCTCCGATCAGTTCATCGAACCACAGCACGTTCATCGAACCACGGCAAGCCAGCCGCCCTATAATCGAAACGGTAAGTTATGGAAACTGGAAAGTACTATAGAAATGTTTTAGGAAAACCCGTGGAAAAAAAACTATAACAACCCGTTTTTCATAGCGAATCATCAATAGGGTATTGGAAGAGCGGAAACAGGTTGAACCGATGAATCCTATCAATTACTAAATTGATTCACTCCAAAAATTTAAACGTGGAAAAATAACGTATATACTAATGAATTACGTCTATTCCTGAACCTGACTTTAACTTACGGTATAAAACACAAACTCTTGATGTGAAGGACCAAATTTTTGTGCAAAGTTTTTAACTGTACGAACTTTCAAGGCGCATTAACATTTAAACTTTTTCAATTAAAAATACTTCTATTTCAGAAACGGCACCGGCTTCAGAGAAAAGAATCAAACTTCAAGAGGTAATATGACTGTTTGTTTCACATATCAATAGGAAACGTGCGCTATAAGTAAGCGAAAGATTGTAAAATAAAAAGATAATCTCCTTCTGTGTTAGTTTGCTCGTGAATGGTTTTCTCTCAAATCTTCTAAGAGCGATGAGATGAGAGATGGTTCTGAGTATTGACAGATTAATAAACTAATTCTATCGATAACAAATAATGTGTCTCGCGTTCATCGCTGGTAAAAAGTTTCTCATGCTCTCGCCGATACTATGTAGAGATGATAAAACGTTCACGCAGTCGATATTGTGAACAATTATTTTGCAGATACCGTGTCGTGGAACGTCCTACAAAGGAGGGGCCAGTTTGGTGCGGACACGCGGTAAGGGCACTACTTTTTGGGGAAATGTTGCATTTCTGCACCACAGGTGCGATTATCGATTGTGACCTTTTCTACTTACTAGATGTGAATTTTCCTGAACTACCGCTATATACAACTTAATTGACCCTTTCAGATATTGAGACCAATGACCGAAGGAGAACCACACCCCTTCGGGAACAGCCGGTAAGTTTTTTCAGTTTTTTTTTCTTGACGAGTTGTGCGCTGTTTACTTTTTACAGATCACCCGACGCTCTAAAACACTCCTGAAAAATGCACTCAATGATATGAGGTTTTTGTGCAAAATAGTGATTCTTTTTCTCAGAAAGTGTTCGTAGTTCACAGGTCTGCTCAGATAATTCCCAGCCAATTGGCCAGCCACTTTTTTATTGGCTGAGCGAGAGAGTGTGCAGGTCAGAGAGACCCAGATGTCTGCGGCCTCATTGACCTGAACACTCTCTCGCTTTTGTAGCTGGCCAATCGAAGAAAGTTGGCGCCAATCGTTCTGAGTGGGGCGCGGAGTTGAGCTGGCAAATTCACTTCCGCCCTAGACCATGCGCAAATATTGATTTTCATCTAAAGTCAACACCGCATAGCAAGTTAGGAATAATTTTTTGTTTCTTTAGCGGACAGTTGGTGGTGACAAGTGAGGAAGAGACAACGGATAACGAAGAAAGCGATCAGGTAATAGTTCACTACCATTGCTCCGGAAAATTTTTGTTTTATTTTCAGTTTTCTTCTCATAGAGTAAAACACCAGACCCGTGCGCAAATCTCGTTCTCACGTTTAATTTTTCTCGAGAAAAGGCGGGACTATTGTGTTATGTGAAGAGCGCGAATTAGTACGTTCAAATAATCCCAGGGAGAGCCATCTAACCATGGAAATCTAACCATGGGAAACATATGTTCTGTATATGTTTCCATGTTAATTTTTGATTGGAACATGTTGTTCAACAAAACAATTTTTTATTGCAGGCAGTCGATCAGCTACGCGTCAAGGTGCGGCCGCGCAAGACTCCCTTTCAGTCTTCCGATATGCTCTGTCCTTATCCGGACTGGATGGCAAAACGTGAGTCACTTTCTATGTCAGCGTCAATATTACCTGAGAGAATATTTTCTCCAGATCGCAGCAGACCAGTCTGTGACTACCTGACTACTAATATATTGGTAATGATATTTGAATATAGTAGTGGCTCAGTGGCTGGCAGCGCTCTCAGGCATGCGTTCAGGTATCGAGTATCGTGTGATCACTAAGACTGAGACTGAGAATCTTTTTTCTTTTAAATAAACAGGAGTTCATGATTGAAACTGAACGAACTTTATAGGCTCCACTGTTTAGGCCCACTGTGTTATATTTTTTTGTGATCATATAGTTGATAGAGATGTAGATGGTTTGATTCACCTTGATATTCGGTTTCAGGGTTCCCTTCTGAACTGCGTGATCTCTACCGCAGCAATCCACATGTGCCTCTCTCGCTGGAGGAGGCGAACGAAATCAATCCGGCGGAGGCTACTTCCAGAGGCCCAGCGGATACATTGTGGCGGTACGACAGCTCGTCAGACGAAAACAGCAAGGTTAGAGAGTTGGAAGATTGATATTTTCACATGGGTATCAATTAGCTTTTGTGTCTGCCATCTCGGGTGTTTTTGAATTCATTTTCATTTATTTTTAGTCAAGTATCTAAGGCGGTTTACACACTCCGTAACTTTGGCGTCAATGACGGGAACCGACTAAAACGCGAAAACAGTCGAAAACCGCGCCGACTGTCGGAAATCCTGAATCAGGACCGACTTGTCGCGACGGCGGCAAAATTTATTCAAATTTTTGCGTTTGTTTTCTGAAGAAAGTTTGTGCATTTCGGAAAAAGGAGCTAATTTCTACTACTTGCGTAACCACTGCGTAACAGTTGCTGCTCCTAACCACTCGGCCATCCGTGTCCTTTTATTTCAGTCCAACTTCCCTCCGTCTATGCCGTCTCCAACGTATGATAACGTGACTTTGGACGAACTACTGGTTGCGAGTACCTCTTGGGCTGAATATATGGCTGGAGAGGCTCATAAACTTAAGGGTTGGTTTATGGTGTTTGATCTTCCAGAATAATTGTCGTTCCACTACTCCTTGTTTTGGAAATTCACCACGGAAACAACTAAAAATACCAACTTTCCACAATATAGTGGCTGTCAAAACAGTCAAAGTTTGCGCTAGACTCCCATTTTTTTTAATTTTTAAAGTTTGCAGTTTTGAGGTATACTAGAAGTCAATTGAATGGTCACGAAAAGTTGGCATTCTAATGAGGCATCGTGCACTTTGTCATTGCACGTTTCTGAGTTCTGCTGTGTTCAACATGTTTCACGTGTCTGTGCAACTGACTAACAGTATACTAACTTTTTCAGATTCACTTTAGGAGAAGTATAGTTTAAGTAGGACAGTTAACAGCTTCTTTGGTCCTCTGGAATTACTAAAACTTTGTTATTCTTAAAACTGAAAATTAGTATTTATTCCTTCAAAATCAGTATTTCTTAGGTTGCTCCCCATCTGAGGTGAAATGGGTTGACCTACAACCACGGCCTTCTGTAGAACCGAAGAAGAAGAGGGATAAGGCGGAATCGAGAGACCGAGAGAAAGAGAGAGCCAAGCAAGATAAGGCAGAATCGAGAGACGCAGAGAGAGAAAGAATCAAAAGAGAGAAGGCTGAATTGAGAGACGCAGAGAACGAAAGGATCAATATGGACAATGAAAACGCGAGAGACGCAGACAAAGAGAAGGAGAAGAAACGCAGCTGGTTTTTCAACAGAAGCAAGAGCCTGAAAGTGAGTTGGAGCTCTGGCAATTGTTATAAAATTCAAATGGGATGGTTTTTGAATTCAAAAACCATCTAAGATGAATTTAAACATAATGGAGATCATACTACAAAGAACATTTTCACTTTGAAGGACACAAAACTCCTCTGACGATGCGTTTTTGATTCTAACCCTTTCTACAGATAATAAAAAGCTTCAGAAACCAAATAAGGACAAAAAAAAACTCCGAAACACAGCATTAGTAGCGTATACAGTATGCTAACTCAATACAGTAGTCGAGACTACTTTTTAAAAAAATATCATTTAGGACACAAAACTCCCTTCTTCTGACGACGAGTTTTTGGTTCGAATCTGCGCGACTGACAGGAGGGAACAGAGTCAGACTTCGCCAGAAATTCTGTGGAAGAAAATTCAGAATAGTCCGAAGAGAACTAGGGAGCGGTGGGTATGGGACTGAATTGTAGTTTGAACTCGTACACAATATTTTCGAATAAATCTTTGATAGTAAAAAAGGTTCTTCTTGAAAACGTTCTTTTGCATTTTCAAACAGTTTTTTCCAGTTGGTCCGAACAAGCGTTGAGCATTCGAAATTCGCTGACCGCCAACGGAAAAAATACAACTCAGAACAAGAAACAGAAGGCCAGATTCGCAAAGCAGGTGGGAGGAAATTTCATATTCACTTTGGTTAGGTTCAGTAAAACTCTCCGCACTCTCTGCCAACATTTCAATTAACATAGAACTCGACACACATTTGGAGAAAAGAAGAGTTACACTCCCTGTTATAAATTCATCCGAGAAGGGGAGGGGGGGCATATACTCTGTTTCACCAGTCGATGTCCTTCTACAGTAACCCGCCAAATATTCAGAAGGCGTTTTCTAATGAATGAACCTATATTTTGATTCCAAATTTTCAAAATTCGTGCTAGTAAAGGCGCAGAAGACACTACCAAAATGTGGAGAGAATCGGGAAACGTCAACATACCAAATTTTGATCTGGAAGTTTGAGTATATTACTGTGGAGGGTTATAAGTGGGTGGAACAAACTTACGTATTGCTCTCTCACCCCATTACAGAAAGCGACAAAATGTTCGTTGTAGTTCGATTCGAACGAAACCAACGGGATCAACCTAAATGGAAAACACTGTAGAGGTTTGCTTTGAAGAGAGCACCCTCCCTCGAAACACTTTCCTCTGGGAAGTGGGGGGCTTAAGTATAACTCTCATCTCCCACTTCTTCCAGTTGACCCAATCGGCCGAAGATCTTCCCTCCCAATCCCTGATGACGTCATCAGTTGATCCAATGTCCTCCTCATGTTATGCCGGTTCCCCGGAAGACGGAGTCACACTCACATTTCGAAGACATCGATTGACCGCAACGCCGGAGACTACCGTTTAGGAAGGGGGCGTGGCCTATTTTCAAGCCAACTTTCTGTTTACAAAAGAACTTGGAGCATGCCAATCATGAATGGTGCGTAGCCTAATTCGCACCCATCATGCTAGAATTACACAGAAAAGTCCGAATTAGTGGTACATTTTCGAGCTTGATAAAGTTTTCAGATTGAACGTTAAATTTTTTCATAGCTACGTAATTTCATTGCATAAATTGCTTTTCCTACAAAAACTATATTTAACATGGTTCTTTTACGTATGCACAAATTTTCCTCTGTGTTTTTACATATAAGTTCGGCAGGGACTATACTCTTTCTATTCTCGACCAATTGACTTTGCTGGGTATTTCAATTGTGATTTCCAACCATAGACACATTGTTTATTATTCTTGCAGTGTTTTTGTACAATACAAATATAAAATGCATTGAAATCGGATAAAACTGGAAAAAGGTACTAAAATAGACATGTCAGCACCGAAAAATTCAAAATGAGCTTACAATTTTCGACGTTTATATGTTCTCACCTCTATTTCATGTTGAGAATTCAATATAGAATAATAAATATTATATATAAAAATAGTTTACAAACATATTCAATCTATGAAAATCGGCAATATAAGGCTGGTCATCAGTGAGGGTAGTTGCTCCTAATAAGGCAATCGGAGTGAGCAAAAATGGTTCGGCGAGAGCAAAGTTCAAACTACACATGTTATACAATGCTACAAATCAAAGGTCAAAGTTCAAGTGAAAAGAGAAATCGCCGAAAAATATGGCAGACACACAGCAGAAACTCAAAAATTCTCAAAAAAGACTTATCCTCTTTTCTCAAAAAAGACTTATTTGAAATGTAAATCAGAAATTAAACTAATCAAGTTGGTAATATGTAAGATAATTCTATTTAGAACATTTTCCTGCAAAAAGAAGACACAAATACACGAATTTCGAGAAATTTTAATTTTCTCGATGAAATTTGCCTGTGTGTCAGATCTGACACATACTAAAAATGACCATATTTCGACCTGTGCGGTCGGAACAACACCTGACTTGGATTGAATATGGTCATTGAACATTAATAAAGAAATATCTACATCTTCAAAGAATTTTGCCATGTGCGACCACTTCTTTGGTGACAACCGGCTTACAGTAATCCCAGTTTTCAGTTTTCCCTGGAAAATGGTGCACAAACAGAGTGAAAACAATTGAAATCATTTATTTTGGTTCAATCAACTCTTCCAACAGTTAAACTCATGTTTTACTGAAGCTCCAGGAGGAAAACCATTTATGTGCCATCCTCCCATTTTATTGGGCCGTTGTAGCTTTAATGAGTCATATCTCGCGTCTAAATAAACATTTTTCTCTCAAATTTTTTGTGTGAACTCCTGAACCCATGACTGAATACACAGTATAAACAAAACCAAGAAAAAACAACTTTTTTAAATTTTAGTTACTATAGGGTATGCAAACTGTGACAGATCTGACACAGATTTTGGTCGAATGTCTCAGATCTGACACAAAATCGACCACCTGTCTACCCACGTAGAATTGGGAGTTGTAAAATTTTGAACTTTTTTTGAAAGGTGGTGTCAAATCATACTACGTTAATAGAAGCATGTTTAAGTGAATAGTAATACACATTTCTTCCGAAAAAAATTAATATACTCAACTACAGGCACTGTAGACCGGAAAAATGAACTTTGAGCTTTATAAATGAAATTATTCATGGAATCATTGTGAATAACGTGAAGGAGAACTGTTGCGGTCCCGGCTACTATGTTGATGAAAAACATATCAAGTTTACATTACTTTAGTTCAATGAGACTTTGAGTTTTGAGAATACGGGAATGTATCATATTGTAAAGCCCCTAGCAGAATACTCTAGTACATTTTTCGAAAATGTCTAACTGCTCATTCTCTCCTGTTGAAAAACTCTGGACTTGTTTGAAAACATGGAGTTGATGAGAATTCAAAATTCGAACTGGTACCAAGCATACGACGGAGCCTAAGCCTAAGCCTGAGCCTAAGCCTAAGCCTGAGCCTCAGCCTAAGCCTAAGCCTAAGTCGTGTTATGGCCTAGGTCCACACCTTAAATAGTACCAAATCTACTCCTTTAAGTTATTGTGATATTGTGATACATTACGCATTAACTCGAACTTGAAACTGATTATAAGCCTAAGACGTAGCTTAAGCCTATGCCTAAGCTCAAGCCTAAGCCTATGCCTAAGCCTAAGCCTGAGCCTAAGCCTGAGCCTGAGCCTGAGCCTATGCCTAAACCTAAGCCTAATAAACCAAAGCCAGATAGATAACGCGGCGAGCGGGAAACGAACCCGGGTCTGTGGGGCGACAGCCGAACGCTAACCACCTGACCACTCGGCCCCATTTCGATAGTTTATTCATTCATTCGCTCTAATTTACTTCATGAAGCGTTTCAACTCTTTGTTAGTCAGAGACTAAGTTCAAACGAAGCCTGGCAGTGAACTATAGAAGGCATACATTACCACCTACGGTCCTCAGACTGTTCACCGCTAATTGCTCATTGGATTAAGTGCTAATTGCTTTTTAGGTTGCTCGCTCCAAAAACTGTAGGTTGTGTGCATTCCCCTGAGGTTGAGAAATGTTGGTGAGGTTCACGTGAGGAAGTGGGACGAACAGGTTTCTCCATTTCCATTTATCTCAATTTTTTTATTGTTTTCGAAATCATTCTTGACTTAATTTTTTTTGACTCTCTCGTAGAACAGATTTATTGGTGACTTTCATATCAATATTAGCTGTCTTTATTCTAGAGTTGATGTGTCGACGATGAATCTGGAGATCGTGGGACATCGGAAGGGAGACCACAAAAATTGGTTTCTCAATAACAAAAAGGTGAGGGCTCTCCATATACTCTGAGCACAGCTGCGTTTGCTGTAGTCGCCACAATAGTGTCAATCAGCAGGGAACGCGTGAACACAAACTGAAAGTTATATTCATGATTTCAATTTCATCGATTTCGTAAGTAAAAAGACTGACATGAATATCCATAAAGCCAAGCATTCACTGCTGGTAAGGGTGTTCAGTGCCTTTTCTGTGCATTCGATGAAAATGTATTTGCACGTTACTTTTTACTAGTAAATACAGAGAATTTGTATTGCTTCATTGAGTAATTTCTTTGAATTGCTGAGCATTGCTATAGTCTGTTTCACGCATCAGTAGCCCTCTACAGTAAGATCATGAAACTTTCAAGTCAATTTTTCATATCTTCTAGGCATTGGAAATAGCCTAAACTTCGTGATTCTGTTTTCCACATTGGTTACTACAAGCATAGAATACAGTAGGTCTAAGAGGCACTTTGTTGGTTTAATAAATCCGCTTGAAAATACGGAAGATTACTGTAGAAAGTCATGGGTGGGTGAAACGAACTATATTGACACCGCAGTGTCTTCTGTACGTGATATTTTTGTTTTTTATTTCGAATTAAGACTTACAATCTTCAAAATAAGAAAACTAACGTTTTGTGAAACGGGAACTATGTTCATTCTGCAATCACTCGAACGATCCGAGATCTTTAGTGAGCAGCTATTCACATTTGTAATCATTTCGCAGAGTTCAACATCGGCCACTTACTGACAACTGTTGCTATCCACCGGTATCAGACACTCTATGGAACTACAGTCGGAAGGTTTGGCGAAACGGCGATGTACTCTGTAAAGTGGAAGGTTTTCGCACCACACACACAATAAAGCATTTTGGTAGTTCATCTTATGCCAACATGTCTAACTCAATTAGAGAGCACTTATCAAGAAAATAGTTTAACCAGCTTGAGCACAGTCTACCTGACAAAATTTACACTTGAAAACGGACCGTTTACGTTGAAAATCGATTTGATTGCCAATATGTCAATTGAGTTGAAATGTATAACTAAACTTAATATAAGTCTAAACTTTTCAAACTATCAACTACATTCTTACGTTTTTCGTTTGTGTCAGATCTGACACAACACTGAAAACTCCACCATTTTCATTGAAACCAAGCATTTACTCCTCAATTGAGTTGAAATGTATAACTGAAGTTAATATAATTCAAAACCTTTCAAACTCTCAACTCAACTACATTCCTACGTTTTTCGTTTGTGTCAGATCTGACACAACACTGAAAACTCCACCATTTTCATTGAAACCAAGCACTTACTCCTCAATTGAGTTGAAATGTATAACTGAAGTTAATATAATTCAAAACCTTTCAAACTCTCAACTACATTCCTACGTTTTTCGTTTGTGTCAGATCTGACACAACACTGAAAACTCCACCATTTTCATTGAAACCAAGCATTTACTTCTCAATTGAGTTGAAATGTATAACTGAAGTTAATATAATTCAAAACCTTTCAAACTCTCAACTACATTCCTGCGTTTTTCGTTTGTGTCAGATCTGACACAACACTGAAAACTCCACCATTTTCATTGAAACCAAGCATTTACTCCCCAATTGAATTGAAATGTATGACTGAAGTTGATATAAGTCAAAACCTCTCCAACTGTCAACTACATTCCTACGTTTTTCGTTGGTGTCAGATCTGATACAACACTAAAAACTCACGATTCTCACTAAAACAAAGCATTTAGTCCTCAATTGAGTTGAAATGTATAACTGAAGTTGATATAAGTCAAAACCTTCCAAACTCTCAACTACATTCCTACGTGTTTCGTTTGTGTCAGATCTGACACAACACTGAAAACTCCACCATTTTCATTGAAACCAAGCATTTACTCCTCAATTGAGTTGAAATGTATAACTGAAGTTAATATAAGTCAAAACCTTTCAAACTCTCAACTACATTCCTACGTTTTTCGTTTGTGTCAGATCTGACACAACACTGAAAACTCCACCATTTTCATTGAAACCAAGCACTTACTCCTCAATTGAGTTGAAATGTATAACTGAAGTTAATATAATTCAAAACCTTTCAAACTCTCAACTACATTCCTACGTTTTTCGTTTGTGTCAGATCTGACACAACACTGAAAACTCACGATTCTCACTAAAACAAAGCATTTAGTCCTCAATTGAGTTGAAATGTATAACTGAACTTGATATAAGTCAAAACCTTCCAAACTCTCAACTACATTCCTACGTTTTTCGTTTGTGTCAGATCTGATACAACACTAAAAACTCACGATTCTCACTAAAACAAAGCATTTAGTCCTCAATTGAGTTGAAATGTATAACTGAAGTTGATATAAGTCAAAACCTTCCAAACTCTCAACTACATTCCTACGTTTTTCGTTTGTGTCAGATCTGATACAACACTAAAAACTCACGATTCTCACTAAAACAAAGCATTTAGTCCTCAATTGAGTTGAAATGTATAACTGAAGTTGATATAAGTCAAAACCTTCCAAACTCTCAACTACATTCTTACGTTTTTCGTTTGTGTCAGATCTGACACAACACTAAAAACTCACGATTCTCACTAAAACAAAGCATTTAGTCCTCAATTGAGTTGAAATGTATAACTGAAGTTGATATAAGTCAAAACCTTCCAAACTCTCAACTACATTCCTACGTTTTTCGTTTGTGTCAGATCTGACACAACACTGAAAATTCCACCATTTTCATTGAAACCAAGCATTTACTCCTCAATTGAGTTGAAATGTATAACTGAAGTTGATATAAGTCAAAACCTTTCAAACTCTCAACTACATTCTTACGTTTTTCGTTTGTGTCAGATCTGACACAACACTGAAAATTCCACCATTTTCATTGAAACCAAGCATTTACTCCTCAATTGAGTTGAAATGTATAACTGAAGTTGATATAAGTCAAAACCTTTCAAACTCTCAACTACATTCTTACGTTTTTCGTTTGTGTCAGATCTGACACAACACTGAAAATTCCACCATTTTCATTGAAACCAAGCATTTACTCCTCAATTGAGTTGAAATGTATAACTGAAGTTGATATAAGTCAAAACCTTTCAAACTCTCAACTACATTCTTACGTTTTTCGTTTGTGTCAGATCTGACACAACACTGAAAATTCCACCATTTTCATTGAAACCAAGTTTGTATGATCTTTGTAGCTTGATACTTGCATCTGAAAGTGGTAGGTTGTTTCTCAGTGATCGGAAGTATTTGAAAGCATTCGAAAATGTCTTGAGTCACCAGTGACTCAAGTGAAATATTCAGTTCAGGGGTGGCCTAATGTGTGTGTATGATCTTTGTAGTTTGATACATACATCTGTAAGTACTAGGTTGTTTCTCAGTGATCGAAAGTCTTTGAAAGCATTTGAAAATGTCTCGAGTCACCAGTGACTCAAGTGAAATATTCAGTTCAGGGGTGGCCTAGTATGTTTGTATGATCTTTGTAGTTTGATACTTACATCTGTAAGTACTAGGTTGTTTCTCAGTGATCGAAAATATGTGAAATCATTCGAAAATGTCTTGAGTCACCAGTGACTCAAGTGAAATATTCAGTTCAGGGGTGGGCTAATATGTGTGTATGATCTTTGTAGCTTGATAATTACATCTGTAAGTACTGGGCTGTTTCTCAGTGATCGAAAGTCTTTGAAAGCATTTGAAAATGTCTTGAGTCACCAGTGACTCAAGTGAAATATTCAGTTCAGGGGTGGCCTAGTATGTTTGTATGATCTTTGTAGTTTGATACTTACATCTGTAAGTACTAGGTTGTTTCTCAGTGATCGGAAGTATTTGAAAGCATTCGAAAATGTATTGAGTCACCAGTGACTCAAGTGAAATATTCAGTTCAGGGGTGGCCTAGTATGTTTGTATGATCTTTGTAGCTTGATACTTGCATCTGAAAGTGGTAGGTTGTTTCTCAGTGATCGGAAGTATTTGAAAGCATTCGAAAATGTCTTGAGTCACCAGTGACTCAAGTGAAATATTCAGTTCAGGGGTGGCCTAATGTGTGTGTATGATCTTTGTAGTTTGATACTTACATCTGTAAGTACTAGGTTGTTTCTCAGTGATCGGAAGTATTTGAAAGCATTCGAAAATGTATTGAGTCACCAGTGACTCAAGTGAAATATTCAGTTCAGGGGTGGCCTAATGTGTGTGTATGATCTTTGTAGTTTGATACTCACATCTGTAAGTACTAGGTTGTTTCTCAGTGATCGGAAGTATTTGAAAGCATTCGAAAATGTCTTGAGTCACCAGTGACTCAAGTGAAATATTCAGTTCAGGGGTGGCCTAATGTGTGTGTATGATCTTTGTAGTTTGATACTTACATCTGTAAGTACTAGGTTGTTTCTCAGTGATCGGAAGTATTTGAAAGCATTCGAAAATGTATTGAGTCACCAGTGACTCAAGTGAAATATTCAGTTCAGGGGTGGCCTAGTATGTTTGTATGATCTTTGTAGTTTGATACTTACATCTGTAAGTACTAGGTTGTTTCTCAGTGATCGGAAGTATTTGAAAGCATTCGAAAATGTATTGAGTCACCAGTGACTCAAGTGAAATATTCAGTTCAGGGGTGGCCTAGTATGTTTGTATGATCTTTGTAGCTTGATACTTGCATCTGAAAGTGGTAGGTTGTTTCTCAGTGATCGGAAGTATTTGAAAGCATTCGAAAATGTCTTGAGTCACCAGTGACTCAAGTGAAATATTCAGTTCAGGGGTGGCCTAGTATGTTTGTATGATCTTTGTAGTTTGATACTTACATCTGTAAGTACTAGGTTGTTTCTCAGTGATCGGAAGTATTTGAAAGCATTCGAAAATGTCTTGAGTCACCAGTGACTCAAGTGAAATATTCAGTTCAGGGGTGGCCTAGTATGTTTGTATGATCTTTGTAGTTTGATACTTACATCTGTAAGTACTAGGTTGTTTCTCAGTGATCGAAAATATGTGAAATCATTCGAAAATGTCTTGAGTCACCAGTGACTCAAGTGAAATATTCAGTTCAGGGGTGGGCTAATATGTGTGTATGATCTTTGTAGCTTGATAATTACATCTGTAAGTACTGGGCTGTTTCTCAGTGATCGAAAGTCTTTGAAAGCATTTGAAAATGTCTTGAGTCACCAGTGACTCAAGTGAAATATTCAGTTCAGGGGTGGCCTAGTATGTTTGTATGATCTTTGTAGTTTGATACTTACATCTGTAAGTACTAGGTTGTTTCTCAGTGATCGGAAGTATTTGAAAGCATTCGAAAATGTATTGAGTCACCAGTGACTCAAGTGAAATATTCAGTTCAGGGGTGGCCTAGTATGTTTGTATGATCTTTGTAGCTTGATACTTGCATCTGAAAGTGGTAGGTTGTTTCTCAGTGATCGGAAGTATTTGAAAGCATTCGAAAATGTCTTGAGTCACCAGTGACTCAAGTGAAATATTCAGTTCAGGGGTGGCCTAATGTGTGTGTATGATCTTTGTAGTTTGATACTTACATCTGTAAGTACTAGGTTGTTTCTCAGTGATCGGAAGTATTTGAAAGCATTCGAAAATGTATTGAGTCACCAGTGACTCAAGTGAAATATTCAGTTCAGGGGTGGCCTAATGTGTGTGTATGATCTTTGTAGTTTGATACTCACATCTGTAAGTACTAGGTTGTTTCTCAGTGATCGGAAGTATTTGAAAGCATTCGAAAATGTCTTGAGTCACCAGTGACTCAAGTGAAATATTCAGTTCAGGGGTGGCCTAATGTGTGTGTATGATCTTTGTAGTTTGATACTTACATCTGTAAGTACTAGGTTGTTTATCAGTGATCGGAAGTATTTGAAAGCATTCGAAAATGTATTGAGTCACCAGTGACTCAAGTGAAATATTCAGTTCAGGGGTGGCCTAGTATGTTTGTATGATCTTTGTAGTTTGATACTTACATCTGTAAGTACTAGGTTGTTTCTCAGTGATCGGAAGTATTTGAAAGCATTCGAAAATGTATTGAGTCACCAGTGACTCAAGTGAAATATTCAGTTCAGGGGTGGCCTAGTATGTTTGCATGATCTTTGTAGCTTGATACTTGCATCTGAAAGTGGTAGGTTGTTTCTCAGTGATCGGAAGTATTTGAAAGCATTCGAAAATGTCTTGAGTCACCAGTGACTCAAGTGAAATATTCAGTTCAGGGGTGGCCTAATGTGTGTGTATGATCTTTGTAGTTTGATACATACATCTGTAAGTACTAGGTTGTTTCTCAGTGATCGAAAGTCTTTGAAAGCATTTGAAAATGTCTCGAGTCACCAGTGACTCAAGTGAAATATTCAGTTCAGGGGTGGCCTAGTATGTTTGTATGATCTTTGTAGTTTGATACTTACATCTGTAAGTACTAGGTTGTTTCTCAGTGATCGAAAATATGTGAAATCATTCGAAAATGTCTTGAGTCACCAGTGACTCAAGTGAAATATTCAGTTCAGGGGTGGGCTAATATGTGTGTATGATCTTTGTAGCTTGATAATTACATCTGTAAGTACTGGGCTGTTTCTCAGTGATCGAAAGTCTTTGAAAGCATTTGAAAATGTCTTGAGTCACCAGTGACTCAAGTGAAATATTCAGTTCAGGGGTGGCCTAGTATGTTTGTATGATCTTTGTAGTTTGATACTTACATCTGTAAGTACTAGGTTGTTTCTCAGTGATCGGAAGTATTTGAAAGCATTCGAAAATGTATTGAGTCACCAGTGACTCAAGTGAAATATTCAGTTCAGGGGTGGCCTAGTATGTTTGTATGATCTTTGTAGCTTGATACTTGCATCTGAAAGTGGTAGGTTGTTTCTCAGTGATCGGAAGTATTTGAAAGCATTCGAAAATGTCTTGAGTCACCAGTGACTCAAGTGAAATATTCAGTTCAGGGGTGGCCTAATGTGTGTGTATGATCTTTGTAGTTTGATACTTACATCTGTAAGTACTAGGTTGTTTCTCAGTGATCGGAAGTATTTGAAAGCATTCGAAAATGTATTGAGTCACCAGTGACTCAAGTGAAATATTCAGTTCAGGGGTGGCCTAGTATGTTTGTATGATCTTTGTAGTTTGATACTTACATCTGTAAGTACTAGGTTGTTTCTCAGTGATCGGAAGTATTTGAAAGCATTCGAAAATGTCTTGAGTCACCAGTGACTCAAGTGAAATATTCAGTTCAGGGGTGGCCTAATGTGTGTGTATGATCTTTGTAGTTTGATACATACATCTGTAAGTACTAGGTTGTTTCTCAGTGATCGAAAGTCTTTGAAAGCATTTGAAAATGTCTCGAGTCACCAGTGACTCAAGTGAAATATTCAGTTCAGGGGTGGCCTAGTATGTTTGTATGATCTTTGTAGTTTGATACTTACATCTGTAAGTACTAGGTTGTTTCTCAGTGATCGAAAATATGTGAAATCATTCGAAAATGTCTCGAGTCACCAGTGACTCAAGTGAAATATTCAGTTCAGGGGTGGCCTAGTATGTTTGTATGATCTTTGTAGTTTGATACTTACATCTGTAAGTACTAGGTTGTTTCTCAGTGATCGAAAATATGTGAAATCATTCGAAAATGTCTTGAGTCACCAGTGACTCAAGTGAAATATTCAGTTCAGGGGTGGGCTAATATGTGTGTATGATCTTTGTAGCTTGATAATTACATCTGTAAGTACTGGGCTGTTTCTCAGTGATCGAAAGTCTTTGAAAGCATTTGAAAATGTCTTGAGTCACCAGTGACTCAAGTGAAATATTCAGTTCAGGGGTGGCCTAGTATGTTTGTATGATCTTTGTAGTTTGATACTTACATCTGTAAGTACTAGGTTGTTTCTCAGTGATCGGAAGTATTTGAAAGCATTCGAAAATGTATTGAGTCACCAGTGACTCAAGTGAAATATTCAGTTCAGGGGTGGCCTAGTATGTTTGTATGATCTTTGTAGCTTGATACTTGCATCTGAAAGTGGTAGGTTGTTTCTCAGTGATCGGAAGTATTTGAAAGCATTCGAAAATGTCTTGAGTCACCAGTGACTCAAGTGAAATATTCAGTTCAGGGGTGGCCTAATGTGTGTGTATGATCTTTGTAGTTTGATACTTACATCTGTAAGTACTAGGTTGTTTCTCAGTGATCGGAAGTATTTGAAAGCATTCGAAAATGTATTGAGTCACCAGTGACTCAAGTGAAATATTCAGTTCAGGGGTGGCCTAATGTGTGTGTATGATCTTTGTAGTTTGATACTCACATCTGTAAGTACTAGGTTGTTTCTCAGTGATCGGAAGTATTTGAAAGCATTCGAAAATATCTTGAGTCACCAGTGACTCAAGTGAAATATTCAGTTCAGGGGTGGCCTAATGTGTGTGTATGATCTTTGTAGTTTGATACTTACATCTGTAAGTACTAGGTTGTTTCTCAGTGATCGGAAGTATTTGAAAGCATTCGAAAATGTATTGAGTCACCAGTGACTCAAGTGAAATATTCAGTTCAAGTGTGGACTACTATGTTAGTATGATCTATGTAGCTTGATACTTGAGCTTTTCACTCCTAGGTTGTTCTTCGGTGATTGAACGTCATTGAGAGCCCTTGAAAATGTTTTGGGTCACCAGTGACTCACGTGAAATATCTAGTTTGTGGTTTAGTTCAGTCTTTTGCTGGCATCTGTGAGGAGAATTTTGCCTTTTGCACCTTTAGCGAGGCCTACTCATTACCACAAATAACCACATAACCTTCTCCATCATGCACAGTGAAAAGTCAGGATAAAAAAATTGTTATACTCCCATCATCAGTACAACAGAGACACTCGTTCAAAACTTCTCCTTTATTTGAGACTTCCTTAACTACTCCAAAATTGTCCGAGCAACTAGCCTTAAAACTTTCAAAGTTTCATGGTTCAGATGTTTGTTCGCTAAAATGATGGTCTTGGTTGTTTTTGTACGTTTGGCCTGAACAAACACGTTTTTTGGAACTTTAAGAAAATTTTGCGAAATTTCATTTTTTTTGTATGGGATGAACATATGACCACAAGTATCGCATTTCACTAGTGAAAAGTCCAAAATACATCCTGTTTGAACATAATATAGTTGTAGTTACAGACTAGTCACCTGTAGTTTGTTCTGGTCGATGAAGAATTGTCTGAGTCACCGCTGACTCGACCGAGTCATTGGTGACTCACCAAAGGCGCTAATGACTCAATTGATTTCCCAAGTTTGAGGTACTTTCTCGTTCTGACCCAATGAAAGTTGTGGTTAAGACAAATTTTGGAACGCCCTCCAGTAGGAGGGCACTAAGAATGTGTACAAAAGTAAAAACACGTGTGTCACGTGTCTCACGTGAGCAGAAAACAGGTGTTCTCTAAAAGAAACGTTGTAGTTTGCTCCACATCGGCAACAAAAGGGATGTTCATGCATGTTTAGTAGGTGTGGACCCGTGAAAATGCACGTTTTCCCACGTGAGTCACGTGAAACAAAAGTCGAACTTTTTTCCCCCATACACCTCAATTTAAGTTACACATCATAGAAAATACTTTTACAAAAGCTGTTCGTACATTTTCCGATAGTTTTTCCAAATTCTCATCGAGTTTCGTGCCAGAGAACGGAATTGAAATTTGCTCCACATCTGAGGGCTACAATTGAGAATTGAGAGCTAAATCATTTATCTCATCTATGAAAAACCTAACATTTCCATATACAACAGTGAACCGCGCGTGCTTCCCCCCGAAACAAGCATTCCGGCTCGGAGGTGTCCGGTGGCCTAGTGGATAGTGCTGCCGCCTCCCGTGCCGGAGGGGGGGGGAGGTTCAAATACCTGTAGATTTTTGCCATTTGCAATCGGGAAATTTTTTCCGAATTAGCTTCTTTTCGTGCCGTGTGCATACAAAATGACGTGCCGATCGCGGAAATCTTGTCATTTTTGTGTTTCGACCCTCCAAAGCTGAGATATGAGCGAAAAACCGCGATTCTACAGGGCTATAGCTGGGGATGGGGAAAAGTTGGTAACTTGTACAGCGGTTGACTCACAGAAAACTGTATTCTCGACTGGTAGATCAAGAGATTGCGAGATATAATTAACAATTGTTCGAATTATGGGCGAGGAAAGACCGTTAGAACTGCTATTTTCGCGCGTTTTGTCCGAATTCACGTGGAAACCACGTGAACTTGTGACTGAGAAATTTAGCAAATTAGTGGCTGGAAAAGTTATGAAATTGTTTATTTATGTTTTATGTGTCCTAGTTGCGTAATTCTGCCTCCAGCATGTCCCTAGTAGACCCCCAATGCTTTCGCTTACGACCATACCACGTTGAAAATACGCCATCCCGTCCGATCTGGCAAGTCAAGCAACGTTGGGCCCGGTTAGTACTTGGATCGGAGACGGCTTGGGAATCCCGGGTGCCGTAAGCTTTTTACATAAACTAGATCGAATTTCCTTAGTTTTAGCGCCCAAACAAACCAAATACTATCTGTTTTAGCGCTTAAAGGGAGCGTTTTGGCCAGCCGGCCAGACCAATATACGTACGTCTCATGAGCGTCCACCACTATCCTACCCTCTCGTTGGTTTAATTACCCAAGTTTGAGGTACTTTCTCGTTCTGACCCAATGAAAGTTGTGGTTAAGACAAATTTTGGAACGCCCTCCAGTAGGAGGGCACTAAGAATGTGAACAAAAGTAAAAACACGTGTGTCACGTGTCTCACGTGAGCAGAAAACATGTGTTCTCTAAAAGAAACGTTGTAGTTTGCTCCACATCGGCAACAAAAGGGATGTTCATGCATGTTTAGTAGGTGTGGACCCGTGAAAATGCACGTTTTCCCACGTGAGTCACGTGAAACAAAAGTCGACCTTTTTTCCCCCATACACCTCAATTTAAGTTACACATCATAGAAAATACTTTTACAAAAGCTATTCGTACATTTTCCGATAGTTTTTCCAAATTCTCATCGAGTTTCGTGCCAGAGAACGGAATTGAAATTTGCTCCACATCTGAGGGCAAAATCGAATACGCCAAAAAGTGACGACAAAATCGAATACGCCAAAAAGTGACAAAATCGAATACGCCAAAAAGTGACAAAATCGAATACGCCAAAAAGTGACAAAATCGAATACGCCACAAAGTGACAAAATCGAATACGCCAAAAAGTGACAAATTCATGTAGCAGTCCCTCCTACCTCATAAAGTTATCTCTGGAGCTGGCTCACTAACGACCTCACGAGCCTACCTCGTGAGATAACTATGTCCTACCATTGTAATCGGATACTAAATCGAATACGCCAAAAATGACATAATCGAATACGCCAAAAAGTGACAAAATCGAATACGCCAAAAAGTGACAAAATCGAATCCGCCAAAAAGTGACAAAATCGAATACGCCAAAAAGTGACAAAATCGAATACGCCAAAAAGTGACAAAATCGAATACGCCAAAAAGTGACAAAATCGAATCCGCCAAAAAGTGACAAAATCGAATACGCCAAAAAGTGACAAAATCGAATCCGCCAAAAAGTGACAAAATCGAATACGCCAAAAAGTGACAAAATCGAATACGCCAAAAAGTGACAAAATCGAATACGCCAGAAAGTGACAAAATCGAATACGCCAAAAAGTGACAAAATCGAATACGCCACAAAGTGACGACAAAATCGAATACGCCAAAAAGTGACAAAATCGAATACGCCAAAAAGTGACAAAATCGAATACGCCAAAAAGTGACAAAATCGAATCCGCCAAAAAGTGACAAAATCGAATCCGCCAAAAAGTGACAAAATCGAATACGCCAAAAAGTGACAAAATCGAATACGCCAAAAAGTGACAAAATCGAATACGCCAAAAAGTGACAAAATCGAATACGCCAAAAAGTGACAAAATCGAATACGCCAAAAAGTGACAAAATAGAATACGCCAAAAAGTGACAAAATCGAATACGCCAAAAAGTGACAAAATCGACTACGCCAAAAAGTGACAAAATCGAATCCGCCAAAAAGTGACAAAATCGAATACGCCAAAAAGTGACAAAATTGAATACGCCAAAAAGTGACAAAATCGAATACGCCAAAAAGTGACAAAATCGAATACGCCAAAAAGTGACAAAATCGAATACGCCAAAAAGTGACAAAATCGAATACGCCAAAAAGTGACAAAATCGAATACGCCAAAAAGTGACAAAATCGAATACGCCACAAAGTGACGACAAGATCGAATACGCCACAAAGTGACGACAAAATCGAATACGCCACAAAGTGACGACAAAATCGAATACGCCAAAAAGTGACAAATGCATGTAGCAGTCCCTCCTATCTCATAAAATAATCTCTGGAGCTGGCTCACTAACGACCTCATGAGCCTACCTCATAAGATAACTATGTCCTACCATTGTAATCGGATACTAAATCGAATAGAGAGAGAGAGGCGAAGCCATACGTTGTATATGGCTTCTGTTATAGGATTCATTCGTAGGTTGCAGGTGTTCTCCAGCAACTATGATGTGTCAACTGATCAGAGTACAACCCCCCCCCCCCCCCCCCCCCCCCTTCAGATGAGTTTCTAATCCCCGTGAATACAAAAGGAACAGGACAGGCAGATAACTCGAATATAGAGGGTGCTCATTTCTTATCTATGTCTTCATAATAATAATAATAATGATGTTCATTCAATATATATTTGTAGATAGCTATGGGTGATACCATTTTTCTTATTCTTCGAAACCCGATAAAACTAACACATTAGAATCATATTTTGCTGTGTTCGATACGATTAAAAAGAGCTTTAGTGTTTGGCAAAACAATTACCTAATAAAATAATGTAATTGCAACGGCAAAATTTTTATCATATAATCGCATTCATAATTGACTAAAGTGAATGTGTTTCCGTGAATGTTTTTCCGTTAATGTTTTTCCGTGATTGTTTTTCAACTTCAACAATTTGTAACGAACGGATACTGAGCAATATAGAGTGAAATCATGAAGTCAAACCGTTCTCATGCCGCGTTTGATGGTCTTTGTAGTTTGAACGCTGCCTTTCAGCGCGCCCCGCCTGAAACGAATGCCTGTCTCGATTTTATCGATCATCATGTCTTGCCCCAAAAAGCATTACAATTGACTAAACCCGCTGCCTTTGCCCGATAAACTTTAAATTCGCTCTTTAATTTATCCAGAGATCAAGTTAATAATTTTCATCACTCATTTTTCTCTCAAGCTTTCTCTCTCTCTTTCTCATATAAATAGTACGTTAACATAATATTTCACATAGTATATGTTTCAATTAATCTCACTCTCCCTCTCTCTCGCTCTCTCTCTCTCTCTCTCTCTCGCTCTCTCTCCTACTCTCTCTCTCTCTCTCTCCCTCTTCCTCTCTCTTTCTCTCTCCCTCTCTCTCTCTCCTACTCTCTCTCTCTCTCTCTCCCTCTTCCTCTCTCTTTCTCTCTCTCTCTCTGTCTCTCCTACTCTCTCTCTCTCCTACTCTCTCTCTCTCTCTCTCTCTCTCTCTCTCTCTCTCTCTCTCTCTCTCTCTCTCTCTCTCTCTCTCTCTCTCTCTCTCTCTCTCTCTCTAATAATTTAACAATCTCTCTCTCTCTCTCTCTCTCCCTCAATCCATGTTTCGTTCATTTCTGAACTATTCGACAATGATGTTTTCCATTTCATAGGTATGAACATTCAGCTCTTGGAGCAGACCGAGGGAACTCTCCGAACGATCACCCATCTGAAACAAGATGAGGATGGAGTATTCCTTGTGAAGGTAATCAAAATAGCTCATTCATGAAAAAGTGGGGGCCCAACGACTGTGAGATTTGTCTTCAGACAACTACTCTCAAATGGAGCAGCTACTGCTACAAAAAACCGGAAAATAATAATATACTCAAGTATAACTGTTCATCACAAACATACAAAAGTCGTAAAATATTTTTTTCAAACCTGTAAACTAGAATCTACAAATCACAGCTGCGAAAGAGAGAACAACTGTTGAATAATATGACAAGCGTAGCACTTAGAGTTGAAGTAACGACAAAAAACTGCAAACCTTTGTCCGCAACACCAGAAAATTTACAATTGACTACGTTGAGTTAACATCTGTGATTTGTAGATTCTAGTTTACAGGTTTGAAAAAATATTTTACGACTTTTGTATGTTTGTGATAAACAGTTTTAGACAAAGTTTCATCGTTAATATACCATTTTTTTTAGATATTTTCAGCATTTGAAAATATATGTGACGTCATTTTTTTTAAAAGTTGACGTCATCTGGCCTTCTGAACTTCAGAATACGTCATATTTAGACTAAGTTTCATCGTTAATATACGATTTTTAAGATATTTTCACCATTTGAAAATATATCTGACGTCAACTTTGCACTTTTCAAAAATGACGTCATCTGGTCGTCAGAATCCCAGAATACGTCACTCTTGGATTGAGTTTCACCGTTAGTTGACCCTTTCTAAGATATTACCATCATTTGAAAATATATGTGACGTCAACTTTGCACTTTTCAAAAATGACGTCATCTGGTCTCCAGAGTCCTAAAGGACGTCAGAAATACAATACTTCATATTCAAACAAATTGCACGTTGGCATCATATTCCAATTTTCAAGCAAATCGGTAATTGTTTCTCTACGTTACAGTACAGGTTGAGTTATCGACCGGACAGAGAGAGTGAGAGAGCGTGCTGAATGGAGAGACGCAGACACTTTTCGAAAAATGTCTATAACTTTGATTAAAACAATTTTTTTTGCAAATTTTTTTTGGTCCGCCAGGGTTTGAGTAGGTATCACATGTCTTCCACGATTTTCAACAAAATCGCCTCAGTAGAAACCCTTAAACTGGGAATTTTCCCTTATCACGATTACACACTCCGAAAACGTCTATAACTTTGACAAAAACAATTTTTTTCTAATTTTTTTTTGGTCCGCCAGGGTTTGAGTAGGTATCACATGTCTTCCACAACTTTCAACGAAATCGATTCAGTAGAAACCCTTAAAATGGATATTTTCCGTTGTCACAACCCCACACGCGACGGAAGTTGGTGCTTTTGATGAAGCGAAAACTTCATAACTTGGCTCAAACTCAACCGATTTCGATAAAATTTGGGGCAAACTTTGCAAATATGCTGTAGAAACTTCCCCATTTTGTAAAAGTTTTGTTTTGCAAAATTCAGCCTTTTTATGGGAAAACTAAAAAAACGGAGGCGCGCATTAGCCGGCTCAAAGACAAATCTCGCACAGCGCTTCGCGCTGCGCGCGATTGAAGTGTAATTTTCCCTCGATCCGTAGTAGCTGATGCACCAATGTTCAGTCAGTTGCAGCCATTCGGTCAGCATAACTAGAAACTGGGTGGAAGTGAACGAACTATAACGCGAAACAGTGTTTCCATTCACATAAATTCTATTTTTCTATGTTTTAGGCACTGGTGGGATTTTGGGTGCCCCTATCCGAAATCCACCAGTGGGAGCGCTTCGAGCCCGTAATGTCCCGCTACCACAAGCGGGACAACCGCCGGAAAACGGACCCAAAGAAGAAAGGTGTGTGTTTCAAACCACGTAATTCTAAATCTTGATTTTAGCGGTGAGATATTGTGTTGATAGTTGAAAGAGATCAATGACAATAATCGGTGTGAAATCTAGAAAATATTCGCAGTTTAATTTGAATGGATTTTAAAATTATATTAGTTTGCACCAACTCGGATTCGAACCCTCAAGCAGCAGCACTCTTGCCACTGCGGTATGCTTGCCTGTAAAGAAAAGAGCGGAGAAGCTCCTCATATTAGGAACCTGCGCTCTACGTGAGACTCTACGTGAGGCAACGCGTCTGAAAAACAGTATGGCAGCAGCTTTTGATTTATACTTTAAGTCTTCTCCATTTAATTATTAATTTTCAGTCAGGAAGGGCGGGAGGAAAAGGAGGTCGGACACCCCGCCAGGGTCCCCCTCCCCCGCTGCGCGTTCCCTCTCTCCTGCACCCCCCCGGGTGGCGCCGCCAAGAACGCCCTCCCCTGCCCTCCACGTGAGTGCATTATAAGCTCGAACTTCCAGATTACCGCTCAGTATGCTAGCGTTTCGCGAGTTCTTTCTAACTTCGGTATTTTATTGAGCTTTTCCCTTACTAACAATCGAAAGAAAAAACTTTTGAGAACTTCAAAACCAAGCATTATTCATTACAAAAAGTCTGCTGAATACTTGACGGAATACTGTAGAAGGGCATCCATGGATGGAACGGAGTGTAGAATCACTTTGTCGTATTGGCAACCAGAATGAGTCATTCAAAATTAAAAGTCATTAAAGTAAATTTCATCAGAAAGTTAAAGTCATTAAGTACAGTAACAGTTGAAAATCACAAAAAAGGTTTTTGAACATTTTCGTATTTTTCAAATCCTGACTAAAAGTGAATTAATGACTTTCACTTTCAACGATTTTTACTTTGATGACTTTTGAATGACTTTTTCCAGGTACCAAACTGGCAGTATACTACTAGTTAAAAGAGAGGTGTGGTAGGAGTTCACTTGTAGGTTACCTGTCGTTATAGAATCACGGCCAATTCTACAACTAACCGGGTTTTTAGGTGACCTAACCCTTTTTGGTAACCTGTTTTTCAGGTTACCTTGGTAGGTAACCTGTAAGTAACCTGGAATTATAATCCGGTTACCGTCCAAACTAACGGTGGTAAAAACCACATTTTGCGTTAGAAAAACAGGTAACCGGTTTTTCATTTTAGGTTACCAACCGGATACCCACTGAGGTAACCTGAAAAATAGGTTACCAAAAAAGGGTTAGGTTACCTAAAAAACCCGGTTAGATATAGAATTCACGTAGAATCACTATGAGTATAAGTTTCTGTTTAAGAATTCTCCGATCAGTTCATCGAACCACAGCACGTTCATCGAACCACGGCAAGCCAGCCGCCCTATAATCGAAACGGTAAGTTATGGAAACTGGAAAGTACTATAGAAATGTTTTAGGAAAACCCGTGGAAAAAAAACTATAACAACCCGTTTTTCATAGCGAATCATCAATAGGGTATTGGAAGAGCGGAAACAGGTTGAACCGATGAATCCTATCAATTACTAAATTGATTCACTCCAAAAATTTAAACGTGGAAAAATAACGTATATACTAATGAATTACGTCTATTCCTGAACCTGACTTTAACTTACGGTATAAAACACAAACTCTTGATGTGAAGGACCAAATTTTTGTGCAAAGTTTTTAACTGTACGAACTTTCAAGGCGCATTAACATTTAAACTTTTTCAATTAAAAATACTTCTATTTCAGAAACGGCACCGGCTTCAGAGAAAAGAATCAAACTTCAAGAGGTAATATGACTGTTTGTTTCACATATCAATAGGAAACGTGCGCTATAAGTAAGCGAAAGATTGTAAAATAAAAAGATAATCTCCTTCTGTGTTAGTTTGCTCGTGAATGGTTTTCTCTCAAATCTTCTAAGAGCGATGAGATGAGAGATGGTTCTGAGTATTGACAGATTAATAAACTAATTCTATCGATAACAAATAATGTGTCTCGCGTTCATCGCTGGTAAAAAGTTTCTCATGCTCTCGCCGATACTATGTAGAGATGATAAAACGTTCACGCAGTCGATATTGTGAACAATTATTTTGCAGATACCGTGTCGTGGAACGTCCTACAAAGGAGGGGCCAGTTTGGTGCGGACACGCGGTAAGGGCACTACTTTTTGGGGAAATGTTGCATTTCTGCACCACAGGTGCGATTATCGATTGTGACCTTTTCTACTTACTAGATGTGAATTTTCCTGAACTACCGCTATATACAACTTAATTGACCCTTTCAGATATTGAGACCAATGACCGAAGGAGAACCACACCCCTTCGGGAACAGCCGGTAAGTTTTTTCAGTTTTTTTTTCTTGACGAGTTGTGCGCTGTTTACTTTTTACAGATCACCCGACGCTCTAAAACACTCCTGAAAAATGCACTCAATGATATGAGGTTTTTGTGCAAAATAGTGATTCTTTTTCTCAGAAAGTGTTCGTAGTTCACAGGTCTGCTCAGATAATTCCCAGCCAATTGGCCAGCCACTTTTTTATTGGCTGAGCGAGAGAGTGTGCAGGTCAGAGAGACCCAGATGTCTGCGGCCTCATTGACCTGAACACTCTCTCGCTTTTGTAGCTGGCCAATCGAAGAAAGTTGGCGCCAATCGTTCTGAGTGGGGCGCGGAGTTGAGCTGGCAAATTCACTTCCGCCCTAGACCATGCGCAAATATTGATTTTCATCTAAAGTCAACACCGCATAGCAAGTTAGGAATAATTTTTTGTTTCTTTAGCGGACAGTTGGTGGTGACAAGTGAGGAAGAGACAACGGATAACGAAGAAAGCGATCAGGTAATAGTTCACTACCATTGCTCCGGAAAATTTTTGTTTTATTTTCAGTTTTCTTCTCATAGAGTAAAACACCAGACCCGTGCGCAAATCTCGTTCTCACGTTTAATTTTTCTCGAGAAAAGGCGGGACTATTGTGTTATCGCTGCGGGGTACATTGTGAAGAGCGCGAATTAGTACGTTCAAATAATCCCAGGGAGAGCCATCTAACCATGGAAATCTAACCATGGGAAACATATGTTCTGTATATGTTTCCATGTTAATTTTTGATTGGAACATGTTGTTCAACAAAACAATTTTTTATTGCAGGCAGTCGATCAGCTACGCGTCAAGGTGCGGCCGCGCAAGACTCCCTTTCAGTCTTCCGATATGCTCTGTCCTTATCCGGACTGGATGGCAAAACGTGAGTCACTTTCTATGTCAGCGTCAATATTACCTGAGAGAATATTTTCTCCAGATCGCAGCAGACCAGTCTGTGACTACCTGACTACTAATATATTGGTAATGATATTTGAATATAGTAGTGGCTCAGTGGCTGGCAGCGCTCTCAGGCATGCGTTCAGGTATCGAGTATCGTGTAATCACTAAGACTGAGACTGAGAATCTTTTTTCTTTTAAATAAACAGGAGTTCATGATTGAAACTGAACGAACTTTATAGGCTCCACTGTTTAGGCCCACTGTGTTATATTTTTTTGTGATCATATAGTTGATAGAGATGTAGATGGTTTGATTCACCTTGATATTCGGTTTCAGGGTTCCCTTCTGAACTGCGTGATCTCTACCGCAGCAATCCACATGTGCCTCTCTCGCTGGAGGAGGCGAACGAAATCAATCCGGCGGAGGCTACTTCCAGAGGCCCAGCGGATACATTGTGGCGGTACGACAGCTCGTCAGACGAAAACAGCAAGGTTAGAGAGTTGGAAGATTGATATTTTCACATGGGTATCAATTAGCTTTTGTGTCTGCCATCTCGGGTGTTTTTGAATTCATTTTCATTTATTTTTAGTCAAGTATCTAAGGCGGTTTACACACTCCGTAACTTTGGCGTCAATGACGGGAACCGACTAAAACGCGAAAACAGTCGAAAACCGCGCCGACTGTCGGAAATCCTGAATCAGGACCGACTTGTCGCGACGGCGGCAAAATTTATTCAAATTTTTGCGTTTGTTTTCTGAAGAAAGTTTGTGCATTTCGGAAAAAGGAGCTAATTTCTACTACTTGCGTAACCACTGCGTAACAGTTGCTGCTCCTAACCACTCGGCCATCCGTGTCCTTTTATTTCAGTCCAACTTCCCTCCGTCTATGCCGTCTCCAACGTATGATAACGTGACTTTGGACGAACTACTGGTTGCGAGTACCTCTTGGGCTGAATATATGGCTGGAGAGGCTCATAAACTTAAGGGTTGGTTTATGGTGTTTGATCTTCCAGAATAATTGTCGTTCCACTACTCCTTGTTTTGGAAATTCACCACGGAAACAACTAAAAATACCAACTTTCCACAATATAGTGGCTGTCAAAACAGTCAAAGTTTGCGCTAGACTCCCATTTTTTTTAATTTTTAAAGTTTGCAGTTTTGAGGTATACTAGAAGTCAATTGAATGGTCACGAAAAGTTGGCATTCTAATGAGGCATCGTGCACTTTGTCATTGCACGTTTCTGAGTTCTGCTGTGTTCAACATGTTTCACGTGTCTGTGCAACTGACTAACAGTATACTAACTTTTTCAGATTCACTTTAGGAGAAGTATAGTTTAAGTAGGACAGTTAACAGCTTCTTTGGTCCTCTGGAATTACTAAAACTTTGTTATTCTTAAAACTGAAAATTAGTATTTATTCCTTCAAAATCAGTATTTCTTAGGTTGCTCCCCATCTGAGGTGAAATGGGTTGACCTACAACCACGGCCTTCTGTAGAACCGAAGAAGAAGAGGGATAAGGCGGAATCGAGAGACCGAGAGAAAGAGAGAGCCAAGCAAGATAAGGCAGAATCGAGAGACGCAGAGAGAGAAAGAATCAAAAGAGAGAAGGCTGAATTGAGAGACGCAGAGAACGAAAGGATCAATATGGACAATGAAAACGCGAGAGACGCAGACAAAGAGAAGGAGAAGAAACGCAGCTGGTTTTTCAACAGAAGCAAGAGCCTGAAAGTGAGTTGGAGCTCTGGCAATTGTTATAAAATTCAAATGGGATGGTTTTTGAATTCAAAAACCATCTAAGATGAATTTAAACATAATGGAGATCATACTACAAAGAACATTTTCACTTTGAAGGACACAAAACTCCTCTGACGATGCGTTTTTGATTCTAACCTTTTCTACAGATAATAAAAAGCTTCAGAAACCAAATAAGGACAAAAAAAAACTCCGAAACACAGCATTAGTAGCGTATACAGTATGCTAACTCAATACAGTAGTCGAGACTACTTTTTAAAAAAATATCATTTAGGACACAAAACTCCCTTCTTCTGACGACGAGTTTTTGGTTCGAATCTGCGCGACTGACAGGAGGGAACAGAGTCAGACTTCGCCAGAAATTCTGTGGAAGAAAATTCAGAATAGTCCGAAGAGAACTAGGGAGCGGTGGGTATGGGACTGAATTGTAGTTTGAACTCGTACACAATATTTTCGAATAAATCTTTGATAGTAAAAAAGGTTCTTCTTGAAAACGTTCTTTTGCATTTTCAAACAGTTTTTTCCAGTTGGTCCGAACAAGCGTTGAGCATTCGAAATTCGCTGACCGCCAACGGAAAAAATACAACTCAGAACAAGAAACAGAAGGCCAGATTCGCAAAGCAGGTGGGAGGAAATTTCATATTCACTTTGGTTAGGTTCAGTAAAACTCTCCGCACTCTCTGCCAACATTTCAATTAACATAGAACTCGACACACATTTGGAGAAAAGAAGAGTTACACTCCCTGTTATAAATTCATCCGAGAAGGGGAGGGGGGGGGCATATACTCTGTTTCACCAGTCGATGTCCTTCTACAGTAACCCGCCAAATATTCAGAAGGCGTTTTCTAATGAATGAACCTATATTTTGATTCCAAATTTTCAAAATTCGTGCTAGTAAAGGCGCAGAAGACACTACCAAAATGTGGAGAGAATCGGGAAACGTCAACATACCAAATTTTGATCTGGAAGTTTGAGTATATTACTGTGGAGGGTTATAAGTGGGTGGAACAAACTTACGTATTGCTCTCTCACCCCATTACAGAAAGCGACAAAATGTTCGTTGTAGTTCGATTCGAACGAAACCAACGGGATCAACCTAAATGGAAAACACTGTAGAGGTTTGCTTTGAAGAGAGCACCCTCCCTCGAAACACTTTCCTCTGGGAAGTGGGGGGCTTAAGTATAACTCTCATCTCCCACTTCTTCCAGTTGACCCAATCGGCCGAAGATCTTCCCTCCCAATCCCTGATGACGTCATCAGTTGATCCAATGTCCTCCTCATGTTATGCCGGTTCCCCGGAAGACGGAGTCACACTCACATTTCGAAGACATCGATTGACCGCAACGCCGGAGACTACCGTTTAGGAAGGGGGCGTGGCCTATTTTCAAGCCAACTTTCTGTTTACAAAAGAACTTGGAGCATGCCAATCATGAATGGTGCGTAGCCTAATTCGCACCCATCATGCTAGAATTACACAGAAAAGTCCGAATTAGTGGTACATTTTCGAGCTTGATAAAGTTTTCAGATTGAACGTTAAATTTTTTCATAGCTACGTAATTTCATTGCATAAATTGCTTTTCCTACAAAAACTATATTTAACATGGTTCTTTTACGTATGCACAAATTTTCCTCTGTGTTTTTACATATAAGTTCGGCAGGGACTATACTCTTTCTATTCTCGACCAATTGACTTTGCTGGGTATTTCAATTGTGATTTCCAACCATAGACACATTGTTTATTATTCTTGCAGTGTTTTTGTACAATACAAATATAAAATGCATTGAAATCGGATAAAACTGGAAAAAGGTACTAAAATAGACATGTCAGCACCGAAAAATTCAAAATGAGCTTACAATTTTCGACGTTTATATGTTCTCACCTCTATTTCATGTTGAGAATTCAATATAGAATAATAAATATTATATATAAAAATAGTTTACAAACATATTCAATCTATGAAAATCGGCAATATAAGGCTGGTCATCAGTGAGGGTAGTTGCTCCTAATAAGGCAATCGGAGTGAGCAAAAATGGTTCGGCGAGAGCAAAGTTCAAACTACACATGTTATACAATGCTACAAATCAAAGGTCAAAGTTCAAGTGAAAAGAGAAATCGCCGAAAAATATGGCAGACACACAGCAGAAACTCAAAAATTCTCAAAAAAGACTTATCCTCTTTTCTCAAAAAAGACTTATTTGAAATGTAAATCAGAAATTAAACTAATCAAGTTGGTAATATGTAAGATAATTCTATTTAGAACATTTTCCTGCAAAAAGAAGACACAAATACACGAATTTCGAGAAATTTTAATTTTCTCGATGAAATTTGCCTGTGTGTCAGATCTGACACATACTAAAAATGACCATATTTCGACCTGTGCGGTCGGAACAACACCTGACTTGGATTGAATATGGTCATTGAACATTAATAAAGAAATATCTACATCTTCAAAGAATTTTGCCATGTGCGACCACTTCTTTGGTGACAACCGGCTTACAGTAATCCCAGTTTTCAGTTTTCCCTGGAAAATGGTGCACAAACAGAGTGAAAACAATTGAAATCATTTATTTTGGTTCAATCAACTCTTCCAACAGTTAAACTCATGTTTTACTGAAGCTCCAGGAGGAAAACCATTTATGTGCCATCCTCCCATTTTATTGGGCCGTTGTAGCTTTAATGAGTCATATCTCGCGTCTAAATAAACATTTTTCTCTCAAATTTTTTGTGTGAACTCCTGAACCCATGACTGAATACACAGTATAAACAAAACCAAGAAAAAACAACTTTTTTAAATTTTAGTTACTATAGGGTATGCAAACTGTGACAGATCTGACACAGATTTTGGTCGAATGTCTCAGATCTGACACAAAATCGACCACCTGTCTACCCACGTAGAATTGGGAGTTGTAAAATTTTGAACTTTTTTTGAAAGGTGGTGTCATAATAATAGAAGCATGTTTAAGTGAATAGTAATACACATTTCTGTATATAATAGAAGCATGTTTAAGTGAAACTTTGAGCTTTATAAATGAAATTATTCATGGAATCATTGTGAATAACGTGAAGGAGAACTGTTGCGGTCCCGGCTACTATGTTGATGTTTTTTTTCCGGTCTACAGTGCCTGTAGTTGAGTATATTAATTTTTTCCGAAAAAAATTAATATACTCAACTACAGGCACTGTAGACCGGAAAAATGAACTTTGAGCTTTATAAATGAAATTATTCATGGAATCATTGTGTGTGAATAACGTGAAGGAGAACTGTTGCGGTCCCGGCTACTATGTTGATGAAAAACATATCAAGTTTACATTACTTTAGTTCAATGAGACTTTGAGTTTTGAGAATACGGGAATGTATCATATTGTAAAGCCCCTAGCAGAATACTCTAGTACATTTTTCGAAAATGTCTAACTGCTCATTCTCTCCTGTTGAAAAACTCTGGACTTGTTTGAAAACATGGAGTTGATGAGAATTCAAAATTCGAACTGGTACCAAGCATACGACGGAGCCTAAGCCTAAGCCTGAGCCTAAGCCTAAGCCTGAGCCTCAGCCTAAGCCTAAGCCTAAGTCGTGTTATGGCCTAGGTCCACACCTTAAATAGTACCAAATCTACTCCTTTAAGTTATTGTGATATTGTGATACATTACGCATTAACTCGAACTTGAAACTGATTATAAGCCTAAGACGTAGCTTAAGCCTATGCCTAAGCTCAAGCCTAAGCCTATGCCTAAGCCTAAGCCTGAGCCTAAGCCTGAGCCTGAGCCTGAGCCTATGCCTAAACCTAAGCCTAATAAACCAAAGCCAGATAGATAACGCGGCGAGCGGGAAACGAACCCGGGTCTGTGGGGCGACAGCCGAACGCTAACCACCTGACCACTCGGCCCCATTTCGATAGTTTATTCATTCATTCGCTCTAATTTACTTCATGAAGCGTTTCAACTCTTTGTTAGTCAGAGACTAAGTTCAAACGAAGCCTGGCAGTGAACTATAGAAGGCATACATTACCACCTACGGTCCTCAGACTGTTCACCGCTAATTGCTCATTGGATTAAGTGCTAATTGCTTTTTAGGTTGCTCGCTCCAAAAACTGTAGGTTGTGTGCATTCCCCTGAGGTTGAGAAATGTTGGTGAGGTTCACGTGAGGAAGTGGGACGAACAGGTTTCTCCATTTCCATTTATCTCAATTTTTTTATTGTTTTCGAAATCATTCTTGACTTAATTTTTTTTTGACTCTCTCGTAGAACAGATTTATTGGTGACTTTCATATCAATATTAGCTGTCTTTATTCTAGAGTTGATGTGTCGACGATGAATCTGGAGATCGTGGGACATCGGAAGGGAGACCACAAAAATTGGTTTCTCAATAACAAAAAGGTGAGGGCTCTCCATATACTCTGAGCACAGCTGCGTTTGCTGTAGTCGCCACAATAGTGTCAATCAGCAGGGAACGCGTGAACACAAACTGAAAGTTATATTCATGATTTCAATTTCATCGATTTCGTAAGTAAAAAGACTGACATGAATATCCATAAAGCCAAGCATTCACTGCTGGTAAGGGTGTTCAGTGCCTTTTCTGTGCATTCGATGAAAATGTATTTGCACGTTACTTTTTACTAGTAAATACAGAGAATTTGTATTGCTTCATTGAGTAATTTCTTTGAATTGCTGAGCATTGCTATAGTCTGTTTCACGCATCCGTAGCCCTCTACAGTAAGATCATGAAACTTTCAAGTCAATTTTTCATATCTTCTAGGCATTGGAAATAGCCTAAACTTCGTGATTCTGTTTTCCACATTGGTTACTACAAGCATAGAATACAGTAGGTCTAAGAGGCACTTTGTTGGTTTAATAAATCCGCTTGAAAATACGGAAGATTACTGTAGAAAGTCATGGGTGGGTGAAACGAACTATATTGACACCGCAGTGTCTTCTGTACGTGATATTTTTGTTTTTTATTTCGAATTAAGACTTACAATCTTCAAAATAAGAAAACTAACGTTTTGTGAAACGGGAACTATGTTCATTCTGCAATCACTCGAACGATCCGAGATCTTTAGTGAGCAGCTATTCACATTTGTAATCATTTCGCAGAGTTCAACATCGGCCACTTACTGACAACTGTTGCTATCCACCGGTATCAGACACTCTATGGAACTACAGTCGGAAGGTTTGGCGAAACGGCGATGTACTCTGTAAAGTGGAAGGTTTTCGCACCACACACACAATAAAGCATTTTGGTAGTTCATCTTATGCCAACATGTCTAACTCAATTAGAGAGCACTTATCAAGAAAATAGTTTAACCAGCTTGAGCACAGTCTACCTGACAAAATTTACACTTGAAAACGGACCGTTTACGTTGAAAATCGATTTGATTGCCAATATGTCAATTGAGTTGAAATGTATAACTAAACTTAATATAAGTCTAAACTTTTCAAACTATCAACTACATTCTTACGTTTTTCGTTTGTGTCAGATCTGACACAACACTGAAAACTCCACCATTTTCATTGAAACCAAGCATTTACTCCTCAATTGAGTTGAAATGTATAACTGAAGTTAATATAATTCAAAACCTTTCAAACTCTCAACTCAACTACATTCCTACGTTTTTCGTTTGTGTCAGATCTGACACAACACTGAAAACTCCACCATTTTCATTGAAACCAAGCACTTACTCCTCAATTGAGTTGAAATGTATAACTGAAGTTAATATAATTCAAAACCTTTCAAACTCTCAACTACATTCCTACGTTTTTCGTTTGTGTCAGATCTGACACAACACTGAAAACTCCACCATTTTCATTGAAACCAAGCATTTACTTCTCAATTGAGTTGAAATGTATAACTGAAGTTAATATAATTCAAAACCTTTCAAACTCTCAACTACATTCCTGCGTTTTTCGTTTGTGTCAGATCTGACACAACACTGAAAACTCCACCATTTTCATTGAAACCAAGCATTTACTCCCCAATTGAATTGAAATGTATGACTGAAGTTGATATAAGTCAAAACCTCTCCAACTGTCAACTACATTCCTACGTTTTTCGTTGGTGTCAGATCTGATACAACACTAAAAACTCACGATTCTCACTAAAACAAAGCATTTAGTCCTCAATTGAGTTGAAATGTATAACTGAAGTTGATATAAGTCAAAACCTTCCAAACTCTCAACTACATTCCTACGTGTTTCGTTTGTGTCAGATCTGACACAACACTGAAAACTCCACCATTTTCATTGAAACCAAGCATTTACTCCTCAATTGAGTTGAAATGTATAACTGAAGTTAATATAAGTCAAAACCTTTCAAACTCTCAACTACATTCCTACGTTTTTCGTTTGTGTCAGATCTGACACAACACTGAAAACTCCACCATTTTCATTGAAACCAAGCACTTACTCCTCAATTGAGTTGAAATGTATAACTGAAGTTAATATAATTCAAAACCTTTCAAACTCTCAACTACATTCCTACGTTTTTCGTTTGTGTCAGATCTGACACAACACTGAAAACTCACGATTCTCACTAAAACAAAGCATTTAGTCCTCAATTGAGTTGAAATGTATAACTGAACTTGATATAAGTCAAAACCTTCCAAACTCTCAACTACATTCCTACGTTTTTCGTTTGTGTCAGATCTGATACAACACTAAAAACTCACGATTCTCACTAAAACAAAGCATTTAGTCCTCAATTGAGTTGAAATGTATAACTGAAGTTGATATAAGTCAAAACCTTCCAAACTCTCAACTACATTCCTACGTTTTTCGTTTGTGTCAGATCTGATACAACACTAAAAACTCACGATTCTCACTAAAACAAAGCATTTAGTCCTCAATTGAGTTGAAATGTATAACTGAAGTTGATATAAGTCAAAACCTTCCAAACTCTCAACTACATTCTTACGTTTTTCGTTTGTGTCAGATCTGACACAACACTAAAAACTCACGATTCTCACTAAAACAAAGCATTTAGTCCTCAATTGAGTTGAAATGTATAACTGAAGTTGATATAAGTCAAAACCTTCCAAACTCTCAACTACATTCCTACGTTTTTCGTTTGTGTCAGATCTGACACAACACTGAAAATTCCACCATTTTCATTGAAACCAAGCATTTACTCCTCAATTGAGTTGAAATGTATAACTGAAGTTGATATAAGTCAAAACCTTTCAAACTCTCAACTACATTCTTACGTTTTTCGTTTGTGTCAGATCTGACACAACACTGAAAATTCCACCATTTTCATTGAAACCAAGCATTTACTCCTCAATTGAGTTGAAATGTATAACTGAAGTTGATATAAGTCAAAACCTTTCAAACTCTCAACTACATTCTTACGTTTTTCGTTTGTGTCAGATCTGACACAACACTGAAAATTCCACCATTTTCATTGAAACCAAGCATTTACTCCTCAATTGAGTTGAAATGTATAACTGAAGTTGATATAAGTCAAAACCTTTCAAACTCTCAACTACATTCTTACGTTTTTCGTTTGTGTCAGATCTGACACAACACTGAAAATTCCACCATTTTCATTGAAACCAAGTTTGTATGATCTTTGTAGCTTGATACTTGCATCTGAAAGTGGTAGGTTGTTTCTCAGTGATCGGAAGTATTTGAAAGCATTCGAAAATGTCTTGAGTCACCAGTGACTCAAGTGAAATATTCAGTTCAGGGGTGGCCTAATGTGTGTGTATGATCTTTGTAGTTTGATACATACATCTGTAAGTACTAGGTTGTTTCTCAGTGATCGAAAGTCTTTGAAAGCATTTGAAAATGTCTCGAGTCACCAGTGACTCAAGTGAAATATTCAGTTCAGGGGTGGCCTAGTATGTTTGTATGATCTTTGTAGTTTGATACTTACATCTGTAAGTACTAGGTTGTTTCTCAGTGATCGAAAATATGTGAAATCATTCGAAAATGTCTTGAGTCACCAGTGACTCAAGTGAAATATTCAGTTCAGGGGTGGGCTAATATGTGTGTATGATCTTTGTAGCTTGATACTTGCATCTGAAAGTGGTAGGTTGTTTCTCAGTGATCGGAAGTATTTGAAAGCATTCGAAAATGTATTGAGTCACCAGTGACTCAAGTGAAATATTCAGTTCAGGGGTGGCCTAATGTGTGTGTATGATCTTTGTAGTTTGATACTCACATCTGTAAGTACTAGGTTGTTTCTCAGTGATCGGAAGTATTTGAAAGCATTCGAAAATGTCTTGAGTCACCAGTGACTCAAGTGAAATATTCAGTTCAGGGGTGGCCTAATGTGTGTGTATGATCTTTGTAGTTTGATACTTACGTCTGTAAGTACTAGGTTGTTTCTCAGTGATCGGAAGTATTTGAAAGCATTCGAAAATGTATTGAGTCACCAGTGACTCAAGTGAAATATTCAGTTCAGGGGTGGCCTAGTATGTTTGTATGATCTTTGTAGTTTGATACTTACATCTGTAAGTACTAGGTTGTTTCTCAGTGATCGGAAGTATTTGAAAGCATTCGAAAATGTATTGAGTCACCAGTGACTCAAGTGAAATATTCAGTTCAGGGGTGGCCTAGTATGTTTGTATGATCTTTGTAGCTTGATACTTGCATCTGAAAGTGGTAGGTTGTTTCTCAGTGATCGGAAGTATTTGAAAGCATTCGAAAATGTCTTGAGTCACCAGTGACTCAAGTGAAATATTCAGTTCAGGGGTGGCCTAATGTGTGTGTATGATCTTTGTAGTTTGATACATACATCTGTAAGTACTAGGTTGTTTCTCAGTGATCGAAAGTCTTTGAAAGCATTTGAAAATGTCTCGAGTCACCAGTGACTCAAGTGAATTATTCAGTTCAGGGGTGGCCTAGTATGTTTGTATGATCTTTGTAGTTTGATACTTACATCTGTAAGTACTAGGTTGTTTCTCAGTGATCGAAAATATGTGAAATCATTCGAAAATGTCTTGAGTCACCAGTGACTCAAGTGAAATATTCAGTTCAGGGGTGGGCTAATATGTGTGTATGATCTTTGTAGCTTGATAATTACATCTGTAAGTACTGGGCTGTTTCTCAGTGATCGAAAGTCTTTGAAAGCATTTGAAAATGTCTTGAGTCACCAGTGACTCAAGTGAAATATTCAGTTCAGGGGTGGCCTAGTATGTTTGTATGATCTTTGTAGTTTGATACTTACATCTGTAAGTACTAGGTTGTTTCTCAGTGATCGGAAGTATTTGAAAGCATTCGAAAATGTATTGAGTCACCAGTGACTCAAGTGAAATATTCAGTTCAGGGGTGGCCTAGTATGTTTGTATGATCTTTGTAGCTTGATACTTGCATCTGAAAGTGGTAGGTTGTTTCTCAGTGATCGGAAGTATTTGAAAGCATTCGAAAATGTCTTGAGTCACCAGTGACTCAAGTGAAATATTCAGTTCAGGGGTGGCCTAATGTGTGTGTATGATCTTTGTAGTTTGATACTTACATCTGTAAGTACTAGGTTGTTTCTCAGTGATCGGAAGTATTTGAAAGCATTCGAAAATGTATTGAGTCACCAGTGACTCAAGTGAAATATTCAGTTCAGGGGTGGCCTAATGTGTGTGTATGATCTTTGTAGTTTGATACTCACATCTGTAAGTACTAGGTTGTTTCTCAGTGATCGGAAGTATTTGAAAGCATTCGAAAATGTCTTGAGTCACCAGTGACTCAAGTGAAATATTCAGTTCAGGGGTGGCCTAATGTGTGTGTATGATCTTTGTAGTTTGATACTTACATCTGTAAGTACTAGGTTGTTTCTCAGTGATCGGAAGTATTTGAAAGCATTCGAAAATGTATTGAGTCACCAGTGACTCATGTGAAATATTCAGTTCAGGGGTGGCCTAGTATGTTTGTATGATCTTTGTAGTTTGATACTTACATCTGTAAGTACTAGGTTGTTTCTCAGTGATCGGAAGTATTTGAAAGCATTCGAAAATGTATTGAGTCACCAGTGACTCAAGTGAAATATTCAGTTCAGGGGTGGCCTAGTATGTTTGTATGATCTTTGTAGCTTGATACTTGCATCTGAAAGTGGTAGGTTGTTTCTCAGTGATCGGAAGTATTTGAAAGCATTCGAAAATGTCTTGAGTCACCAGTGACTCAAGTGAAATATTCAGTTCAGGGGTGGCCTAATGTGTGTGTATGATCTTTGTAGTTTGATACATACATCTGTAAGTACTAGGTTGTTTCTCAGTGATCGAAAGTCTTTGAAAGCATTTGAAAATGTCTCGAGTCACCAGTGACTCAAGTGAATTATTCAGTTCAGGGGTGGCCTAGTATGTTTGTATGATCTTTGTAGTTTGATACTTACATCTGTAAGTACTAGGTTGTTTCTCAGTGATCGAAAATATGTGAAATCATTCGAAAATGTCTTGAGTCACCAGTGACTCAAGTGAAATATTCAGTTCAGGGGTGGGCTAATATGTGTGTATGATCTTTGTAGCTTGATAATTACATCTGTAAGTACTGGGCTGTTTCTCAGTGATCGAAAGTCTTTGAAAGCATTTGAAAATGTCTTGAGTCACCAGTGACTCAAGTGAAATATTCAGTTCAGGGGTGGCCTAGTATGTTTGTATGATCTTTGTAGTTTGATACTTACATCTGTAAGTACTAGGTTGTTTCTCAGTGATCGGAAGTATTTGAAAGCATTCGAAAATGTATTGAGTCACCAGTGACTCAAGTGAAATATTCAGTTCAGGGGTGGCCTAGTATGTTTGTATGATCTTTGTAGCTTGATACTTGCATCTGAAAGTGGTAGGTTGTTTCTCAGTGATCGGAAGTATTTGAAAGCATTCGAAAATGTCTTGAGTCACCAGTGACTCAAGTGAAATATTCAGTTCAGGGGTGGCCTAATGTGTGTGTATGATCTTTGTAGTTTGATACTTACATCTGTAAGTACTAGGTTGTTTCTCAGTGATCGGAAGTATTTGAAAGCATTCGAAAATGTATTGAGTCACCAGTGACTCAAGTGAAATATTCAGTTCAGGGGTGGCCTAATGTGTGTGTATGATCTTTGTAGTTTGATACTCACATCTGTAAGTACTAGGTTGTTTCTCAGTGATCGGAAGTATTTGAAAGCATTCGAAAATGTCTTGAGTCACCAGTGACTCAAGTGAAATATTCAGTTCAGGGGTGGCCTAATGTGTGTGTATGATCTTTGTAGTTTGATACTTACATCTGTAAGTACTAGGTTGTTTCTCAGTGATCGGAAGTATTTGAAAGCATTCGAAAATGTATTGAGTCACCAGTGACTCAAGTGAAATATTCAGTTCAGGGGTGGCCTAGTATGTTTGTATGATCTTTGTAGTTTGATACTTACATCTGTAAGTACTAGGTTGTTTCTCAGTGATCGGAAGTATTTGAAAGCATTCGAAAATGTATTGAGTCACCAGTGACTCAAGTGAAATATTCAGTTCAGGGGTGGCCTAGTATGTTTGTATGATCTTTGTAGCTTGATACTTGCATCTGAAAGTGGTAGGTTGTTTCTCAGTGATCGGAAGTATTTGAAAGCATTCGAAAATGTCTTGAGTCACCAGTGACTCAAGTGAAATATTCAGTTCAGGGGTGGCCTAATGTGTGTGTATGATCTTTGTAGTTTGATACATACATCTGTAAGTACTAGGTTGTTTCTCAGTGATCGAAAGTCTTTGAAAGCATTTGAAAATGTCTCGAGTCACCAGTGACTCAAGTGAAATATTCAGTTCAGGGGTGGCCTAGTATGTTTGTATGATCTTTGTAGCTTGATACTTGCATCTGAAAGTGGTAGGTTGTTTCTCAGTGATCGGAAGTATTTGAAAGCATTCGAAAATGTCTTGAGTCACCAGTGACTCAAGTGAAATATTCAGTTCAGGGGTGGCCTAATGTGTGTGTATGATCTTTGTAGTTTGATACTTACATCTGTAAGTACTAGGTTGTTTCTCAGTGATCGGAAGTATTTGAAAGCATTCGAAAATGTATTGAGTCACCAGTGACTCAAGTGAAATATTCAGTTCAGGGGTGGCCTAATGTGTGTGTATGATCTTTGTAGTTTGATACTCACATCTGTAAGTACTAGGTTGTTTCTCAGTGATCGGAAGTATTTGAAAGCATTCGAAAATATCTTGAGTCACCAGTGACTCAAGTGAAATATTCAGTTCAGGGGTGGCCTAATGTGTGTGTATGATCTTTGTAGTTTGATACTTACATATGTAAGTACTAGGTTGTTTCTCAGTGATCGGAAGTATTTGAAAGCATTCGAAAATGTATTGAGTCACCAGTGACTCAAGTGAAATATTCAGTTCAAGTGTGGACTACTATGTTAGTATGATCTATGTAGCTTGATACTTGAGCTTTTCACTCCTAGGTTGTTCTTCGGTGATTGAACGTCATTGAGAGCCCTTGAAAATGTTTTGGGTCACCAGTGACTCACGTGAAATATCTAGTTTGTGGTTTAGTTCAGTCTTTTGCTGGCATCTGTGAGGAGAATTTTGCCTTTTGCACCTTTAGCGAGGCCTACTCATTACCACAAATAACCACATAACCTTCTCCATCATGCACAGTGAAAAGTCAGGATAAACAAATTGTTATACTCCCATCATCAGTACAACAGAGACACTCGTTCAAAACTTCTCCTTTATTTGAGACTTCCTTAACTACTCCAAAATTGTCCGAGCAACTAGCCTTAAAACTTTCAAAGTTTCATGGTTCAGATGTTTGTTCGCTAAAATGATGGTCTTGGTTGTTTTTGTACGTTTGGCCTGAACAAACACGTTTTTTGGAACTTTAAGAAAATTTTGCGAAATTTCATTTTTTTTGTATGGGATGAACATATGACCACAAGTATCGCATTTCACTAGTGAAAAGTCCAAAATACATCCTGTTTGAACATAATATAGTTGTAGTTACAGATTAGTCACCTGTAGTTTGTTCTGGTCGATGAAGAATTGTCTGAGTCACCGCTGACTCGACCGAGTCATTGGTGACTCACCAAAGGCGCTAATGACTCAATTGATTTCCCAAGTTTGAGGTACTTTCTCGTTCTGACCCAATGAAAGTTGTGGTTAAGACAAATTTTGGAACGCCCTCCAGTAGGAGGGCACTAAGAATGTGTACAAAAGTAAAAACACGTGTGTCACGTGTCTCACGTGAGCAGAAAACAGGTGTTCTCTAAAAGAAACGTTGTAGTTTGCTCCACATCGGCAACAAAAGGGATGTTCATGCATGTTTAGTAGGTGTGGACCCGTGAAAATGCACGTTTTCCCACGTGAGTCACGTGAAACAAAAGTCGAACTTTTTTCCCCCATACACCTCAATTTAAGTTACACATCATAGAAAATACTTTTACAAAAGCTGTTCGTACATTTTCCGATAGTTTTTCCAAATTCTCATCGAGTTTCGTGCCAGAGAACGGAATTGAAATTTGCTCCACATCTGAGGGCTACAATTGAGAATTGAGAGCTAAATCATTTATCTCATCTATGAAAAACCTAACATTTCCATATACAACAGTGAACCGCGCGTGCTTCCCCCCGAAACAAGCATTCCGGCTCGGAGGTGTCCGGTGGCCTAGTGGATAGTGCTGCCGCCTCCCGTGCCGGAGGGGGGGACCTGTAGATTTTTGCCATTTGCAATCAGGAAATTTTTTCCGAATTAGCTTCTTTTCGTGCCGTGTGCATACAAAATGACGTGCCGATCGCGGAAATCTTGTCATTTTTGTGTTTCGACCCTCCAAAGCTGAGATATGAGCGAAAAACCGCGATTCTACAGGGCTATAGCTGGGGATGGGGAAAAGTTGGTGACTTGTACAGCGGTTGACTCACAGAAAACTGTATTCTCGACTGGTAGATCAAGAGATTGCGAGATATAATTAACAATTGTTCGAATTATGGGCGAGGAAAGACCGTTAGAACTGCTATTTTCGCGCGTTTTGTCCGAATTCACGTGGAAACCACGTGACCTTGTGACTGAGAAATTTAGCAAATTAGTGGCTGGGAAACTTATGAAATGGTTTATTTATGTTTTATGTGTCCTAGTTGCGTAAATCTGCCTCCAGCATGTCCCTAGTAGACCCCCCAATTCTTTCGCTTACGACCATACCACGTTGAAAATACGCCATCCCGTCCGATCTGGCAAGTCAAGCAACGTTGGGCCCGGTTAGTACTTGGATCGGAGACGGCTTGGGAATCCCGGGTGCCGTAAGCTTTTTACATAAACTAGATCGAATTTCCTTAGTTTTAGCGCCCAAACAAACCAAATACTATCTGTTTCAGCGCTTAAAGGGGGCGTTTTGGCCAGCCGGCCAGACCAATATACGTACGTCTCATGAGCGTCCACCACTATCCTACCCTCTCGTTGGTTTAATTACCCAAGTTTGAGGTACTTTCTCGTTCTGACCCAATGAAAGTTGTGGTTAAGACAAATTTTGGAACGCCCTCCAGTAGGAGGGCACTAAGAATGTGTACAAAAGTAAAAACACGTGTGTCACGTGTCTCACGTGAGCAGAAAACAGGTGTTCTCTAAAAGAAACGTTGTAGTTTGCTCCACATCGGCAACAAAAGGGATGTTCATGCATGTTTAGTAGGTGTGGACCCGTGAAAATGCACGTTTTCCCACGTGAGTCACGTGAAACAAAAGTCGAACTTTTTTCCCCCATACACCTCAATTTAAGTTACACATCATAGAAAATACTTTTACAAAAGCTGTTCGTACATTTTCCGATAGTTTTTCCAAATTCTCATCGAGTTTCGTGCCAGAGAACGAAATTGAAATTTGCTCCACATCTGAGGGCTACAATTGAGAATTGAGAGCTAAATCATTTATCTCATCTATGAAAAACCTAACATTTCCATATACAACAGTGAACCGCGCGCTCTTGCCCCCGAAACAAGCATTCCGGCTCGGAGGTGTCCGGTGGCCTAGTGGATAGTAGTAGTAGACCTGGCCCTCATGGAACCAAAGGGGGCGGAGCCTAGCGCGCGGCTGCACCCAGCGCGCAGCCAGCCGGCAACATACAGTAACCTAGGTACAGTAACCTAGGTACAGTAATCCTTATACAGTATAACGGTAATTCTTAAGGAAAAAGTTTTTTCTCAAGTTTTTCTCACACGTTTCTACACGTGTCCACACGCTCTCTCACGTTTTTTCTTGGCTCTTTTCCAAGGACTTTTCTGGAATCTGAGTATTTCGCAATACTTTATGCATATTTCGCAATAGCAAGAGAAAAATCGATAATTGAATGGTGGGCGCGGCGCGTTTGTAAGCGTTATCGCGTAGTGTAGAAGTATATCTGCGACGCGTAACTGGTTCAATGTACTTCGGTTGACAACATATTAAAGTTATTGATTTGTATTGACTTGTATCCGGTGGCTGCGCAACTATAGTTTGTTTATATTAGTGCAACAGGTGCCAGGCACCAGGCTGCTCAGAATAGAAAACGAGGGGGTTTAAAGCCTCATGGGGGTTATAACTTCCAAGTACAGTTTATTCGGTTCACACGTGACATGTGTTTTAACAGGAAAGATAGCATCCATCAATCTACCTCAAACTTGGGTAATTAAACCGGATGGGGTTATCCAACATACGTACTTAGATAACGTTTTCACGTGTTACACGTGGTGTGTCATGTAAATGTACGTGTCCTGTACCGCCTTCCATATAAAATGAAACATGCGCGAGCTACATAGATCAAAACATAAGCTGCATTCTACTCTACATGAAACATGAAGAACACCCGAGATTCCCGATTTGTGATGCAATTTTTAAAGGACTGTGTATTGCAAATTCCGGGCGCTGCGAGACCCATAACGCAATTGAAATTAACTATGCCGACAAGCTGCAATACGCAGTGTATACGTTATATTGTTAATATAATATTACCTAAACTTATACGGATTCACACATAGAATGTTTTACAACAAGAAAGCATTTTCTGTGTTTTCCTATATTTTTTTTTCAAAACTTTGTCGGTTTAGAACCAGAACGCACCTTTAACTTGGGTAACTGAACAGACTGGTTGGAAAAATCGTCGACGTACGTATTTAGTTCGGGTTTTCACGTGTTACACGTGATGTGCCATGTGAATGTACGGTAACCGATTAACAACGTAAATAAATAGTGACCGGGATTTCCTGCCATTTTCGCACTTTATTCCAACATTTTTATACTTTAATGGCAAAACTACCTTAATTTTGTGACATTTGTGTACTTTAATAAAGTATCATCTTGGAATTCCCAGCACTGGTGTAATTATTGATCACCTTCTAAAAGAGTATCTAAATATTATTGAACAACACAACACAACACATCCAATTTTAACTACAAACTCTAAAGCATTTAATGGAGTCACCAAACGTGATTCCGTAATGCGTTTAACAACATGCAGTATTTTCTTGGAATTCGTAGTATTGGTAATAAAGACACGCGGTGTGTTGCGCACAAAACAAAAGTTTTTTAGGTTGATAATTTTATTACAAAGTCCACAATTTTATATACAATCTTCTCCTTCCGGTTCCTTGCTGGCGGGTTCGCCTGGACATGGGAGCGGGCGCCGGAACTCCATAAACTCTATCGGCGGAAGCGTTTGTTTCAGCCATTTTTCTCCTGGCGCTTCTTGAGACTACCGGAGTCCACTGGTCGGCACTTTTATCCGAAGCTGTATCGTAATTTTCGTTCTCATCGTTCTCAGACTCGGCCAACATTTCCAATTTAATAGGTTTTTCTTCCTTTTCCGCTATTGGCTGAATGTCGTAATTCACTTTGCTTCGCACGTGATTGTAAAACTCCTCATAACCATACGGCATGAAATCAGTTTTGTACATTGCATAATCCAAGTTGGTATTTATGTTGGATCTTTCTATGACTCGGCCATCCAGCACAATTTCTTGCCTATCGTTCGTGCGAATCCCTTCAAATATCTTCCAGAAGTTCTTATCTTTAGTAGGTAATTTGTATGCTGGTACGACATCGTTCGAAGGCGGCAATTCGATTCGGACAGTTGGTGGAACATCAATAGATTCTAGAAAACCTCGCAACCGAGCCATCGCATCTTCATAAAGTGCAACTTTTTCGTAGTCGGCGAGAGTTGTGCTATGAAGTATATCGGACATTCTCTGTTTCAGAGATGCTGTATGTTTCTCATCCTCATTCAGAGGGGCAAGCATATACTTTCCGGTTGTTTTCATCTTCTCAAGTCACAAAAAGTAAAAGCTGTATTCGGAAATGCCGTAATATTCTGCGCGGGGAGATTAAATTGAGGGCTGGCTTCTGTAAGTGGTCTTAACGCAAGCACTTGGTTATTTGGCGGTTTGGTGCTCATTGTCACCTTATATACTCTCCATATGTCACACTTTCGTCCAACTTTTAAAAAAAAACTTGTTGCGGTGTTGTGGTGGGTGTTATCCACAAGTTGCGGTGGGTGTTATTTTTTATTGTTAAAAGGAGCCATTCGACAACTAATTGAATTGTTTATTCTATGAAAACATTCATAATTGTAAGTTACAAGCTGTTAATGCTGGAATTATAATTGCTTCTATGTGATCCTGGGATAAGCGACGGAGTTGTCTTCTCGCCAAATCTGGACTGCGAATACTTGAAATGTCGTACAGGAGAGGTAGAACAGGTTTCAAAGTGTCCCTCTCAGAACAAGTTAGGAAAAGTTTGTCATTGTTCAAAATGTTATAAATAATCTCAACTAGGATATTTATCTGGGGAATCTGCGCTGTTTCAATTATAGTGCAATCGGACATGCACGTGAATAGGAACCCAGAATGTTTGCTTAAGCGACTGGACATAATCGTTGTTCGTGTTAAAATGATTCATTTGTCCGGTTTTGGTCGTTTTATAGCCAACTTGTGACATACATTGTAATGTTGTAAATCGCAAGTTTAGCACACCTGCCTTCATCGAGTCTCGTTCAATGCATGGTTACGATGTAGTTTAGTAAACAACAAGTAAGACACCTTGTTATTAGCGACGATAACCGCTTTCAGCGTACAAAATACGACACGCCTACTCTCCAAATAATAATTCTCACAACTAACAATCATTTTCCAAACACCCACTTCTTAGGCAGCAGAGAGTTACAACAAGTAAGTCTCCATGCCTTTTCTATTCAAATAATTACGTACAAGTACACTTTTCCTTTCTAGGCCACCTCCTGGGTACATGAAAGTTACTTTTTCAACTTTTGTAACTTTCGAAACATTCCAAACATTTTATTTGTGTGTACCCACACTTTTCCTTACTAGGCCACCCCCTAGGTACATGAAAGTTACTTTTTCAACTTTTGTAACTTTCGAAACATTCCAAACATTTTATTTGTGTGTACCCACACTTTTCCTTACTAGGCCACCCCCTAAGTACATGAAAGTTACTTTTTCAACTTTTGTAACTTTCGAAACATTCGAAACATTTTATGTGTGTGTACCCACACTTTTTCTTGCTAGTCCACCCCCTTAGGTACATGAAAGTTACTTTTTCAACTTTTGTAACTTTCGAAACATTCCAAACATTTTATATGTGTGTACCCACACTTTTCCTTACTAGGCCACCCCCTAGGTACATGAAAGTTACTTTTTCAACTTTTGTAACTTTCGAAACATTCCAAACATTTTATTTGTGTGTACCCACACTTTTCCTTGCTAGGCCACCCCCTAAGTACATGAAAGTTACTTTTTCAACTTTTGTAACTTTCGAAACATTCGAAACATTTTATGTGTGTGTACCCACACTTTTTCTTGCTAGTCCACCCCCTTAGGTACATGAAAGTTACTTTTTCAACTTTTGTAACTTTCGAAACATTCCAAACATTTTATTTGTGTGTACCCACACTTTTCCTTACTAGGCCACCCCCTAGGTACATGAAAGTTACTTTTTCAACTTTTGTAACTTTCGAAACATTCGAAACATTTTATGTGTGTGTACCCACACTTTTTCTTGCTAGTCCACCCCCTTAGGTACATGAAAGGTACTTTTTCAACTTTTGTAACTTTCGAAACATTCCAAACATTTTATTTGTGTGTACCCACACTTTTCCTTAGTAGGCCACCCCCTAGGTACATGAAAGTTACTTTTTCAACTTTTGTAACTTTCGAAACATTCCAAACATTTTATTTGTGTGTACCCACACTTTTCCTTGCTAGGCCACCCCCTAAGTACATGAAAGTTACTTTTTCAACTTTTGTAACTTTCGAAACATTCGAAACATTTTATGTGTGTGTACCCACACTTTTTCTTGCTAGTCCACCCCCTTAGGTACATGAAAGTTACTTTTTTCAACTTTTGTAACTTTCGAAACATTCCAAACATTTTATATGTGTGTACCCACACTTTTCCTTACTAGGCCACCCCCTAGGTACATGAAAGTTACTTTTTTCAACTTTTGTAACTTTGGAAACATTCGAAACATTTTATTTGTGTGTACCCACACTTTTCCTTACTAGGCCACCCCCCTGGGTACATGAAAGTTACTTTTCTCAACTTTTGTAACTTTGGAAACATTCGAAACATTTTATTTGTGTGTACCCACACTTTTCCTTACTAGGCCACCCCCCTGGGTACATGAAAGTTACTTTTTCAACTTTTGTAACTTTCGAAACATTCGAAACATTTTATGTGTGTGTACCCGCACTTTTTCTTGGTAGTCCACCCCCTTAGGTACATGAAAGTTACTTTTTTCAATTTTTGTAACTTTCGAAACATTCGAAACATTTTATGTGTGTGTACCCACACTTTTTCTTGCTAGGCCACCCCCTAGGTACATGAAAGTTACTTTTTCAACTTTTGTAACTTTCGAAACATTCGAAACATTTTATGTGTGTGTACCCACACTTTTTCTTACTAGGCCACCCCCCTGGGTACATGAAAGTTACTTTTTCAACTTTTGTAACTTTCGAAACATTCGAAACATTTTATGTGTGTGTACCCGCACTTTTTCTTGGTAGTCCACCCCCTAGGTACATGAAAGTTACTTTTTTCAACTTTTGTAACTTTCGAAACATTCGAAACATTTTATTTGTGTGTACCCACACTTTTCCTTACTAGGCCACCCCCTAGGTACATGAAAGTTACTTTTTCAACTTTTGTAACTTTCGAAACATTCGAAACATTTTATGTGTGTGTACCCACACTTTTTCTTGCTAGTCCACCCCCTAGGTACATGAAAGTTACTTTTTTCAACTTTTGTAACTTTCGAAACATTCCAAACATTTTATTTGTGTGTACCCACACTTTTCCTTGCTAGGCCACCCCCTAGGTACATGAAAGTTACTTTTTTCAACTTTTGTAACTTTCGAAACATTCGAAACATTTTATTTGTGTGTACCCACACTTTTCCTTGCTAGGCCACCCCCTGGGTACATGAAAGTTACTTTTTCAACTTTTGTAACTTTCGAAACATTCCAAACATTTTATTTGTGTGTACCCACACTTTTCCTTGCCAGGCCACCCCCTGGGTACATGAAAGTTACTTTTTTTCAACTTTTGTAACTCTCGAAACATTCCAAAGGCGCCATTCTATTTGTGTGTACTCACATTTTTCCTGGCCAGGCCCTTCCTTAGGTGAAAGTTACTTTATCACTTTTGGAACTTTCCAGTTTTCCAAAACTCTACTTTCACTCCGGTCTTTCACATTGTTTGTGGCGGGCTCATCGCCACGTCAGGCATTTTATGCCTAATACTCATTGTTGTTGGAACTGAATTGTAAAATAAAAGGCACATCGAACTCACTTATTGTGAGTTCTCAATGCCTAATGAGTGGGTGTTGAAAATTTATGATATTTTCTCTTTTTTTTTGTTTTAATTTGGTTATTGCTCCGCGGTGCGGAGCGGTTGAAGAAGTTATCTGCATAACAATCAACTGAGTTTGTCGTGAATGAATCACAGAAAATTGAGGGGGCCGTCTGGAAAAAGCCTGTTAGAAGGTTAGATTTCTTGTTTTCCAAATGAACGCGGGAAAACTGAGTCAGTTAAGTTGAACGCCTTCATCCAGGTGGTTAAAATTTGAGAGTTTCAAAACACAGCTCCGCACCGCGGAGCAATAACCAAATTAAAAAAAAAAAAAGAGAAAATATCATAAATTTTCAACACCCACTCATTAGGCATTGAGAACTCACAATAAGTGAGTTCGATGTGCCTTTTATTTTACAATTCAGTTCCAACAACAATGAGTATTAGGCATAAAATGCCTGACGTGGCGATGAGCCCGCCACAAACAATGTGAAAGACCGGAGTGAAAGTAGAGTTTTGGAAAACTGGAAAGTTCCAAAAGTGATAAAGTAACTTTCACCTAAGGAAGGGCCTGGCCAGGAAAAATGTGAGTACACACAAATAGAATGGCGCCTTTGGAATGTTTCGAGAGTTACAAAAGTTGAAAAAAAGTAACTTTCATGTACCCAGGGGGTGGCCTGGCAAGGAAAAGTGTGGGTACACACAAATAAAATGTTTGGAATGTTTCGAAAGTTACAAAAGTTGAAAAAGTAACTTTCATGTACCCAGGGGGTGGCCTAGCAAGGAAAAGTGTGGGTACACACAAATAAAATGTTTCGAATGTTTCGAAAGTTACAAAAGTTGAAAAAAGTAACTTTCATGTACCTAGGGGGTGGCCTAGCAAGGAAAAGTGTGGGTACACACAAATAAAATGTTTGGAATGTTTCGAAAGTTACAAAAGTTGAAAAAAGTAACTTTCATGTACCTAGGGGGTGGACTAGCAAGAAAAAGTGTGGGTACACACACATAAAATGTTTCGAATGTTTCGAAAGTTACAAAAGTTGAAAAAGTAACTTTCATGTACCTAGGGGGTGGCCTAGTAAGGAAAAGTGTGGGTACACACAAATAAAATGTTTCGAATGTTTCGAAAGTTACAAAAGTTGAAAAAAGTAACTTTCATGTACCTAGGGGGTGGACTACCAAGAAAAAGTGCGGGTACACACACATAAAATGTTTCGAATGTTTCGAAAGTTACAAAAGTTGAAAAAGTAACTTTCATGTACCCAGGGGGGTGGCCTAGTAAGAAAAAGTGTGGGTACACACACATAAAATGTTTCGAATGTTTCGAAAGTTACAAAAGTTGAAAAAGTAACTTTCATGTACCTAGGGGGTGGCCTAGCAAGAAAAAGTGTGGGTACACACACATAAAATGTTTCGAATGTTTCGAAAGTTACAAAAATTGAAAAAAGTAACTTTCATGTACCTAAGGGGGTGGACTACCAAGAAAAAGTGCGGGTACACACACATAAAATGTTTCGAATGTTTCGAAAGTTACAAAAGTTGAAAAAGTAACTTTCATGTACCCAGGGGGGTGGCCTAGTAAGGAAAAGTGTGGGTACACACAAATAAAATGTTTCGAATGTTTCCAAAGTTACAAAAGTTGAAAAAAGTAACTTTCATGTACCTAGGGGGTGGCCTAGTAAGGAAAAGTGTGGGTACACACATATAAAATGTTTGGAATGTTTCGAAAGTTACAAAAGTTGAAAAAAGTAACTTTCATGTACCTAAGGGGGTGGACTAGCAAGAAAAAGTGTGGGTACACACACATAAAATGTTTCGAATGTTTCGAAAGTTACAAAAGTTGAAAAAGTAACTTTCATGTACTTAGGGGGTGGCCTAGCAAGGAAAAGTGTGGGTACACACAAATAAAATGTTTGGAATGTTTCGAAAGTTACAAAAGTTGAAAAAGTAACTTTCATGTACCTAGGGGGTGGCCTACTAAGGAAAAGTGTGGGTACACACAAATAAAATGTTTGGAATGTTTCGAAAGTTACAAAAGTTGAAAAAGTACCTTTCATGTACCTAAGGGGGTGGACTAGCAAGAAAAAGTGTGGGTACACACACATAAAATGTTTCGAATGTTTCGAAAGTTACAAAAGTTGAAAAAGTAACTTTCATGTACCTAGGGGGTGGCCTAGTAAGGAAAAGTGTGGGTACACACAAATAAAATGTTTGGAATGTTTCGAAAGTTACAAAAGTTGAAAAAGTAACTTTCATGTACCTAAGGGGGTGGACTAGCAAGAAAAAGTGTGGGTACACACACATAAAATGTTTCGAATGTTTCGAAAGTTACAAAAGTTGAAAAAGTAACTTTCATGTACTTAGGGGGTGGCCTAGCAAGGAAAAGTGTGGGTACACACAAATAAAATGTTTGGAATGTTTCGAAAGTTACAAAAGTTGAAAAAGTAACTTTCATGTACCTAGGGGGTGGCCTAGTAAGGAAAAGTGTGGGTACACACATATAAAATGTTTGGAATGTTTCGAAAGTTACAAAAGTTGAAAAAGTAACTTTCATGTACCTAAGGGGGTGGACTAGCAAGAAAAAGTGTGGGTACACACACATAAAATGTTTCGAATCTTTCGAAAGTTACAAAAGTTGAAAAAGTAACTTTCATGTACTTAGGGGGTGGCCTAGTAAGGAAAAGTGTGGGTACACACAAATAAAATGTTTGGAATGTTTCGAAAGTTACAAAAGTTGAAAAAGTAACTTTCATGTACCTAGGGGGTGGCCTAGTAAGGAAAAGTGTGGGTACACACAAATAAAATGTTTGGAATGTTTCGAAAGTTACAAAAGTTGAAAAAGTAACTTTCATGTACCCAGGAGGTGGCCTAGAAAGGAAAAGTGTACTTGTACGTAATTATTTGAATAGAAAAGGCATGGAGACTTACTTGTTGTAACTCTCTGCTGCCTAAGAAGTGGGTGTTTGGAAAATGATTGTTAGTTGTGAGAATTATTATTTGGAGAGTAGGCGTGTCGTATTTTGTACGCTGAAAGCGGTTATCGTCGCTAATAACAAGGTGTCTTACTTGTTGTTTACTAAACTACATCGTAACCATGCATTGAACGAGACTCGATGAAGGCAGGTGTGCTAAACTTGCGATTTACAACATTACAATGTATGTCACAAGTTGGCTATAAAACGACCAAAACCGGACAAATGAATCATTTTAACACGAACAACGATTATGTCCAGTCGCTTAAGCAAACATTCTGGGTTCCTATTCACGTGCATGTCCGATTGCACTATAATTGAAACAGCGCAGATTCCCCAGATAAATATCCTAGTTGAGATTATTTATAACATTTTGAACAATGACAAACTTTTCCTAACTTGTTCTGAGAGGGACACTTTGAAACCTGTTCTACCTCTCCTGTACGACATTTCAAGTATTCGCAGTCCAGATTTGGCGAGAAGACAACTCCGTCGCTTATCCCAGGATCACATAGAAGCAATTATAATTCCAGCATTAACAGCTTGTAACTTACAATTATGAATGTTTTCATAGAATAAACAATTCAATTAGTTGTCGAATGGCTCCTTTTAACAATAAAAAATAACACCCACCGCAACTTGTGGATAACACCCACCACAACACCGCAACAAGTTTTTTTTTAAAAGTTGGACGAAAGTGTGACATATGGAGAGTATATAAGGTGACAATGAGCACCAAACCGCCAAATAACCAAGTGCTTGCGTTAAGACCACTTACAGAAGCCAGCCCTCAATTTAATCTCCCCGCGCAGAATATTACGGCATTTCCGAATACAGCTTTTACTTTTTGTGACTTGAGAAGATGAAAACAACCGGAAAGTATATGCTTGCCCCTCTGAATGAGGATGAGAAACATACAGCATCTCTGAAACAGAGAATGTCCGATATACTTCATAGCACAACTCTCGCCGACTACGAAAAAGTTGCACTTTATGAAGATGCGATGGCTCGGTTGCGAGGTTTTCTAGAATCTATTGATGTTCCACCAACTGTCCGAATCGAATTGCCGCCTTCGAACGATGTCGTACCAGCATACAAATTACCTACTAAAGATAAGAACTTCTGGAAGATATTTGAAGGGATTCGCACGAACGATAGGCAAGAAATTGTGCTGGATGGCCGAGTCATAGAAAGATCCAACATAAATACCAACTTGGATTATGCAATGTACAAAACTGATTTCATGCCGTATGGTTATGAGGAGTTTTACAATCACGTGCGAAGCAAAGTGAATTACGACATTCAGCCAATAGCGGAAAAGGAAGAAAAACCTATTAAATTGGAAATGTTGGCCGAGTCTGAGAACGATGAGAACGAAAATTACGATACAGCTTCGGATAAAAGTGCCGACCAGTGGACTCCGGTAGTCTCAAGAAGCGCCAGGAGAAAAATGGCTGAAACAAACGCTTCCGCCGATAGAGTTTATGGAGTTCCGGCGCCCGCTCCCATGTCCAGGCGAACCCGCCAGCAAGGAACCGGAAGGAGAAGATTGTATATAAAATTGTGGACTTTGTAATAAAATTATCAACCTAAAAAACTTTTGTTTTGTGCGCAACACACCGCGTGTCTTTATTACCAATACTACGAATTCCAAGAAAATACTGCATGTTGTTAAACGCATTACGGAATCACGTTTGGTGACTCCATTAAATGCTTTAGAGTTTGTAGTTAAAATTGGATGTGTTGTGTTGTGTTGTTCAATAATATTTAGATACTCTTTTAGAAGGTGATCAATAATTACACCAGTGCTGGGAATTCCAAGATGATACTTTATTAAAGTACACAAATGTCACAAAATTAAGGTAGTTTTGCCATTAAAGTATAAAAATGTTGGAATAAAGTGCGAAAATGGCAGGAAATCCCGGTCACTATTTATTTACGTTGTTAATCGGTTACCGTACATTCACATGGCACATCACGTGTAACACGTGAAAACCCGAACTAAATACGTACGTCGACGATTTTTCCAACCAGTCTGTTCAGTTACCCAAGTTAAAGGTGCGTTCTGGTTCTAAACCGACAAAGTTTTGAAAAAAAAATATAGGAAAACACAGAAAATGCTTTCTTGTTGTAAAACATTCTATGTGTGAATCCGTATAAGTTTAGGTAATATTATATTAACAATATAACGTATACACTGCGTATTGCAGCTTGTCGGCATAGTTAATTTCAATTGCGTTATGGGTCTCGCAGCGCCCGGAATTTGCAATACACAGTCCTTTAAAAATTGCATCACAAATCGGGAATCTCGGGTGTTCTTCATGTTTCATGTAGAGTAGAATGCAGCTTATGTTTTGATCTATGTAGCTCGCGCATGTTTCATTTTATATGGAAGGCGGTACAGGACACGTACATTTACATGACACACCACGTGTAACACGTGAAAACGTTATCTAAGTACGTATGTTGGATAACCCCATCCGGTTTAATTACCCAAGTTTGAGGTAGATTGATGGATGCTATCTTTCCTGTTAAAACACATGTCACGTGTGAACCGAATAAACTGTACTTGGAAGTTATAACCCCCATGAGGCTTTAAACCCCCTCGTTTTCTATTCTGAGCAGCCTGGTGCCTGGCACCTGTTGCACTAATATAAACAAACTATAGTTGCGCAGCCACCGGATACAAGTCAATACAAATCAATAACTTTAATATGTTGTCAACCGAAGTACATTGAACCAGTTACGCGTCGCAGATATACTTCTACACTACGCGATAACGCTTACAAACGCGCCGCGCCCACCATTCAATTATCGATTTTTCTCTTGCTATTGCGAAATATGCATAAAGTATTGCGAAATACTCAGATTCCAGAAAAGTCCTTGGAAAAGAGCCAAGAAAAAACGTGAGAGAGCGTGTGGACACGTGTAGAAACGTGTGAGAAAAACTTGAGAAAAAACTTTTTCCTTAAGAATTACCGTTATACTGTATAAGGATTACTGTACCTAGGTTACTGTACCTAGGTTACTGTATGTTGCCGGCTGGCTGCGCGCTGGGTGCAGCCGCGCGCTAGGCTCCGCCCCCTTTGGTTCCATGAGGGCCAGGTCTACTACTGATAGTGCTGCCGCCTCCCGTGCCGGAGGGGGGGACCTGTAGATTTTTGCCATTTGCAATCGGGAAATTTTTTCCGAATTAGCTTCTTTTCGTGCCGTGTGCATACAAAATGACGTGCCGATCGCGGAAATCTTGTCATTTTTGTGTTTCGACCCTCCAAAGCTGAGATATGAGCGAAAAACCGCGATTCTACAGGGCTATAGCTGGGGATGGGGAAAAGTTGGTGACTTGTACAGCGGTTGACTCACAGAAAACTGTATTCTCGACTGGTAGATCAAGAGATTGCGAGATATAATTAACAATTGTTCGAATTATGGGCGAGGAAAGACCGTTAGAACTGCTATTTTCGCGCGTTTTGTCCGAATTCACGTGGAAACCACGTGACCTTGTGACTGAGAAATTTAGCAAATTAGTGGCTGGGAAACTTATGAAATGGTTTATTTATGTTTTATGTGTCCTAGTTGCGTAAATCTGCCTCCAGCATGTCCCTAGTAGACCCCCCAATTCTTTCGCTTACGACCATACCACGTTGAAAATACGCCATCCCGTCCGATCTGGCAAGTCAAGCAACGTTGGGCCCGGTTAGTACTTGGATCGGAGACGGCTTGGGAATCCCGGGTGCCGTAAGCTTTTTACATTTTTATTTAAAACTAGATCGAATTTCCTTAGTTTTAGCGCCCAAACAAACCAAATACTATCTGTTTCAGCGCTTAAAGGGGGCGTTTTGGCCAGCCGGCCAGACCAATATACGTACGTCTCATGAGCGTCCACCACTATCCTACCCTCTCGTTGGTTTAATTACCCAAGTTTGAGGTACTTTCTCGTTCTGACCCAATGAAAGTTGTGGTTAAGACAAATTTTGGAACGCCCTCCAGTAGGAGGGCACTAAGAATGTGTACAAAAGTAAAAACACGTGTGTCACGTGTCTCACGTGAGCAGAAAACAGGTGTTCTCTAAAAGAAACGTTGTAGTTTGCTCCACATCGGCAACAAAAGGGATGTTCATGCATGTTTAGTAGGTGTGGACCCGTGAAAATGCACGTTTTCCCACGTGAGTCACGTGAAACAAAAGTCGAACTTTTTTCCCCCATACACCTCAATTTAAGTTACACATCATAGAAAATACTTTTACAAAAGCTGTTCGTACATTTTCCGATAGTTTTTCCAAATTCTCATCGAGTTTCGTGCCAGAGAACGGAATTGAAATTTGCTCCACATCTGAGGGCTACAATTGAGAATTGAGAGCTAAATCATTTATCTCATCTATGAAAAACCTAACATTTCCATATACAACAGTGAACCGCGCGTGCTTCCCCCCGAAACAAGCATTCCGGCTCGGAGGTGTCCGGTGGCCTAGTGGATAGTGCTGCCGCCTCCCGTGCCGGAGGGGGGGGGGGGGGAGGTTCAAATACCTGTAGATTTTTTCCATTTGCAATCGGGAAATTTTTTCCGAATTAGCTTCTTTTCGTGCCGTGTGCATACAAAATGACGTGCCGATCGCGGAAATCTTGTCATTTTTGTGTTTCGACCCTCCAAAGCTGAGATATGAGCGAAAAACCGCGATTCTACAGGGCTATAGCTGGGGATGGGGAAAAGTTGGTAACTTGTACAGCGGTTGACTCACAGAAAACTGTATTCTCGACTGGTAGATCAAGAGATTGCGAGATATAATTAACAATTGTTCGAATTATGGGCGAGGAAAGACCGTTAGAACTGCTATTTTCGCGCGTTTTGTCCGAATTCACGTGGAAACCACGTGAACTTGTGACTGAGAAATTTAGCAAATTAGTGGCTGGAAAAGTTATGAAATTGTTTATTTATGTTTTATGTGTCCTAGTTGCGTAATTCTGCCTCCAGCATGTCCCTAGTAGACCCCCAATGCTTTCGCTTACGACCATACCACGTTGAAAATACGCCATCCCGTCCGATCTGGCAAGTCAAGCAACGTTGGGCCCGGTTAGTACTTGGATCGGAGACGGCTTGGGAATCCCGGGTGCCGTAAGCTTTTTACATAAACTAGATCGAATTTCCTTAGTTTTAGCGCCCAAACAAACCAAATACTATCTGTTTTAGCGCTTAAAGGGAGCGTTTTGGCCAGCCGGCCAGACCAATATACGTACGTCTCATGAGCGTCCACCACTATCCTACCCTCTCGTTGGTTTAATTACCCAAGTTTGAGGTACTTTCTCGTTCTGACCCAATGAAAGTTGTGGTTAAGACAAATTTTGGAACGCCCTCCAGTAGGAGGGCACTAAGAATGTGAACAAAAGTAAAAACACGTGTGTCACGTGTCTCACGTGAGCAGAAAACATGTGTTCTCTAAAAGAAACGTTGTAGTTTGCTCCACATCGGCAACAAAAGGGATGTTCATGCATGTTTAGTAGGTGTGGACCCGTGAAAATGCACGTTTTCCCACGTGAGTCACGTGAAACAAAAGTCGACCTTTTTTCCCCCATACACCTCAATTTAAGTTACACATCATAGAAAATACTTTTACAAAAGCTATTCGTACATTTTCCGATAGTTTTTCCAAATTCTCATCGAGTTTCGTGCCAGAGAACGGAATTGAAATTTGCTCCACATCTGAGGGCAAAATCGAATACGCCAAAAAGTGACGACAAAATCGAATACGCCAAAAAGTGACAAAATCGAATACGCCAAAAAGTGACAAAATCGAATACGCCAAAAAGTGACAAAATCGAATACGCCACAAAGTGACAAAATCGAATACGCCAAAAAGTGACAAATTCATGTAGCAGTCCCTCCTACCTCATAAAGTTATCTCTGGAGCTGGCTCACTAACGACCTCACGAGCCTACCTCGTGAGATAACTATGTCCTACCATTGTAATCGGATACTAAATCGAATACGCCAAAAATGACATAATCGAATACGCCAAAAAGTGACAAAATCGAATACGCCAAAAAGTGACAAAATCGAATCCGCCAAAAAGTGACAAAATCGAATACGCCAAAAAGTGACAAAATCGAATACGCCAAAAAGTGACAAAATCGAATACGCCAAAAAGTGACAAAATCGAATCCGCCAAAAAGTGACAAAATCGAATACGCCAAAAAGTGACAAAATCGAATCCGCCAAAAAGTGACAAAATCGAATACGCCAAAAAGTGACAAAATCGAATACGCCAAAAAGTGACAAAATCGAATACGCCAGAAAGTGACAAAATCGAATACGCCAAAAAGTGACAAAATCGAATACGCCACAAAGTGACGACAAAATCGAATACGCCAAAAAGTGACAAAATCGAATACGCCAAAAAGTGACAAAATCGAATACGCCAAAAAGTGACAAAATCGAATCCGCCAAAAAGTGACAAAATCGAATACGCCAAAAAGTGACAAAATCGAATACGCCAAAAAGTGACAAAATCGAATACGCCAAAAAGTGACAAAATCGAATACGCCAAAAAGTGACAAAATCGAATACGCCAAAAAGTGACAAAATAGAATACGCCAAAAAGTGACAAAATCGAATACGCCAAAAAGTGACAAAATCGACTACGCCAAAAAGTGACAAAATCGAATCCGCCAAAAAGTGACAAAATCGAATACGCCAAAAAGTGACAAAATTGAATACGCCAAAAAGTGACAAAATCGAATACGCCAAAAAGTGACAAAATCGAATACGCCAAAAAGTGACAAAATCGAATACGCCAAAAAGTGACAAAATCGAATACGCCAAAAAGTGACAAAATCGAATACGCCAAAAAGTGACAAAATCGAATACGCCACAAAGTGACGACAAGATCGAATACGCCACAAAGTGACGACAAAATCGAATACGCCACAAAGTGACGACAAAATCGAATACGCCAAAAAGTGACAAATGCATGTAGCAGTCCCTCCTATCTCATAAAATAATCTCTGGAGCTGGCTCACTAACGACCTCATGAGCCTACCTCATAAGATAACTATGTCCTACCATTGTAATCGGATACTAAATCGAATAGAGAGAGAGAGGCGAAGCCATACGTTGTATATGGCTTCTGTTATAGGATTCATTCGTAGGTTGCAGGTGTTCTCCAGCAACTATGATGTGTCAACTGATCAGAGTACAACCCCCCCCCCCCCTTCAGATGAGTTTCTAATCCCCGTGAATACAAAAGGAACAGGACAGGCAGATAACTCGAATATAGAGGGTGCTCATTTCTTATCTATGTCTTCATAATAATAATAATGATGTTCATTCAATATATATTTGTAGATAGCTATGGGTGATACCATTTTTCTTATTCTTCGAAACCCGATAAAACTAACACATTAGAATCATATTTTGCTGTGTTCGATACGATTAAAAAGAGCTTTAGTGTTTGGCAAAACAATTACCTAATAAAATAATGTAATTGCAACGGCAAAATTTTTATCATATAATCGCATTCATAATTGACTAAAGTGAATGTGTTTCCGTGGATGTTTTTCCGTTAATGTTTTTCCGTGATTGTTTTTCAACTTCAACAATTTGTAACGAACGGATACTGAGCAATATAGAGTGAAATCATGAAGTCAAACCGTTCTCATGCCGCGTTTGATGGTCTTTGTAGTTTGAACGCTGCCTTTCAGCGCGCCCCGCCTGAAACGAATGCCTGTCTCGATTTTATCGATCATCATGTCTTGCCCCAAAAAGCATTACAATTGACTAAACCCGCTGCCTTTGCCCGATAAACTTTAAATTCGCTCTTTAATTTATCCAGAGATCAAGTTAATAATTTTCATCACTCATTTTTCTCTCAAGCTTTCTCTCTCTCTTTCTCATATAAATAGTACGTTAACATAATATTTCACATAGTATATGTTTCAATTAATCTCACTCTCCCTCTCTCTCGCTCTCTCTCTCTCTCTCTCTCTCTCGCTCTCTCTCCTACTCTCTCTCTCTCTCTCTCCCTCTTCCTCTCTCTTTCTCTCTCCCTCTCTCTCTCTCTCCTACTCTCTCTCTCTCTCTCTCCCTCTTCCTCTCTCTTTCTCTCTCTCTCTCTGTCTCTCCTACTCTCTCTCTCTCCTACTCTCTCTCTCTCTCTCTCTCTCTCTCTCTCTCTCTCTCTCTCTCTCTCTCTCTCTCTCTAATAATTTAACAATCTCTCTCTCTCTCTCTCTCTCTCCCTCAATCCATGTTTCGTTCATTTCTGAACTATTCGACAATGATGTTTTCCATTTCATAGGTATGAACATTCAGCTCTTGGAGCAGACCGAGGGAACTCTCCGAACGATCACCCATCTGAAACAAGATGAGGATGGAGTATTCCTTGTGAAGGTAATCAAAATAGCTCATTCATGAAAAAGTGGGGGCCCAACGACTGTGAGATTTGTCTTCAGACAACTACTCTCAAATGGAGCAGCTACTGCTACAAAAAACCGGAAAATAATAATATACTCAAGTATAACTGTTCATCACAAACATACAAAAGTCGTAAAATATTTTTTTCAAACCTGTAAACTAGAATCTACAAATCACAGCTGCGAAAGAGAGAACAACTGTTGAATAATATGACAAGCGTAGCACTTAGAGTTGAAGTAACGACAAAAAACTGCAAACCTTTGTCCGCAACACCAGAAAATTTACAATTGACTACGTTGAGTTAACATCTGTGATTTGTAGATTCTAGTTTACAGGTTTGAAAAAATATTTTACGACTTTTGTATGTTTGTGATAAACAGTTTTAGACAAAGTTTCATCGTTAATATACCATTTTTTTTAGATATTTTCAGCATTTGAAAATATATGTGACGTCATTTTTTTTAAAAGTTGACGTCATCTGGCCTTCTGAACTTCAGAATACGTCATATTTAGACTAAGTTTCATCGTTAATATACGATTTTTAAGATATTTTCACCATTTGAAAATATATCTGACGTCAACTTTGCACTTTTCAAAAATGACGTCATCTGGTCGTCAGAATCCCAGAATACGTCACTCTTGGATTGAGTTTCACCGTTAGTTGACCCTTTCTAAGATATTACCATCATTTGAAAATATATGTGACGTCAACTTTGCACTTTTCAAAAATGACGTCATCTGGTCTCCAGAGTCCTAAAGGACGTCAGAAATACAATACTTCATATTCAAACAAATTGCACGTTGGCATCATATTCCAATTTTCAAGCAAATCGGTAATTGTTTCTCTACGTTACAGTACAGGTTGAGTTATCGACCGGACAGAGAGAGTGAGAGAGCGTGCTGAATGGAGAGACGCAGACACTTTTCGAAAAATGTCTATAACTTTGATTAAAACAATTTTTTTTGCAAATTTTTTTTGGTCCGCCAGGGTTTGAGTAGGTATCACATGTCTTCCACGATTTTCAACAAAATCGCCTCAGTAGAAACCCTTAAACTGGGAATTTTCCCTTATCACGATTACACACTCCGAAAACGTCTATAACTTTGACAAAAACAATTTTTTTCTAATTTTTTTTTGGTCCGCCAGGGTTTGAGTAGGTATCACATGTCTTCCACAACTTTCAACGAAATCGATTCAGTAGAAACCCTTAAAATGGATATTTTCCGTTGTCACAACCCCACACGCGACGGAAGTTGGTGCTTTTGATGAAGCGAAAACTTCATAACTTGGCTCAAACTCAACCGATTTCGATAAAATTTGGGGCAAACTTTGCAAATATGCTGTAGAAACTTCCCCATTTTGTAAAAGTTTTGTTTTGCAAAATTCAGCCTTTTTATGGGAAAACTAAAAAAACGGAGGCGCGCATTAGCCGGCTCAAAGACAAATCTCGCACAGCGCTTCGCGCTGCGCGCGATTGAAGTGTAATTTTCCCTCGATCCGTAGTAGCTGATGCACCAATGTTCAGTCAGTTGCAGCCATTCGGTCAGCATAACTAGAAACTGGGTGGAAGTGAACGAACTATAACGCGAAACAGTGTTTCCATTCACATAAATTCTATTTTTCTATGTTTTAGGCACTGGTGGGATTTTGGGTGCCCCTATCCGAAATCCACCAGTGGGAGCGCTTCGAGCCCGTAATGTCCCGCTACCACAAGCGGGACAACCGCCGGAAAACGGACCCAAAGAAGAAAGGTGTGTGTTTCAAACCACGTAATTCTAAATCTTGATTTTAGCGGTGAGATATTGTGTTGATAGTTGAAAGAGATCAATGACAATAATCGGTGTGAAATCTAGAAAATATTCGCAGTTTAATTTGAATGGATTTTAAAATTATATTAGTTTGCACCAACTCGGATTCGAACCCTCAAGCAGCAGCACTCTTGCCACTGCGGTATGCTTGCCTGTAAAGAAAAGAGCGGAGAAGCTCCTCATATTAGGAACCTGCGCTCTACGTGAGACTCTACGTGAGGCAACGCGTCTGAAAAACAGTATGGCAGCAGCTTTTGATTTATACTTTAAGTCTTCTCCATTTAATTATTAATTTTCAGTCAGGAAGGGCGGGAGGAAAAGGAGGTCGGACACCCCGCCAGGGTCCCCCTCCCCCGCTGCGCGTTCCCTCTCTCCTGCACCCCCCCGGGTGGCGCCGCCAAGAACGCCCTCCCCTGCCCTCCACGTGAGTGCATTATAAGCTCGAACTTCCAGATTACCGCTCAGTATGCTAGCGTTTCGCGAGTTCTTTCTAACTTCGGTATTTTATTGAGCTTTTCCCTTACTAACAATCGAAAGAAAAAACTTTTGAGAACTTCAAAACCAAGCATTATTCATTACAAAAAGTCTGCTGAATACTTGACGGAATACTGTAGAAGGGCATCCATGGATGGAACGGAGTGTAGAATCACTTTGTCGTATTGGCAACCAGAATGAGTCATTCAAAATTAAAAGTCATTAAAGTAAATTTCATCAGAAAGTTAAAGTCATTAAGTACAGTAACAGTTGAAAATCACAAAAAAGGTTTTTGAACATTTTCGTATTTTTCAAATCCTGACTAAAAGTGAATTAATGACTTTCACTTTCAACGATTTTTACTTTGATGACTTTTGAATGACTTTTTCCAGGTACCAAACTGGCAGTATACTACTAGTTAAAAGAGAGGTGTGGTAGGAGTTCACTTGTAGGTTACCTGTCGTTATAGAATCACGGCCAATTCTACAACTAACCGGGTTTTTAGGTGACCTAACCCTTTTTGGTAACCTGTTTTTCAGGTTACCTTGGTAGGTAACCTGTAAGTAACCTGGAATTATAATCCGGTTACCGTCCAAACTAACGGTGGTAAAAACCACATTTTGCGTTAGAAAAACAGGTAACCGGTTTTTCATTTTAGGTTACCAACCGGATACCCACTGAGGTAACCTGAAAAATAGGTTACCAAAAAAGGGTTAGGTTACCTAAAAAACCCGGTTAGATATAGAATTCACGTAGAATCACTGTGAGTATAAGTTTCTGTTTAAGAATTCTCCGATCAGTTCATCGAACCACAGCACGTTCATCGAACCACGGCAAGCCAGCCGCCCTATAATCGAAACGGTAAGTTATGGAAACTGGAAAGTACTATAGAAATGTTTTAGGAAAACCCGTGGAAAAAAAACTATAACAACCCGTTTTTCATAGCGAATCATCAATAGGGTATTGGAAGAGCGGAAACAGGTTGAACCGATGAATCCTATCAATTACTAAATTGATTCACTCCAAAAATTTAAACGTGGAAAAATAACGTATATACTAATGAATTACGTCTATTCCTGAACCTGACTTTAACTTACGGTATAAAACACAAACTCTTGATGTGAAGGACCAAATTTTTGTGCAAAGTTTTTAACTGTACGAACTTTCAAGGCGCATTAACATTTAAACTTTTTCAATTAAAAATACTTCTATTTCAGAAACGGCACCGGCTTCAGAGAAAAGAATCAAACTTCAAGAGGTAATATGACTGTTTGTTTCACATATCAATAGGAAACGTGCGCTATAAGTAAGCGAAAGATTGTAAAATAAAAAGATAATCTCCTTCTGTGTTAGTTTGCTCGTGAATGGTTTTCTCTCAAATCTTCTAAGAGCGATGAGATGAGAGATGGTTCTGAGTATTGACAGATTAATAAACTAATTCTATCGATAACAAATAATGTGTCTCGCGTTCATCGCTGGTAAAAAGTTTCTCATGCTCTCGCCGATACTATGTAGAGATGATAAAACGTTCACGCAGTCGATATTGTGAACAATTATTTTGCAGATACCGTGTCGTGGAACGTCCTACAAAGGAGGGGCCAGTTTGGTGCGGACACGCGGTAAGGGCACTACTTTTTGGGGAAATGTTGCATTTCTGCACCACAGGTGCGATTATCGATTGTGACCTTTTCTACTTACTAGATGTGAATTTTCCTGAACTACCGCTGTATACAACTTAATTGACCCTTTCAGATATTGAGACCAATGACCGAAGGAGAACCACACCCCTTCGGGAACAGCCGGTAAGTTTTTTCAGTTTTTTTTTCTTGACGAGTTGTGCGCTGTTTACTTTTTACAGATCACCCGACGCTCTAAAACACTCCTGAAAAATGCACTCAATGATATGAGGTTTTTGTGCAAAATAGTGATTCTTTTTCTCAGAAAGTGTTCGTAGTTCACAGGTCTGCTCAGATAATTCCCAGCCAATTGGCCAGCCACTTTTTTATTGGCTGAGCGAGAGAGTGTGCAGGTCAGAGAGACCCAGATGTCTGCGGCCTCATTGACCTGAACACTCTCTCGCTTTTGTAGCTGGCCAATCGAAGAAAGTTGGCGCCAATCGTTCTGAGTGGGGCGCGGAGTTGAGCTGGCAAATTCACTTCCGCCCTAGACCATGCGCAAATATTGATTTTCATCTAAAGTCAACACCGCATAGCAAGTTAGGAATAATTTTTTGTTTCTTTAGCGGACAGTTGGTGGTGACAAGTGAGGAAGAGACAACGGATAACGAAGAAAGCGATCAGGTAATAGTTCACTACCATTGCTCCGGAAAATTTTTGTTTTATTTTCAGTTTTCTTCTCATAGAGTAAAACACCAGACCCGTGCGCAAATCTCGTTCTCACGTTTAATTTTTCTCGAGAAAAGGCGGGACTATTGTGTTATCGCTGCGGGGTACATTGTGAAGAGCGCGAATTAGTACGTTCAAATAATCCCAGGGAGAGCCATCTAACCATGGAAATCTAACCATGGGAAACATATGTTCTGTATATGTTTCCATGTTAATTTTTGATTGGAACATGTTGTTCAACAAAACAATTTTTTATTGCAGGCAGTCGATCAGCTACGCGTCAAGGTGCGGCCGCGCAAGACTCCCTTTCAGTCTTCCGATATGCTCTGTCCTTATCCGGACTGGATGGCAAAACGTGAGTCACTTTCTATGTCAGCGTCAATATTACCTGAGAGAATATTTTCTCCAGATCGCAGCAGACCAGTCTGTGACTACCTGACTACTAATATATTGGTAATGATATTTGAATATAGTAGTGGCTCAGTGGCTGGCAGCGCTCTCAGGCATGCGTTCAGGTATCGAGTATCGTGTGATCACTAAGACTGAGACTGAGAATCTTTTTTCTTTTAAATAAACAGGAGTTCATGATTGAAACTGAACGAACTTTATAGGCTCCACTGTTTAGGCCCACTGTGTTATATTTTTTTGTGATCATATAGTTGATAGAGATGTAGATGGTTTGATTCACCTTGATATTCGGTTTCAGGGTTCCCTTCTGAACTGCGTGATCTCTACCGCAGCAATCCACATGTGCCTCTCTCGCTGGAGGAGGCGAACGAAATCAATCCGGCGGAGGCTACTTCCAGAGGCCCAGCGGATACATTGTGGCGGTACGACAGCTCGTCAGACGAAAACAGCAAGGTTAGAGAGTTGGAAGATTGATATTTTCACATGGGTATCAATTAGCTTTTGTGTCTGCCATCTCGGGTGTTTTTGAATTCATTTTCATTTATTTTTAGTCAAGTATCTAAGGCGGTTTACACACTCCGTAACTTTGGCGTCAATGACGGGAACCGACTAAAACGCGAAAACAGTCGAAAACCGCGCCGACTGTCGGAAATCCTGAATCAGGACCGACTTGTCGCGACGGCGGCAAAATTTATTCAAATTTTTGCGTTTGTTTTCTGAAGAAAGTTTGTGCATTTCGGAAAAAGGAGCTAATTTCTACTACTTGCGTAACCACTGCGTAACAGTTGCTGCTCCTAACCACTCGGCCATCCGTGTCCTTTTATTTCAGTCCAACTTCCCTCCGTCTATGCCGTCTCCAACGTATGATAACGTGACTTTGGACGAACTACTGGTTGCGAGTACCTCTTGGGCTGAATATATGGCTGGAGAGGCTCATAAACTTAAGGGTTGGTTTATGGTGTTTGATCTTCCAGAATAATTGTCGTTCCACTACTCCTTGTTTTGGAAATTCACCACGGAAACAACTAAAAATACCAACTTTCCACAATATAGTGGCTGTCAAAACAGTCAAAGTTTGCGCTAGACTCCCATTTTTTTTAATTTTTAAAGTTTGCAGTTTTGAGGTATACTAGAAGTCAATTGAATGGTCACGAAAAGTTGGCATTCTAATGAGGCATCGTGCACTTTGTCATTGCACGTTTCTGAGTTCTGCTGTGTTCAACATGTTTCACGTGTCTGTGCAACTGACTAACAGTATACAAACTTTTTCAGATTCACTTTAGGAGAAGTATAGTTTAAGTAGGACAGTTAACAGCTTCTTTGGTCCTCTGGAATTACTAAAACTTTGTTATTCTTAAAACTGAAAATTAGTATTTATTCCTTCAAAATCAGTATTTCTTAGGTTGCTCCCCATCTGAGGTGAAATGGGTTGACCTACAACCACGGCCTTCTGTAGAACCGAAGAAGAAGAGGGATAAGGCGGAATCGAGAGACCGAGAGAAAGAGAGAGCCAAGCAAGATAAGGCAGAATCGAGAGACGCAGAGAGAGAAAGAATCAAAAGAGAGAAGGCTGAATTGAGAGACGCAGAGAACGAAAGGATCAATATGGACAATGAAAACGCGAGAGACGCAGACAAAGAGAAGGAGAAGAAACGCAGCTGGTTTTTCAACAGAAGCAAGAGCCTGAAAGTGAGTTGGAGCTCTGGCAATTGTTATAAAATTCAAATGGGATGGTTTTTGAATTCAAAAACCATCTAAGATGAATTTAAACATAATGGAGATCATACTACAAAGAACATTTTCACTTTGAAGGACACAAAACTCCTCTGACGATGCGTTTTTGATTCTAACCCTTTCTACAGATAATAAAAAGCTTCAGAAACCAAATAAGGACAAAAAAAAACTCCGAAACACAGCATTAGTAGCGTATACAGTATGCTAACTCAATACAGTAGTCGAGACTACTTTTTAAAAAAATATCATTTAGGACACAAAACTCCCTTCTTCTGACGACGAGTTTTTGGTTCGAATCTGCGCGACTGACAGGAGGGAACAGAGTCAGACTTCGCCAGAAATTCTGTGGAAGAAAATTCAGAATAGTCCGAAGAGAACTAGGGAGCGGTGGGTATGGGACTGAATTGTAGTTTGAACTCGTACACAATATTTTCGAATAAATCTTTGATAGTAAAAAAGGTTCTTCTTGAAAACGTTCTTTTGCATTTTCAAACAGTTTTTTCCAGTTGGTCCGAACAAGCGTTGAGCATTCGAAATTCGCTGACCGCCAACGGAAAAAATACAACTCAGAACAAGAAACAGAAGGCCAGATTCGCAAAGCAGGTGGGAGGAAATTTCATATTCACTTTGGTTAGGTTCAGTAAAACTCTCCGCACTCTCTGCCAACATTTCAATTAACATAGAACTCGACACACATTTGGAGAAAAGAAGAGTTACACTCCCTGTTATAAATTCATCCGAGAAGGGGAGGGGGGGGCATATACTCTGTTTCACCAGTCGATGTCCTTCTACAGTAACCCGCCAAATATTCAGAAGGCGTTTTCTAATGAATGAACCTATATTTTGATTCCAAATTTTCAAAATTCGTGCTAGTAAAGGCGCAGAAGACACTACCAAAATGTGGAGAGAATCGGGAAACGTCAACATACCAAATTTTGATCTGGAAGTTTGAGTATATTACTGTGGAGGGTTATAAGTGGGTGGAACAAACTTACGTATTGCTCTCTCACCCCATTACAGAAAGCGACAAAATGTTCGTTGTAGTTCGATTCGAACGAAACCAACGGGATCAACCTAAATGGAAAACACTGTAGAGGTTTGCTTTGAAGAGAGCACCCTCCCTCGAAACACTTTCCTCTGGGAAGTGGGGGGCTTAAGTATAACTCTCATCTCCCACTTCTTCCAGTTGACCCAATCGGCCGAAGATCTTCCCTCCCAATCCCTGATGACGTCATCAGTTGATCCAATGTCCTCCTCATGTTATGCCGGTTCCCCGGAAGACGGAGTCACACTCACATTTCGAAGACATCGATTGACCGCAACGCCGGAGACTACCGTTTAGGAAGGGGGCGTGGCCTATTTTCAAGCCAACTTTCTGTTTACAAAAGAACTTGGAGCATGCCAATCATGAATGGTGCGTAGCCTAATTCGCACCCATCATGCTAGAATTACACAGAAAAGTCCGAATTAGTGGTACATTTTCGAGCTTGATAAAGTTTTCAGATTGAACGTTAAATTTTTTCATAGCTACGTAATTTCATTGCATAAATTGCTTTTCCTACAAAAACTATATTTAACATGGTTCTTTTACGTATGCACAAATTTTCCTCTGTGTTTTTACATATAAGTTCGGCAGGGACTATACTCTTTCTATTCTCGACCAATTGACTTTGCTGGGTATTTCAATTGTGATTTCCAACCATAGACACATTGTTTATTATTCTTGCAGTGTTTTTGTACAATACAAATATAAAATGCATTGAAATCGGATAAAACTGGAAAAAGGTACTAAAATAGACATGTCAGCACCGAAAAATTCAAAATGAGCTTACAATTTTCGACGTTTATATGTTCTCACCTCTATTTCATGTTGAGAATTCAATATAGAATAATAAATATTATATATAAAAATAGTTTACAAACATATTCAATCTATGAAAATCGGCAATATAAGGCTGGTCATCAGTGAGGGTAGTTGCTCCTAATAAGGCAATCGGAGTGAGCAAAAATGGTTCGGCGAGAGCAAAGTTCAAACTACACATGTTATACAATGCTACAAATCAAAGGTCAAAGTTGAAGTGAAAAGAGAAATCGCCGAAAAATATGGCAGACACACAGCAGAAACTCAAAAATTCTCAAAAAAGACTTATCCTCTTTTCTCAAAAAAGACTTATTTGAAATGTAAATCAGAAATTAAACTAATCAAGTTGGTAATATGTAAGATAATTCTATTTAGAACATTTTCCTGCAAAAAGAAGACACAAATACACGAATTTCGAGAAATTTTAATTTTCTCGATGAAATTTGCCTGTGTGTCAGATCTGACACATACTAAAAATGACCATATTTCGACCTGTGCGGTCGGAACAACACCTGACTTGGATTGAATATGGTCATTGAACATTAATAAAGAAATATCTACATCTTCAAAGAATTTTGCCATGTGCGACCACTTCTTTGGTGACAACCGGCTTACAGTAATCCCAGTTTTCAGTTTTCCCTGGAAAATGGTGCACAAACAGAGTGAAAACAATTGAAATCATTTATTTTGGTTCAATCAACTCTTCCAACAGTTAAACTCATGTTTTACTGAAGCTCCAGGAGGAAAACCATTTATGTGCCATCCTCCCATTTTATTGGGCCGTTGTAGCTTTAATGAGTCATATCTCGCGTCTAAATAAACATTTTTCTCTCAAATTTTTTGTGTGAACTCCTGAACCCATGACTGAATACACAGTATAAACAAAACCAAGAAAAAACAACTTTTTTAAATTTTAGTTACTATAGGGTATGCAAACTGTGACAGATCTGACACAGATTTTGGTCGAATGTCTCAGATCTGACACAAAATCGACCACCTGTCTACCCACGTAGAATTGGGAGTTGTAAAATTTTGAACTTTTTTTGAAAGGTGGTGTCAAATCATACTACGTTAATAGAAGCATGTTTAAGTGAATAGTAATACACATTTCTTCCGAAAAAAATTAATATACTCAACTACAGGCACTGTAGACCGGAAAAATGAACTTTGAGCTTTATAAATGAAATTATTCATGGAATCATTGTGAATAACGTGAAGGAGAACTGTTGCGGTCCCGGCTACTATGTTGATGAAAAACATATCAAGTTTACATTACTTTAGTTCAATGAGACTTTGAGTTTTGAGAATACGGGAATGTATCATATTGTAAAGCCCCTAGCAGAATACTCTAGTACATTTTTCGAAAATGTCTAACTGCTCATTCTCTCCTGTTGAAAAACTCTGGACTTGTTTGAAAACATGGAGTTGATGAGAATTCAAAATTCGAACTGGTACCAAGCATACGACGGAGCCTAAGCCTAAGCCTGAGCCTAAGCCTAAGCCTGAGCCTCAGCCTAAGCCTAAGCCTAAGTCGTGTTATGGCCTAGGTCCACACCTTAAATAGTACCAAATCTACTCCTTTAAGTTATTGTGATATTGTGATACATTACGCATTAACTCGAACTTGAAACTGATTATAAGCCTAAGACGTAGCTTAAGCCTATGCCTAAGCTCAAGCCTAAGCCTATGCCTAAGCCTAAGCCTGAGCCTAAGCCTGAGCCTGAGCCTGAGCCTATGCCTAAACCTAAGCCTAATAAACCAAAGCCAGATAGATAACGCGGCGAGCGGGAAACGAACCCGGGTCTGTGGGGCGACAGCCGAACGCTAACCACCTGACCACTCGGCCCCATTTCGATAGTTTATTCATTCATTCGCTCTAATTTACTTCATGAAGCGTTTCAACTCTTTGTTAGTCAGAGACTAAGTTCAAACGAAGCCTGGCAGTGAACTATAGAAGGCATACATTACCACCTACGGTCCTCAGACTGTTCACCGCTAATTGCTCATTGGATTAAGTGCTAATTGCTTTTTAGGTTGCTCGCTCCAAAAACTGTAGGTTGTGTGCATTCCCCTGAGGTTGAGAAATGTTGGTGAGGTTCACGTGAGGAAGTGGGACGAACAGGTTTCTCCATTTCCATTTATCTCAATTTTTTTATTGTTTTCGAAATCATTCTTGACTTAATTTTTTTTTGACTCTCTCGTAGAACAGATTTATTGGTGACTTTCATATCAATATTAGCTGTCTTTATTCTAGAGTTGATGTGTCGACGATGAATCTGGAGATCGTGGGACATCGGAAGGGAGACCACAAAAATTGGTTTCTCAATAACAAAAAGGTGAGGGCTCTCCATATACTCTGAGCACAGCTGCGTTTGCTGTAGTCGCCACAATAGTGTCAATCAGCAGGGAACGCGTGAACACAAACTGAAAGTTATATTCATGATTTCAATTTCATCGATTTCGTAAGTAAAAAGACTGACATGAATATCCATAAAGCCAAGCATTCACTGCTGGTAAGGGTGTTCAGTGCCTTTTCTGTGCATTCGATGAAAATGTATTTGCACGTTACTTTTTACTAGTAAATACAGAGAATTTGTATTGCTTCATTGAGTAATTTCTTTGAATTGCTGAGCATTGCTATAGTCTGTTTCACGCATCAGTAGCCCTCTACAGTAAGATCATGAAACTTTCAAGTCAATTTTTCATATCTTCTAGGCATTGGAAATAGCCTAAACTTCGTGATTCTGTTTTCCACATTGGTTACTACAAGCATAGAATACAGTAGGTCTAAGAGGCACTTTGTTGGTTTAATAAATCCGCTTGAAAATACGGAAGATTACTGTAGAAAGTCATGGGTGGGTGAAACGAACTATATTGACACCGCAGTGTCTTCTGTACGTGATATTTTTGTTTTTTATTTCGAATTAAGACTTACAATCTTCAAAATAAGAAAACTAACGTTTTGTGAAACGGGAACTATGTTCATTCTGCAATCACTCGAACGATCCGAGATCTTTAGTGAGCAGCTATTCACATTTGTAATCATTTCGCAGAGTTCAACATCGGCCACTTACTGACAACTGTTGCTATCCACCGGTATCAGACACTCTATGGAACTACAGTCGGAAGGTTTGGCGAAACGGCGATGTACTCTGTAAAGTGGAAGGTTTTCGCACCACACACACAATAAAGCATTTTGGTAGTTCATCTTATGCCAACATGTCTAACTCAATTAGAGAGCACTTATCAAGAAAATAGTTTAACCAGCTTGAGCACAGTCTACCTGACAAAATTTACACTTGAAAACGGACCGTTTACGTTGAAAATCGATTTGATTGCCAATATGTCAATTGAGTTGAAATGTATAACTAAACTTAATATAAGTCTAAACTTTTCAAACTATCAACTACATTCTTACGTTTTTCGTTTGTGTCAGATCTGACACAACACTGAAAACTCCACCATTTTCATTGAAACCAAGCATTTACTCCTCAATTGAGTTGAAATGTATAACTGAAGTTAATATAATTCAAAACCTTTCAAACTCTCAACTCAACTACATTCCTACGTTTTTCGTTTGTGTCAGATCTGACACAACACTGAAAACTCCACCATTTTCATTGAAACCAAGCACTTACTCCTCAATTGAGTTGAAATGTATAACTGAAGTTAATATAATTCAAAACCTTTCAAACTCTCAACTACATTCCTACGTTTTTCGTTTGTGTCAGATCTGACACAACACTGAAAACTCCACCATTTTCATTGAAACCAAGCATTTACTTCTCAATTGAGTTGAAATGTATAACTGAAGTTAATATAATTCAAAACCTTTCAAACTCTCAACTACATTCCTGCGTTTTTCGTTTGTGTCAGATCTGACACAACACTGAAAACTCCACCATTTTCATTGAAACCAAGCATTTACTCCCCAATTGAATTGAAATGTATGACTGAAGTTGATATAAGTCAAAACCTCTCCAACTGTCAACTACATTCCTACGTTTTTCGTTGGTGTCAGATCTGATACAACACTAAAAACTCACGATTCTCACTAAAACAAAGCATTTAGTCCTCAATTGAGTTGAAATGTATAACTGAAGTTGATATAAGTCAAAACCTTCCAAACTCTCAACTACATTCCTACGTGTTTCGTTTGTGTCAGATCTGACACAACACTGAAAACTCCACCATTTTCATTGAAACCAAGCATTTACTCCTCAATTGAGTTGAAATGTATAACTGAAGTTAATATAAGTCAAAACCTTTCAAACTCTCAACTACATTCCTACGTTTTTCGTTTGTGTCAGATCTGACACAACACTGAAAACTCCACCATTTTCATTGAAACCAAGCACTTACTCCTCAATTGAGTTGAAATGTATAACTGAAGTTAATATAATTCAAAACCTTTCAAACTCTCAACTACATTCCTACGTTTTTCGTTTGTGTCAGATCTGACACAACACTGAAAACTCACGATTCTCACTAAAACAAAGCATTTAGTCCTCAATTGAGTTGAAATGTATAACTGAACTTGATATAAGTCAAAACCTTCCAAACTCTCAACTACATTCCTACGTTTTTCGTTTGTGTCAGATCTGATACAACACTAAAAACTCACGATTCTCACTAAAACAAAGCATTTAGTCCTCAATTGAGTTGAAATGTATAACTGAAGTTGATATAAGTCAAAACCTTCCAAACTCTCAACTACATTCCTACGTTTTTCGTTTGTGTCAGATCTGATACAACACTAAAAACTCACGATTCTCACTAAAACAAAGCACACAAGATCGAATACGCCACAAAGTGACGACAAAATCGAATACGCCACAAAGTGACGACAAAATCGAATACGCCAAAAAGTGACAAATGCATGTAGCAGTCCCTCCTATCTCATAAAATAATCTCTGGAGCTGGCTCACTAACGACCTCATGAGCCTACCTCATAAGATAACTATGTCCTACCATTGTAATCGGATACTAAATCGAATAGAGAGAGAGAGGCGAAGCCATACGTTGTATATGGCTTCTGTTATAGGATTCATTCGTAGGTTGCAGGTGTTCTCCAGCAACTATGATGTGTCAACTGATCAGAGTACAACCCCCCCCCCCCCCTTCAGATGAGTTTCTAATCCCCGTGAATACAAAAGGAACAGGACAGGCAGATAACTCGAATATAGAGGGTGCTCATTTCTTATCTATGTCTTCATAATAATAATAATGATGTTCATTCAATATATATTTGTAGATAGCTATGGGTGATACCATTTTTCTTATTCTTCGAAACCCGATAAAACTAACACATTAGAATCATATTTTGCTGTGTTCGATACGATTAAAAAGAGCTTTAGTGTTTGGCAAAACAATTACCTAATAAAATAATGTAATTGCAACGGCAAAATTTTTATCATATAATCGCATTCATAATTGACTAAAGTGAATGTGTTTCCGTGAATGTTTTTCCGTTAATGTTTTTCCGTGATTGTTTTTCAACTTCAACAATTTGTAACGAACGGATACTGAGCAATATAGAGTGAAATCATGAAGTCAAACCGTTCTCATGCCGCGTTTGATGGTCTTTGTAGTTTGAACGCTGCCTTTCAGCGCGCCCCGCCTGAAACGAATGCCTGTCTCGATTTTATCGATCATCATGTCTTGCCCCAAAAAGCATTACAATTGACTAAACCCGCTGCCTTTGCCCGATAAACTTTAAATTCGCTCTTTAATTTATCCAGAGATCAAGTTAATAATTTTCATCACTCATTTTTCTCTCAAGCTTTCTCTCTCTCTTTCTCATATAAATAGTACGTTAACATAATATTTCACATAGTATATGTTTCAATTAATCTCACTCTCCCTCTCTCTCGCTCTCTCTCTCTCTCTCTCTCTCTCGCTCTCTCTCCTACTCTCTCTCTCTCTCTCTCCCTCTTCCTCTCTCTTCCTCTCTCCCTCTCTCTCTCTCTCCTACTCTCTCTCTCTCTCCCTCTTCCTCTCTCTTTCTCTCTCTCTCTCTGTCTCTCCTACTCTCTCTCTCTCCTACTCTCTCTCTCTCTCTCTCTCTCTCTCTCTCTCTCTCTCTCTCTCTCTCTCTCTCTCTCTCTCTCTCTCTCTCTCTCTAATAATTTAACAATCTCTCTCTCTCTCTCTCTCTCCCTCAATCCATGTTTCGTTCATTTCTGAACTATTCGACAATGATGTTTTCCATTTCATAGGTATGAACATTCAGCTCTTGGAGCAGACCGAGGGAACTCTCCGAACGATCACCCATCTGAAACAAGATGAGGATGGAGTATTCCTTGTGAAGGTAATCAAAATAGCTCATTCATGAAAAAGTGGGGGCCCAACGACTGTGAGATTTGTCTTCAGACAACTACTCTCAAATGGAGCAGCTACTGCTACAAAAAACCGGAAAATAATAATATACTCAAGTATAACTGTTCATCACAAACATACAAAAGTCGTAAAATATTTTTTTCAAACCTGTAAACTAGAATCTACAAATCACAGCTGCGAAAGAGAGAACAACTGTTGAATAATATGACAAGCGTAGCACTTAGAGTTGAAGTAACGACAAAAAACTGCAAACCTTTGTCCGCAACACCAGAAAATTTACAATTGACTACGTTGAGTTAACATCTGTGATTTGTAGATTCTAGTTTACAGGTTTGAAAAAATATTTTACGACTTTTGTATGTTTGTGATAAACAGTTTTAGACAAAGTTTCATCGTTAATATACCATTTTTTTTAGATATTTTCAGCATTTGAAAATATATGTGACGTCATTTTTTTTAAAAGTTGACGTCATCTGGCCTTCTGAACTTCAGAATACGTCATATTTAGACTAAGTTTCATCGTTAATATACGATTTTTAAGATATTTTCACCATTTGAAAATATATCTGACGTCAACTTTGCACTTTTCAAAAATGACGTCATCTGGTCGTCAGAATCCCAGAATACGTCACTCTTGGATTGAGTTTCACCGTTAGTTGACCCTTTCTAAGATATTACCATCATTTGAAAATATATGTGACGTCAACTTTGCACTTTTCAAAAATGACGTCATCTGGTCTCCAGAGTCCTAAAGGACGTCAGAAATACAATACTTCATATTCAAACAAATTGCACGTTGGCATCATATTCCAATTTTCAAGCAAATCGGTAATTGTTTCTCTACGTTACAGTACAGGTTGAGTTATCGACCGGACAGAGAGAGTGAGAGAGCGTGCTGAATGGAGAGACGCAGACACTTTTCGAAAAATGTCTATAACTTTGATTAAAACAATTTTTTTTGCAAATTTTTTTTGGTCCGCCAGGGTTTGAGTAGGTATCACATGTCTTCCACGATTTTCAACAAAATCGCCTCAGTAGAAACCCTTAAACTGGGAATTTTCCCTTATCACGATTACACACTCCGAAAACGTCTATAACTTTGACAAAAACAATTTTTTTCTAATTTTTTTTTGGTCCGCCAGGGTTTGAGTAGGTATCACATGTCTTCCACAACTTTCAACGAAATCGATTCAGTAGAAACCCTTAAAATGGATATTTTCCGTTGTCACAACCCCACACGCGACGGAAGTTGGTGCTTTTGATGAAGCGAAAACTTCATAACTTGGCTCAAACTCAACCGATTTCGATAAAATTTGGGGCAAACTTTGCAAATATGCTGTAGAAACTTCCCCATTTTGTAAAAGTTTTGTTTTGCAAAATTCAGCCTTTTTATGGGAAAACTAAAAAAACGGAGGCGCGCATTAGCCGGCTCAAAGACAAATCTCGCACAGCGCTTCGCGCTGCGCGCGATTGAAGTGTAATTTTCCCTCGATCCGTAGTAGCTGATGCACCAATGTTCAGTCAGTTGCAGCCATTCGGTCAGCATAACTAGAAACTGGGTGGAAGTGAACGAACTATAACGCGAAACAGTGTTTCCATTCACATAAATTCTATTTTTCTATGTTTTAGGCACTGGTGGGATTTTGGGTGCCCCTATCCGAAATCCACCAGTGGGAGCGCTTCGAGCCCGTAATGTCCCGCTACCACAAGCGGGACAACCGCCGGAAAACGGACCCAAAGAAGAAAGGTGTGTGTTTCAAACCACGTAATTCTAAATCTTGATTTTAGCGGTGAGATATTGTGTTGATAGTTGAAAGAGATCAATGACAATAATCGGTGTGAAATCTAGAAAATATTCGCAGTTTAATTTGAATGGATTTTAAAATTATATTAGTTTGCACCAACTCGGATTCGAACCCTCAAGCAGCAGCACTCTTGCCACTGCGGTATGCTTGCCTGTAAAGAAAAGAGCGGAGAAGCTCCTCATATTAGGAACCTGCGCTCTACGTGAGACTCTACGTGAGGCAACGCGTCTGAAAAACAGTATGGCAGCAGCTTTTGATTTATACTTTAAGTCTTCTCCATTTAATTATTAATTTTCAGTCAGGAAGGGCGGGAGGAAAAGGAGGTCGGACACCCCGCCAGGGTCCCCCTCCCCCGCTGCGCGTTCCCTCTCTCCTGCACCCCCCCGGGTGGCGCCGCCAAGAACGCCCTCCCCTGCCCTCCACGTGAGTGCATTATAAGCTCGAACTTCCAGATTACCGCTCAGTATGCTAGCGTTTCGCGAGTTCTTTCTAACTTCGGTATTTTATTGAGCTTTTCCCTTACTAACAATCGAAAGAAAAAACTTTTGAGAACTTCAAAACCAAGCATTATTCATTACAAAAAGTCTGCTGAATACTTGACGGAATACTGTAGAAGGGCATCCATGGATGGAACGGAGTGTAGAATCACTTTGTCGTATTGGCAACCAGAATGAGTCATTCAAAATTAAAAGTCATTAAAGTAAATTTCATCAGAAAGTTAAAGTCATTAAGTACAGTAACAGTTGAAAATCACAAAAAAGGTTTTTGAACATTTTCGTATTTTTCAAATCCTGACTAAAAGTGAATTAATGACTTTCACTTTCAACGATTTTTACTTTGATGACTTTTGAATGACTTTTTCCAGGTACCAAACTGGCAGTATACTACTAGTTAAAAGAGAGGTGTGGTAGGAGTTCACTTGTAGGTTACCTGTCGTTATAGAATCACGGCCAATTCTACAACTAACCGGGTTTTTAGGTGACCTAACCCTTTTTGGTAACCTGTTTTTCAGGTTACCTTGGTAGGTAACCTGTAAGTAACCTGGAATTATAATCCGGTTACCGTCCAAACTAACGGTGGTAAAAACCACATTTTGCGTTAGAAAAACAGGTAACCGGTTTTTCATTTTAGGTTACCAACCGGATACCCACTGAGGTAACCTGAAAAATAGGTTACCAAAAAAGGGTTAGGTTACCTAAAAAACCCGGTTAGATATAGAATTCACGTAGAATCACTGTGAGTATAAGTTTCTGTTTAAGAATTCTCCGATCAGTTCATCGAACCACAGCACGTTCATCGAACCACGGCAAGCCAGCCGCCCTATAATCGAAACGGTAAGTTATGGAAACTGGAAAGTACTATAGAAATGTTTTAGGAAAACCCGTGGAAAAAAAACTATAACAACCCGTTTTTCATAGCGAATCATCAATAGGGTATTGGAAGAGCGGAAACAGGTTGAACCGATGAATCCTATCAATTACTAAATTGATTCACTCCAAAAATTTAAACGTGGAAAAATAACGTATATACTAATGAATTACGTCTATTCCTGAACCTGACTTTAACTTACGGTATAAAACACAAACTCTTGATGTGAAGGACCAAATTTTTGTGCAAAGTTTTTAACTGTACGAACTTTCAAGGCGCATTAACATTTAAACTTTTTCAATTAAAAATACTTCTATTTCAGAAACGGCACCGGCTTCAGAGAAAAGAATCAAACTTCAAGAGGTAATATGACTGTTTGTTTCACATATCAATAGGAAACGTGCGCTATAAGTAAGCGAAAGATTGTAAAATAAAAAGATAATCTCCTTCTGTGTTAGTTTGCTCGTGAATGGTTTTCTCTCAAATCTTCTAAGAGCGATGAGATGAGAGATGGTTCTGAGTATTGACAGATTAATAAACTAATTCTATCGATAACAAATAATGTGTCTCGCGTTCATCGCTGGTAAAAAGTTTCTCATGCTCTCGCCGATACTATGTAGAGATGATAAAACGTTCACGCAGTCGATATTGTGAACAATTATTTTGCAGATACCGTGTCGTGGAACGTCCTACAAAGGAGGGGCCAGTTTGGTGCGGACACGCGGTAAGGGCACTACTTTTTGGGGAAATGTTGCATTTCTGCACCACAGGTGCGATTATCGATTGTGACCTTTTCTACTTACTAGATGTGAATTTTCCTGAACTACCGCTATATACAACTTAATTGACCCTTTCAGATATTGAGACCAATGACCGAAGGAGAACCACACCCCTTCGGGAACAGCCGGTAAGTTTTTTCAGTTTTTTTTTCTTGACGAGTTGTGCGCTGTTTACTTTTTACAGATCACCCGACGCTCTAAAACACTCCTGAAAAATGCACTCAATGATATGAGGTTTTTGTGCAAAATAGTGATTCTTTTTCTCAGAAAGTGTTCGTAGTTCACAGGTCTGCTCAGATAATTCCCAGCCAATTGGCCAGCCACTTTTTTATTGGCTGAGCGAGAGAGTGTGCAGGTCAGAGAGACCCAGATGTCTGCGGCCTCATTGACCTGAACACTCTCTCGCTTTTGTAGCTGGCCAATCGAAGAAAGTTGGCGCCAATCGTTCTGAGTGGGGCGCGGAGTTGAGCTGGCAAATTCACTTCCGCCCTAGACCATGCGCAAATATTGATTTTCATCTAAAGTCAACACCGCATAGCAAGTTAGGAATAATTTTTTGTTTCTTTAGCGGACAGTTGGTGGTGACAAGTGAGGAAGAGACAACGGATAACGAAGAAAGCGATCAGGTAATAGTTCACTACCATTGCTCCGGAAAATTTTTGTTTTATTTTCAGTTTTCTTCTCATAGAGTAAAACACCAGACCCGTGCGCAAATCTCGTTCTCACGTTTAATTTTTCTCGAGAAAAGGCGGGACTATTGTGTTATCGCTGCGGGGTACATTGTGAAGAGCGCGAATTAGTACGTTCAAATAATCCCAGGGAGAGCCATCTAACCATGGAAATCTAACCATGGGAAACATATGTTCTGTATATGTTTCCATGTTAATTTTTGATTGGAACATGTTGTTCAACAAAACAATTTTTTATTGCAGGCAGTCGATCAGCTACGCGTCAAGGTGCGGCCGCGCAAGACTCCCTTTCAGTCTTCCGATATGCTCTGTCCTTATCCGGACTGGATGGCAAAACGTGAGTCACTTTCTATGTCAGCGTCAATATTACCTGAGAGAATATTTTCTCCAGATCGCAGCAGACCAGTCTGTGACTACCTGACTACTAATATATTGGTAATGATATTTGAATATAGTAGTGGCTCAGTGGCTGGCAGCGCTCTCAGGCATGCGTTCAGGTATCGAGTATCGTGTGATCACTAAGACTGAGACTGAGAATCTTTTTTCTTTTAAATAAACAGGAGTTCATGATTGAAACTGAACGAACTTTATAGGCTCCACTGTTTAGGCCCACTGTGTTATATTTTTTTGTGATCATATAGTTGATAGAGATGTAGATGGTTTGATTCACCATGATATTCGGTTTCAGGGTTCCCTTCTGAACTGCGTGATCTCTACCGCAGCAATCCACATGTGCCTCTCTCGCTGGAGGAGGCGAACGAAATCAATCCGGCGGAGGCTACTTCCAGAGGCCCAGCGGATACATTGTGGCGGTACGACAGCTCGTCAGACGAAAACAGCAAGGTTAGAGAGTTGGAAGATTGATATTTTCACATGGGTATCAATTAGCTTTTGTGTCTGCCATCTCGGGTGTTTTTGAATTCATTTTCATTTATTTTTAGTCAAGTATCTAAGGCGGTTTACACACTCCGTAACTTTGGCGTCAATGACGGGAACCGACTAAAACGCGAAAACAGTCGAAAACCGCGCCGACTGTCGGAAATCCTGAATCAGGACCGACTTGTCGCGACGGCGGCAAAATTTATTCAAATTTTTGCGTTTGTTTTCTGAAGAAAGTTTGTGCATTTCGGAAAAAGGAGCTAATTTCTACTACTTGCGTAACCACTGCGTAACAGTTGCTGCTCCTAACCACTCGGCCATCCGTGTCCTTTTATTTCAGTCCAACTTCCCTCCGTCTATGCCGTCTCCAACGTATGATAACGTGACTTTGGACGAACTACTGGTTGCGAGTACCTCTTGGGCTGAATATATGGCTGGAGAGGCTCATAAACTTAAGGGTTGGTTTATGGTGTTTGATCTTCCAGAATAATTGTCGTTCCACTACTCCTTGTTTTGGAAATTCACCACGGAAACAACTAAAAATACCAACTTTCCACAATATAGTGGCTGTCAAAACAGTCAAAGTTTGCGCTAGACTCCCATTTTTTTTAATTTTTAAAGTTTGCAGTTTTGAGGTATACTAGAAGTCAATTGAATGGTCACGAAAAGTTGGCATTCTAATGAGGCATCGTGCACTTTGTCATTGCACGTTTCTGAGTTCTGCTGTGTTCAACATGTTTCACGTGTCTGTGCAACTGACTAACAGTATACTAACTTTTTCAGATTCACTTTAGGAGAAGTATAGTTTAAGTAGGACAGTTAACAGCTTCTTTGGTCCTCTGGAATTACTAAAACTTTGTTATTCTTAAAACTGAAAATTAGTATTTATTCCTTCAAAATCAGTATTTCTTAGGTTGCTCCCCATCTGAGGTGAAATGGGTTGACCTACAACCACGGCCTTCTGTAGAACCGAAGAAGAAGAGGGATAAGGCGGAATCGAGAGACCAAGAGAAAGAGAGAGCCAAGCAAGATAAGGCAGAATCGAGAGACGCAGAGAGAGAAAGAATCAAAAGAGAGAAGGCTGAATTGAGAGACGCAGAGAACGAAAGGATCAATATGGACAATGAAAACGCGAGAGACGCAGACAAAGAGAAGGAGAAGAAACGCAGCTGGTTTTTCAACAGAAGCAAGAGCCTGAAAGTGAGTTGGAGCTCTGGCAATTGTTATAAAATTCAAATGGGATGGTTTTTGAATTCAAAAACCATCTAAGATGAATTTAAACATAATGGAGATCATACTACAAAGAACATTTTCACTTTGAAGGACACAAAACTCCTCTGACGATGCGTTTTTGATTCTAACCTTTTCTACAGATAATAAAAAGCTTCAGAAACCAAATAAGGACAAAAAAAAACTCCGAAACACAGCATTAGTAGCGTATACAGTATGCTAACTCAATACAGTAGTCGAGACTACTTTTTAAAAAAATATCATTTAGGACACAAAACTCCCTTCTTCTGACGACGAGTTTTTGGTTCGAATCTGCGCGACTGACAGGAGGGAACAGAGTCAGACTTCGCCAGAAATTCTGTGGAAGAAAATTCAGAATAGTCCGAAGAGAACTAGGGAGCGGTGGGTATGGGACTGAATTGTAGTTTGAACTCGTACACAATATTTTCGAATAAATCTTTGATAGTAAAAAAGGTTCTTCTTGAAAACGTTCTTTTGCATTTTCAAACAGTTTTTTCCAGTTGGTCCGAACAAGCGTTGAGCATTCGAAATTCGCTGACCGCCAACGGAAAAAATACAACTCAGAACAAGAAACAGAAGGCCAGATTCGCAAAGCAGGTGGGAGGAAATTTCATATTCACTTTGGTTAGGTTCAGTAAAACTCTCCGCACTCTCTGCCAACATTTCAATTAACATAGAACTCGACACACATTTGGAGAAAAGAAGAGTTACACTCCCTGTTATAAATTCATCCGAGAAGGGGAGGGGGGGGCATATACTCTGTTTCACCAGTCGATGTCCTTCTACAGTAACCCGCCAAATATTCAGAAGGCGTTTTCTAATGAATGAACCTATATTTTGATTCCAAATTTTCAAAATTCGTGCTAGTAAAGGCGCAGAAGACACTACCAAAATGTGGAGAGAATCGGGAAACGTCAACATACCAAATTTTGATCTGGAAGTTTGAGTATATTACTGTGGAGGGTTATAAGTGGGTGGAACAAACTTACGTATTGCTCTCTCACCCCATTACAGAAAGCGACAAAATGTTCGTTGTAGTTCGATTCGAACGAAACCAACGGGATCAACCTAAATGGAAAACACTGTAGAGGTTTGCTTTGAAGAGAGCACCCTCCCTCGAAACACTTTCCTCTGGGAAGTGGGGGGCTTAAGTATAACTCTCATCTCCCACTTCTTCCAGTTGACCCAATCGGCCGAAGATCTTCCCTCCCAATCCCTGATGACGTCATCAGTTGATCCAATGTCCTCCTCATGTTATGCCGGTTCCCCGGAAGACGGAGTCACACTCACATTTCGAAGACATCGATTGACCGCAACGCCGGAGACTACCGTTTAGGAAGGGGGCGTGGCCTATTTTCAAGCCAACTTTCTGTTTACAAAAGAACTTGGAGCATGCCAATCATGAATGGTGCGTAGCCTAATTCGCACCCATCATGCTAGAATTACACAGAAAAGTCCGAATTAGTGGTACATTTTCGAGCTTGATAAAGTTTTCAGATTGAACGTTAAATTTTTTCATAGCTACGTAATTTCATTGCATAAATTGCTTTTCCTACAAAAACTATATTTAACATGGTTCTTTTACGTATGCACAAATTTTCCTCTGTGTTTTTACATATAAGTTCGGCAGGGACTATACTCTTTCTATTCTCGACCAATTGACTTTGCTGGGTATTTCAATTGTGATTTCCAACCATAGACACATTGTTTATTATTCTTGCAGTGTTTTTGTACAATACAAATATAAAATGCATTGAAATCGGATAAAACTGGAAAAAGGTACTAAAATAGACATGTCAGCACCGAAAAATTCAAAATGAGCTTACAATTTTCGACGTTTATATGTTCTCACCTCTATTTCATGTTGAGAATTCAATATAGAATAATAAATATTATATATAAAAATAGTTTACAAACATATTCAATCTATGAAAATCGGCAATATAAGGCTGGTCATCAGTGAGGGTAGTTGCTCCTAATAAGGCAATCGGAGTGAGCAAAAATGGTTCGGCGAGAGCAAAGTTCAAACTACACATGTTATACAATGCTACAAATCAAAGGTCAAAGTTCAAGTGAAAAGAGAAATCGCCGAAAAATATGGCAGACACACAGCAGAAACTCAAAAATTCTCAAAAAAGACTTATCCTCTTTTCTCAAAAAAGACTTATTTGAAATGTAAATCAGAAATTAAACTAATCAAGTTGGTAATATGTAAGATAATTCTATTTAGAACATTTTCCTGCAAAAAGAAGACACAAATACACGAATTTCGAGAAATTTTAATTTTCTCGATGAAATTTGCCTGTGTGTCAGATCTGACACATACTAAAAATGACCATATTTCGACCTGTGCGGTCGGAACAACACCTGACTTGGATTGAATATGGTCATTGAACATTAATAAAGAAATATCTACATCTTCAAAGAATTTTGCCATGTGCGACCACTTCTTTGGTGACAACCGGCTTACAGTAATCCCAGTTTTCAGTTTTCCCTGGAAAATGGTGCACAAACAGAGTGAAAACAATTGAAATCATTTATTTTGGTTCAATCAACTCTTCCAACAGTTAAACTCATGTTTTACTGAAGCTCCAGGAGGAAAACCATTTATGTGCCATCCTCCCATTTTATTGGGCCGTTGTAGCTTTAATGAGTCATATCTCGCGTCTAAATAAACATTTTTCTCTCAAATTTTTTGTGTGAACTCCTGAACCCATGACTGAATACACAGTATAAACAAAACCAAGAAAAAACAACTTTTTTAAATTTTAGTTACTATAGGGTATGCAAACTGTGACAGATCTGACACAGATTTTGGTCGAATGTCTCAGATCTGACACAAAATCGACCACCTGTCTACCCACGTAGAATTGGGAGTTGTAAAATTTTGAACTTTTTTTGAAAGGTGGTGTCAAATCATACTACGTTAATAGAAGCATGTTTAAGTGAATAGTAATACACATTTCTTCCGAAAAAAATTAATATACTCAACTACAGGCACTGTAGACCGGAAAAATGAACTTTGAGCTTTATAAATGAAATTATTCATGGAATCATTGTGAATAACGTGAAGGAGAACTGTTGCGGTCCCGGCTACTATGTTGATGAAAAACATATCAAGTTTACATTACTTTAGTTCAATGAGACTTTGAGTTTTGAGAATACGGGAATGTATCATATTGTAAAGCCCCTAGCAGAATACTCTAGTACATTTTTCGAAAATGTCTAACTGCTCATTCTCTCCTGTTGAAAAACTCTGGACTTGTTTGAAAACATGGAGTTGATGAGAATTCAAAATTCGAACTGGTACCAAGCATACGACGGAGCCTAAGCCTAAGCCTGAGCCTAAGCCTAAGCCTGAGCCTCAGCCTAAGCCTAAGCCTAAGTCGTGTTATGGCCTAGGTCCACACCTTAAATAGTACCAAATCTACTCCTTTAAGTTATTGTGATATTGTGATACATTACGCATTAACTCGAACTTGAAACTGATTATAAGCCTAAGACGTAGCTTAAGCCTATGCCTAAGCTCAAGCCTAAGCCTATGCCTAAGCCTAAGCCTGAGCCTAAGCCTGAGCCTGAGCCTGAGCCTATGCCTAAACCTAAGCCTAATAAACCAAAGCCAGATAGATAACGCGGCGAGCGGGAAACGAACCCGGGTCTGTGGGGCGACAGCCGAACGCTAACCACCTGACCACTCGGCCCCATTTCGATAGTTTATTCATTCATTCGCTCTAATTTACTTCATGAAGCGTTTCAACTCTTTGTTAGTCAGAGACTAAGTTCAAACGAAGCCTGGCAGTGAACTATAGAAGGCATACATTACCACCTACGGTCCTCAGACTGTTCACCGCTAATTGCTCATTGGATTAAGTGCTAATTGCTTTTTAGGTTGCTCGCTCCAAAAACTGTAGGTTGTGTGCATTCCCCTGAGGTTGAGAAATGTTGGTGAGGTTCACGTGAGAAAGTGGGACGAACAGGTTTCTCCATTTCCATTTATCTCAATTTTTTATTGTTTTCGAAATCATTCTTGACTTAATTTTTTTTTGACTCTCTCGTAGAACAGATTTATTGGTGACTTTCATATCAATATTAGCTGTCTTTATTCTAGAGTTGATGTGTCGACGATGAATCTGGAGATCGTGGGACATCGGAAGGGAGACCACAAAAATTGGTTTCTCAATAACAAAAAGGTGAGGGCTCTCCATATACTCTGAGCACAGCTGCGTTTGCTGTAGTCGCCACAATAGTGTCAATCAGCAGGGAACGCGTGAACACAAACTGAAAGTTATATTCATGATTTCAATTTCATCGATTTCGTAAGTAAAAAGACTGACATGAATATCCATAAAGCCAAGCATTCACTGCTGGTAAGGGTGTTCAGTGCCTTTTCTGTGCATTCGATGAAAATGTATTTGCACGTTACTTTTTACTAGTAAATACAGAGAATTTGTATTGCTTCATTGAGTAATTTCTTTGAATTGCTGAGCATTGCTATAGTCTGTTTCACGCATCAGTAGCCCTCTACAGTAAGATCATGAAACTTTCAAGTCAATTTTTCATATCTTCTAGGCATTGGAAATAGCCTAAACTTCGTGATTCTGTTTTCCACATTGGTTACTACAAGCATAGAATACAGTAGGTCTAAGAGGCACTTTGTTGGTTTAATAAATCCGCTTGAAAATACGGAAGATTACTGTAGAAAGTCATGGGTGGGTGAAACGAACTATATTGACACCGCAGTGTCTTCTGTACGTGATATTTTTGTTTTTTATTTCGAATTAAGACTTACAATCTTCAAAATAAGAAAACTAACGTTTTGTGAAACGGGAACTATGTTCATTCTGCAATCACTCGAACGATCCGAGATCTTTAGTGAGCAGCTATTCACATTTGTAATCATTTCGCAGAGTTCAACATCGGCCACTTACTGACAACTGTTGCTATCCACCGGTATCAGACACTCTATGGAACTACAGTCGGAAGGTTTGGCGAAACGGCGATGTACTCTGTAAAGTGGAAGGTTTTCGCACCACACACACAATAAAGCATTTTGGTAGTTCATCTTATGCCAACATGTCTAACTCAATTAGAGAGCACTTATCAAGAAAATAGTTTAACCAGCTTGAGCACAGTCTACCTGACAAAATTTACACTTGAAAACGGACCGTTTACGTTGAAAATCGATTTGATTGCCAATATGTCAATTGAGTTGAAATGTATAACTAAACTTAATATAAGTCTAAACTTTTCAAACTATCAACTACATTCTTACGTTTTTCGTTTGTGTCAGATCTGACACAACACTGAAAACTCCACCATTTTCATTGAAACCAAGCATTTACTCCTCAATTGAGTTGAAATGTATAACTGAAGTTAATATAATTCAAAACCTTTCAAACTCTCAACTCAACTACATTCCTACGTTTTTCGTTTGTGTCAGATCTGACACAATACTGAAAACTCCACCATTTTCATTGAAACCAAGCACTTACTCCTCAATTGAGTTGAAATGTATAACTGAAGTTAATATAATTCAAAACCTTTCAAACTCTCAACTACATTCCTACGTTTTTCGTTTGTGTCAGATCTGACACAACACTGAAAACTCCACCATTTTCATTGAAACCAAGCATTTACTTCTCAATTGAGTTGAAATGTATAACTGAAGTTAATATAATTCAAAACCTTTCAAACTCTCAACTACATTCCTGCGTTTTTCGTTTGTGTCAGATCTGACACAACACTGAAAACTCCACCATTTTCATTGAAACCAAGCATTTACTCCCCAATTGAATTGAAATGTATGACTGAAGTTGATATAAGTCAAAACCTCTCCAACTGTCAACTACATTCCTACGTTTTTCGTTGGTGTCAGATCTGATACAACACTAAAAACTCACGATTCTCACTAAAACAAAGCATTTAGTCCTCAATTGAGTTGAAATGTATAACTGAAGTTGATATAAGTCAAAACCTTCCAAACTCTCAACTACATTCCTACGTGTTTCGTTTGTGTCAGATCTGACACAACACTGAAAACTCCACCATTTTCATTGAAACCAAGCATTTACTCCTCAATTGAGTTGAAATGTATAACTGAAGTTAATATAAGTCAAAACCTTTCAAACTCTCAACTACATTCCTACGTTTTTCGTTTGTGTCAGATCTGACACAACACTGAAAACTCCACCATTTTCATTGAAACCAAGCACTTACTCCTCAATTGAGTTGAAATGTATAACTGAAGTTAATATAATTCAAAACCTTTCAAACTCTCAACTACATTCCTACGTTTTTCGTTTGTGTCAGATCTGACACAACACTGAAAACTCACGATTCTCACTAAAACAAAGCATTTAGTCCTCAATTGAGTTGAAATGTATAACTGAACTTGATATAAGTCAAAACCTTCCAAACTCTCAACTACATTCCTACGTTTTTCGTTTGTGTCAGATCTGATACAACACTAAAAACTCACGATTCTCACTAAAACAAAGCATTTAGTCCTCAATTGAGTTGAAATGTATAACTGAAGTTGATATAAGTCAAAACCTTCCAAACTCTCAACTACATTCCTACGTTTTTCGTTTGTGTCAGATCTGATACAACACTAAAAACTCACGATTCTCACTAAAACAAAGCATTTAGTCCTCAATTGAGTTGAAATGTATAACTGAAGTTGATATAAGTCAAAACCTTCCAAACTCTCAACTACATTCTTACGTTTTTCGTTTGTGTCAGATCTGACACAACACTAAAAACTCACGATTCTCACTAAAACAAAGCATTTAGTCCTCAATTGAGTTGAAATGTATAACTGAAGTTGATATAAGTCAAAACCTTCCAAACTCTCAACTACATTCCTACGTTTTTCGTTTGTGTCAGATCTGACACAACACTGAAAATTCCACCATTTTCATTGAAACCAAGCATTTACTCCTCAATTGAGTTGAAATGTATAACTGAAGTTGATATAAGTCAAAACCTTTCAAACTCTCAACTACATTCTTACGTTTTTCGTTTGTGTCAGATCTGACACAACACTGAAAATTCCACCATTTTCATTGAAACCAAGCATTTACTCCTCAATTGAGTTGAAATGTATAACTGAAGTTGATATAAGTCAAAACCTTTCAAACTCTCAACTACATTCTTACGTTTTTCGTTTGTGTCAGATCTGACACAACACTGAAAATTCCACCATTTTCATTGAAACCAAGCATTTACTCCTCAATTGAGTTGAAATGTATAACTGAAGTTGATATAAGTCAAAACCTTTCAAACTCTCAACTACATTCTTACGTTTTTCGTTTGTGTCAGATCTGACACAACACTGAAAATTCCACCATTTTCATTGAAACCAAGCATTTACTCCTCAATTGAGTTGAAATGTATAACTGAAGTTGATATAAGTCAAAACCATTTCAAACTCTCAACTACATTCTTACGTTTTTCGTTTGTGTCAGATCTGACACAACACTGAAAATTCCACCATTTTCATTGAAACCAAGCATTTACTCCTCAATTGAGTTGAAACGTATTCCTTAACTTAATATAAGTCAAAACCTCTCCAACTGTCAACTACATTCCTACGTTTTTCGTTTGTGTCAGATCTGATACAACACTAAAAACTCACGATTCTCACTAAAACAAAGCATTTAGTCCTCAATTGAGTTGAAATGTATAACTGAACTTGATATAAGTCAAAACCTTCCAAACTCTCAACTACATTCCTACGTTTTTCGTTTGTGTCAGATCTGATACAACACTAAAAACTCACGATTCTCACTAAAACAAAGCATTTAGTCCTCAATTGAGTTGAAATGTATAACTGAAGTTGATATAAGTCAAAACCTTCCAAACTCTCAACTACATTCCTACGTGTTTCGTTTGTGTCAGATCTGACACAACACTAAAAACTCACGATTCTCACTAAAACAAAGCATTTAGTCCTCAATTGAGTTGAAATGTATAACTGAAGTTGATATAAGTCAAAACCTTCCAAACTCTCAACTACATTCCTACGTTTTTCGTTTGTGTCAGATCTGACACAACACTAAAAACTCACGATTCTCACTAAAACAAAGCATTTAGTCCTCAATTGAGTTGAAATGTATAACTGAAGTTGATATAAGTCAAAACCTTCCAAACTCTCAACTACATTCCTACGTTTTTCGTTTGTGTCAGATCTGACACAACACTAAAAACTCACGATTCTCACTAAAACAAAGCATTTAGTCCTCAATTGAGTTGAAATGTATAACTGAAGTTGATATAAGTCAAAACCTTCCAAACTCTCAACTACATTCCTACGTGTTTCGTTTGTGTCAGATCTGACACAACACTGAAAACTCCACCATTTTCATTGAAACCAAGCATTTAGTCCTCAATTGAGTTGAAATGTATAACTGAAGTTGATATAAGTCAAAACCTTCCAAACTCTCAACTACATTCTTACGTTTTTCGTTTGTGTCAGATCTGACACAACACTAAAAACTCACGATTCTCACTAAAACAAAGCATTTAGTCCTCAATTGAGTTGAAATGTATAACTGAAGTTGATATAAGTCAAAACCTTCCAAACTCTCAACTACATTCCTACGTTTTTCGTTTGTGTCAGATCTGACACAACACTAAAAACTCACGATTCTCACTAAAACAAAGCATTTAGTCCTCAATTGAGTTGAAATGTATAACTGAAGTTGATATAAGTCAAAACCTTCCAAACTCTCAACTACATTCCTACGTTTTTCGTTTGTGTCAGATCTGACACAACACTAAAAACTCACGATTCTCACTAAAACAAAGCATTTAGTCCTCAATTGAGTTGAAATGTATAACTGAAGTTGATATAAGTCAAAACCTTTCAAACTATCAACTACATTCTTACGTTTTTCGTTTGTGTCAGATCTGACACAACACTGAAAATTCCACCATTTTCATTGAAACCAAGCATTTACTCCTCAATTGAGTTGAAATGTATAACTGAAGTTGATATAAGTCAAAACCTTTCAAACTCTCAACTACATTCTTACGTTTTTCGTTTGTGTCAGATCTGACACAACACTGAAAATTCCACCAACTCCTCAATTGAGTTGAAATGTATAACTGAAGTTAATATAATTCAAAACCTTTCAAACTCTCAACTACATTCCTACGTTTTTCGTTTGTGTCAGATCTGACACAACACTGAAAACTCCACCATTTTCATTGAAACCAAGCACTTACTCCTCAATTGAGTTGAAATGTATAACTGAAGTTAATATAATTCAAAACCTTTCAAACTCTCAACTCAACTACATTCCTACGTTTTTCGTTTGTGTCAGATCTGACACAACACTGAAAACTCCACCATTTTGATTGAAACAAAGCATTTAGTCCCCAATTGAGTTGAAATGTATAACTGAAGTTAATATAAGTCAAAACCTTTCAAACTCTCAACTACATTCCTACGTTTTTCGTTTGTGTCAGATCTGATACAACACTAAAAACTCTACCATTTTCATTGAAACCAAGCATTTACTCCCCAATTGAGTTGAATTGTATAACTGAAGTTAATATAAGTCAAAACCTTTCAAACTCTCAACTACATTCCTACGTTTTTCGTTTGTGTCAGATCTGACACAACACTAAAAACTCCACCATTTTCATTAAAATCAAGCATTTAGTCCCCAATTGAGTTGAAATGTATAACTGAAGTTAATATAAGTCAAAACCTTTCAAACTCTCAACTACATTCCTACGTTTTTCGTTTGTGTCAGATCTGATACAACACTGAAAACTCCACCATTTTCATTAAAACCAAGCATTTAGTCCCCAATTGAGTTGAAATGTATAACTGAAGTTAATATAATTCAAAACCTTTCAAACTCTCAACTACATTCCTACGTTTTTCGTTTGTGTCAGATCGGATACAACACTAAAAACTCCACCATTTTCATTAAAACCAAGCATTTACTCCTCAATTGAGTGGAAATGTATAACTGCAGTTAATATAAGTCAAAACCTCTCGAACTGTCAACTACATTCCTACGTTTTTCGTTTTTTCTAGTATTCTTACTAGCAACTCTATCTCGAAGTTTTTGGAGAGAAAAGTGGAACACGGGAAAAGTGAAGTTTTAGGCTCTTATTGCAACAGTCATTCACTGCAGACTGAGAGTCTGTTTGAAGTGAGTGAGTCTGGGGATTGATAAAAAAATATCGGTACAAATTACAGCTTGGCTCTCCCTGAGGAATCTGGTATCACATCTGACACATATGTGACAGATCTGGCACAAAGGTGCGACATCTGACACAGAATATTTCAAATAGTAATCAATTATCTAAACCATTCTTAATCGATGAATGAACCCCTGAAAGATAACAAGAGAATCATGGTTATGTGGTTTTCTGTAACCACCCACTCAAATGGATAAAATTTCAAAAATTTCATGAATTGAAAAATATTAATGATTCATTTTCAAGAAAATAGTTGTGTCAAATCTAAATTGTACTATCTCAGTTGTTTCACATCACACGAAGCGTGCAATAAATGTTTTTAAAACCACTTTTCAGGTTTTTACTCTGACTGTGTCGTTTATGACACATTTGTCTCAGATCTGACACAGACTGAACCATTCAGACACATATGTTTACCCAAGTTTGAGGTACTTGCTCGTTCTGACCCAATGAAAGTTGTGGTTAAGACAAATTTTGGAACGCCCTCCAGTAGGAGGGCACTAAGAATGTGTACAAAAGTAAAAACACGTGTGTCACGTGTCTCACGTGAGCAGAAAACAGGTGTTCTCTAAAAGAAACGTTGTAGTTTGCTCCACATCGGCAACAAAAGGGATGTTCATGCATGTTTAGTAGGTGTGGACCCGTGAAAATGCACGTTTTCCCACGTGAGTCACGTGAAACAAAAGTCGAACTTTTTTCCCCCATACACCTCAATTTAAGTTACACATCATAGAAAATACTTTTACAAAAGCTATTCGTACATTTTCCGATAGTTTTTCCAAATTCTCATCGAGTTTCGTGCCAGAGAACGAAATTGAAATTTGCTCCACATCTGAGGGCTACAATTGAGAATTGAGAGCTAAATCATTTATCTCATCTATGAAAAACCTAACATTTCCATATACAACAGTGAACCGCGCGCTCTTGCCCCCGAAACAAGCATTCCGGCTCGGAGGTGTCCGGTGGCCTAGTGGATAGTGCTGCCGCCTCCCGTGCCGGAGGGGGGAGGTTCAAATACCTGTAGATTTTTGCCATTTGCAATCGGGAAATTTTCTCCGAATTAGCTTCTTTTCGTGCCGTGTGCATACAAAATGACGTGCCGATCGCGGAAATCTTGTCATTTTTGTGTTTCGACCCTCCAAAGCTGAGATATGAGCGAAAAACCGCGATTCTACAGGGCTATAGCTGGGGATGGGGAAAAGTTGGTGACTTGTACAGCGGTTGACTCACAGAAAACTGTATTCTCGACTGGTAGATCAAGATATTGCGAGATATAATTAACAATTGTTCGAATTATGGGCGAGGAAAGACCGTTAGAACTGCTATTTTCGCGCGTTTTGTCCGAATTCACGTGGAAACCACGTGACCTTGTGACTGAGAAATTTAGCAAATTAGTGGCTGGGAAAGTTATGAAATTGTTTATTTATGTTTTATGTGTCCTAGTTGCGTAAATCTGCCTCCAGCATGTCCCTAGTAGACCCCCCAATGCTTTCGCTTACGACCATACCACGTTGAAAATACGCCATCCCGTCCGATCTGGCAAGTCAAGCAACGTTGGGCCCGGTTAGTACTTGGATCGGAGACGGCTTGGGAATCCCGGGTGCCGTAAGCTTTTTACATTTTTATTTAAAACTAGATCGAATTTCCTTAGTTTTAGCGCCCAAACAAACCAAATACTATCTGTTTTAGCGCTTAAAGGGGGCGTTTTGGCCAGCCGGCCAGACCAATATACATACGTCTCATGAGCGTCCACCACTATCCTACCCTCTCGTTGGTTTAATTACCCAAGTTTGAGGTACTTTCTCGTTCTGACCCAATGAAAGTTGTGGTTAAGACAAATTTTGGAACGCCCTCCAGTAGGAGGGCACTAAGAATGTGTACAAAAGTAAAAACACGTGTGTCACGTGTCTCACGTGAGCAGAAAACAGGTGTTCTCTAAAAGAAACGTTGTAGTTTGCTCCACATCGGCAACAAAAGGGATGTTCATGCATGTTTAGTAGGTGTGGACCCGTGAAAATGCACGTTTTCCCACGTGAGTCACGTGAAACAAAAGTCGAACTTTTTTCCCCCATACACCTCAATTTAAGTTACACATCATAGAAAATACTTTTACAAAAGCTATTCGTACATTTTCCGATAGTTTTTCCAAATTCTCATCGAGTTTCGTGCCAGAGAACGAAATTGAAATTTGCTCCACATCTGAGGGCTACAATTGAGAATTGAGAGCTAAATCATTTATCTCATCTATGAAAAACCTAACATTTCCATATACAACAGTGAACCGCGCGCTCTTGCCCCCGAAACAAGCATTCCGGCTCGGAGGTGTCCGGTGGCCTAGTGGATAGTGCTGCCGCCTCCCGTGCCGGAGGGGGGAGGTTCAAATACCTGTAGATTTTTGCCATTTGCAATCGGGAAATTTTCTCCGAATTAGCTTCTTTTCGTGCCGTGTGCATACAAAATGACGTGCCGATCGCGGAAATCTTGTCATTTTTGTGTTTCGACCCTCCAAAGCTGAGATATGAGCGAAAAACCGCGATTCTACAGGGCTATAGCTGGGGATGGGGAAAAGTTGGTGACTTGTACAGCGGTTGACTCACAGAAAACTGTATTCTCGACTGGTAGATCAAGAGATCGCGAGATATAATTAACAATTGTTCGAATTATGGGCGAGGAAAGACCGTTAGAACTGCTATTTTCGCGCGTTTTGTCCGAATTCACGTGGAAACCACGTGACCTTGTGACTGAGAAATTTAGCAAATTAGTGGCTGGGAAAGTTATGAAATTGTTTATTTATGTTTTATGTGTCCTAGTTGCGTAAATCTGCCTCCAGCATGTCCCTAGTAGACCCCCCAATGCTTTCGCTTACGACCATACCACGTTGAAAATACGCCATCCCGTCCGATCTGGCAAGTCAAGCAACGTTGGGCCCGGTTAGTACTTGGATCGGAGACGGCTTGGGAATCCCGGGTGCCGTAAGCTTTTTACATTTTTATTTAAAACTAGATCGAATTTCCTTAGTTTTAGCGCCCAAACAAACCAAATACTATCTGTTTTAGCGCTTAAAGGGGGCGTTTTGGCCAGCCGGCCAGACCAATATACATACGTCTCATGAGCGTCCACCACTATCCTACCCTCTCGTTGGTTTAATTACCCAAGTTTGAGGTACTTTCTCGTTCTGACCCAATGAAAGTTGTGGTTAAGACAAATTTTGGAACGCCCTCCAGTAGGAGGGCACTAAGAATGTGTACAAAAGTAAAAACACGTGTGTCACGTGTCTCACGTGAGCAGAAAACAGGTGTTCTCTAAAAGAAACGTTGTAGTTTGCTCCACATCGGCAACAAAAGGGATGTTCATGCATGTTTAGTAGGTGTGGACCCGTGAAAATGCACGTTTTCCCACGTGAGTCACGTGAAACAAAAGTCGAACTTTTTTCCCCCATACACCTCAATTTAAGTTACACATCATAGAAAATACTTTTACAAAAGCTATTCGTACATTTTCCGATAGTTTTTCCAAATTCTCATCGAGTTTCGTGCCAGAGAACGAAATTGAAATTTGCTCCACATCTGAGGGCTACAATTGAGAATTGAGAGCTAAATCATTTATCTCATCTATGAAAAACCTAACATTTCCATATACAACAGTGAACCGCGCGCTCTTGCCCCCGAAACAAGCATTCCGGCTCGGAGGTGTCCGGTGGCCTAGTGGATAGTGCTGCCGCCTCCCGTGCCGGAGGGGGGAGGTTCAAATACCTGTAGATTTTTGCCATTTGCAATCGGGAAATTTTCTCCGAATTAGCTTCTTTTCGTGCCGTGTGCATACAAAATGACGTGCCGATCGCGGAAATCTTGTCATTTTTGTGTTTCGACCCTCCAAAGCTGAGATATGAGCGAAAAACCGCGATTCTACAGGGCTATAGCTGGGGATGGGGAAAAGTTGGTGACTTGTACAGCGGTTGACTCACAGAAAACTGTATTCTCGACTGGTAGATCAAGATATTGCGAGATATAATTAACAATTGTTCGAATTATGGGCGAGGAAAGACCGTTAGAACTGCTATTTTCGCGCGTTTTGTCCGAATTCACGTGGAAACCACGTGACCTTGTGACTGAGAAATTTAGCAAATTAGTGGCTGGGAAAGTTATGAAATTGTTTATTTATGTTTTATGTGTCCTAGTTGCGTAAATCTGCCTCCAGCATGTCCCTAGTAGACCCCCCAATGCTTTCGCTTACGACCATACCACGTTGAAAATACGCCATCCCGTCCGATCTGGCAAGTCAAGCAACGTTGGGCCCGGTTAGTACTTGGATCGGAGACGGCTTGGGAATCCCGGGTGCCGTAAGCTTTTTACATTTTTATTTAAAACTAGATCGAATTTCCTTAGTTTTAGCGCCCAAACAAACCAAATACTATCTGTTTTAGCGCTTAAAGGGGGCGTTTTGGCCAGCCGGCCAGACCAATATACATACGTCTCATGAGCGTCCACCACTATCCTACCCTCTCGTTGGTTTAATTACCCAAGTTTGAGGTACTTTCTCGTTCTGACCCAATGAAAGTTGTGGTTAAGACAAATTTTGGAACGCCCTCCAGTAGGAGGGCACTAAGAATGTGTACAAAAGTAAAAACACGTGTGTCACGTGTCTCACGTGAGCAGAAAACAGGTGTTCTCTAAAAGAAACGTTGTAGTTTGCTCCACATCGGCAACAAAAGGGATGTTCATGCATGTTTAGTAGGTGTGGACCCGTGAAAATGCACGTTTTCCCACGTGAGTCACGTGAAACAAAAGTCGAACTTTTTTCCCCCATACACCTCAATTTAAGTTACACATCATAGAAAATACTTTTACAAAAGCTATTCGTACATTTTCCGATAGTTTTTCCAAATTCTCATCGAGTTTCGTGCCAGAGAACGAAATTGAAATTTGCTCCACATCTGAGGGCTACAATTGAGAATTGAGAGCTAAATCATTTATCTCATCTATGAAAAACCTAACATTTCCATATACAACAGTGAACCGCGCGCTCTTGCCCCCGAAACAAGCATTCCGGCTCGGAGGTGTCCGGTGGCCTAGTGGATAGTGCTGCCGCCTCCCGTGCCGGAGGGGGGAGGTTCAAATACCTGTAGATTTTTGCCATTTGCAATCGGGAAATTTTCTCCGAATTAGCTTCTTTTCGTGCCGTGTGCATACAAAATGACGTGCCGATCGCGGAAATCTTGTCATTTTTGTGTTTCGACCCTCCAAAGCTGAGATATGAGCGAAAAACCGCGATTCTACAGGGCTATAGCTGGGGATGGGGAAAAGTTGGTGACTTGTACAGCGGTTGACTCACAGAAAACTGTATTCTCGACTGGTAGATCAAGAGATCGCGAGATATAATTAACAATTGTTCGAATTATGGGCGAGGAAAGACCGTTAGAACTGCTATTTTCGCGCGTTTTGTCCGAATTCACGTGGAAACCACGTGACCTTGTGACTGAGAAATTTAGCAAATTAGTGGCTGGGAAAGTTATGAAATTGTTTATTTATGTTTTATGTGTCCTAGTTGCGTAAATCTGCCTCCAGCATGTCCCTAGTAGACCCCCCAATGCTTTCGCTTACGACCATACCACGTTGAAAATACGCCATCCCGTCCGATCTGGCAAGTCAAGCAACGTTGGGCCCGGTTAGTACTTGGATCGGAGACGGCTTGGGAATCCCGGGTGCCGTAAGCTTTTTACATTTTTATTTAAAACTAGATCGAATTTCCTTAGTTTTAGCGCCCAAACAAACCAAATACTATCTGTTTTAGCGCTTAAAGGGGGCGTTTTGGCCAGCCGGCCAGACCAATATACATACGTCTCATGAGCGTCCACCACTATCCTACCCTCTCGTTGGTTTAATTACCCAAGTTTGAGGTACTTTCTCGTTCTGACCCAATGAAAGTTGTGGTTAAGACAAATTTTGGAACGCCCTCCAGTAGGAGGGCACTAAGAATGTGTACAAAAGTAAAAACACGTGTGTCACGTGTCTCACGTGAGCAGAAAACAGGTGTTCTCTAAAAGAAACGTTGTAGTTTGCTCCACATCGGCAACAAAAGGGATGTTCATGCATGTTTAGTAGGTGTGGACCCGTGAAAATGCACGTTTTCCCACGTGAGTCACGTGAAACAAAAGTCGAACTTTTTTCCCCCATACACCTCAATTTAAGTTACACATCATAGAAAATACTTTTACAAAAGCTATTCGTACATTTTCCGATAGTTTTTCCAAATTCTCATCGAGTTTCGTGCCAGAGAACGAAATTGAAATTTGCTCCACATCTGAGGGCTACAATTGAGAATTGAGAGCTAAATCATTTATCTCATCTATGAAAAACCTAACATTTCCATATACAACAGTGAACCGCGCGCTCTTGCCCCCGAAACAAGCATTCCGGCTCGGAGGTGTCCGGTGGCCTAGTGGATAGTGCTGCCGCCTCCCGTGCCGGAGGGGGGAGGTTCAAATACCTGTAGATTTTTGCCATTTGCAATCGGGAAATTTTCTCCGAATTAGCTTCTTTTCGTGCCGTGTGCATACAAAATGACGTGCCGATCGCGGAAATCTTGTCATTTTTGTGTTTCGACCCTCCAAAGCTGAGATATGAGCGAAAAACCGCGATTCTACAGGGCTATAGCTGGGGATGGGGAAAAGTTGGTGACTTGTACAGCGGTTGACTCACAGAAAACTGTATTCTCGACTGGTAGATCAAGATATTGCGAGATATAATTAACAATTGTTCGAATTATGGGCGAGGAAAGACCGTTAGAACTGCTATTTTCGCGCGTTTTGTCCGAATTCACGTGGAAACCACGTGACCTTGTGACTGAGAAATTTAGCAAATTAGTGGCTGGGAAAGTTATGAAATTGTTTATTTATGTTTTATGTGTCCTAGTTGCGTAAATCTGCCTCCAGCATGTCCCTAGTAGACCCCCCAATGCTTTCGCTTACGACCATGCCACGTTGAAAATACGCCATCCCGTCCGATCTGGCAAGTCAAGCAACGTTGGGCCCGGTTAGTACTTGGATCGGAGACGGCTTGGGAATCCCGGGTGCCGTAAGCTTTTTACATTTTTATTTAAAACTAGATCGAATTTCCTTAGTTTTAGCGCCCAAACAAACCAAATACTATCTGTTTTAGCGCTTAAAGGGGGCGTTTTGGCCAGCCGGCCAGACCAATATACATACGTCTCATGAGCGTCCACCACTATCCTACCCTCTCGTTGGTTTAATTACCCAAGTTTGAGGTACTTTCTCGTTCTGACCCAATGAAAGTTGTGGTTAAGACAAATTTTGGAACGCCCTCCAGTAGGAGGGCACTAAGAATGTGTACAAAAGTAAAAACACGTGTGTCACGTGTCTCACGTGAGCAGAAAACAGGTGTTCTCTAAAAGAAACGTTGTAGTTTGCTCCACATCGGCAACAAAAGGGATGTTCATGCATGTTTAGTAGGTGTGGACCCGTGAAAATGCACGTTTTCCCACGTGAGTCACGTGAAACAAAAGTCGAACTTTTTTCCCCCATACACCTCAATTTAAGTTACACATCATAGAAAATACTTTTACAAAAGCTATTCGTACATTTTCCGATAGTTTTTCCAAATTCTCATCGAGTTTCGTGCCAGAGAACGAAATTGAAATTTGCTCCACATCTGAGGGCTACAATTGAGAATTGAGAGCTAAATCATTTATCTCATCTATGAAAAACCTAACATTTCCATATACAACAGTGAACCGCGCGCTCTTGCCCCCGAAACAAGCATTCCGGCTCGGAGGTGTCCGGTGGCCTAGTGGATAGTGCTGCCGCCTCCCGTGCCGGAGGGGGGAGGTTCAAATACCTGTAGATTTTTGCCATTTGCAATCGGGAAATTTTCTCCGAATTAGCTTCTTTTCGTGCCGTGTGCATACAAAATGACGTGCCGATCGCGGAAATCTTGTCATTTTTGTGTTTCGACCCTCCAAAGCTGAGATATGAGCGAAAAACCGCGATTCTACAGGGCTATAGCTGGGGATGGGGAAAAGTTGGTGACTTGTACAGCGGTTGACTCACAGAAAACTGTATTCTCGACTGGTAGATCAAGAGATTGCGAGATATAATTAACAATTGTTCGAATTATGGGCGAGGAAAGACCGTTAGAACTGCTATTTTCGCGCGTTTTGTCCGAATTCACGCGGAAACCACGTGACCTTGTGACTGAGAAATTTAGCAAATTAGTGGCTGGGAAAGTTATGAAATTGTTTATTTATGTTTTATGTGTCCTAGTTGCGTAAATCTGCCTCCAGCATGTCCCTAGTAGACCCCCCAATGCTTTCGCTTACGACCATACCACGTTGAAAATACGCCATCCCGTCCGATCTGGCAAGTCAAGCAACGTTGGGCCCGGTTAGTACTTGGATCGGAGACGGCTTGGGAATCCCGGGTGCCGTAAGCTTTTTACATTTTTATTTAAAACTAGATCGAATTTCCTTAGTTTTAGCGCCCAAACAAACCAAATACTATCTGTTTTAGCGCTTAAAGGGGGCGTTTTGGCCAGCCGGCCAGACCAATATACGTACGTCTCATGAGCGTCCACCACTATCCTACCCTCTCGTTGGTTTAATTACCCAAGTTTGAGGTACTTTCTCGTTCTGACCCAATGAAAGTTGTGGTTAAGACAAATTTTGGAACGCCCTCCAGTAGGAGGGCACTAAGAATGTGTACAAAAGTAAAAACACGTGTGTCACGTGTCTCACGTGAGCAGAAAACAGGTGTTCTCTAAAAGAAACGTTGTAGTTTGCTCCACATCGGCAACAAAAGGGATGTTCATGCATGTTTAGTAGGTGTGGACCCGTGAAAATGCACGTTTTCCCACGTGAGTCACGTGAAACAAAAGTCGAACTTTTTTCCCCCATACACCTCAATTTAAGTTACACATCATAGAAAATACTTTTACAAAAGCTATTCGTACATTTTCCGATAGTTTTTCCAAATTCTCATCGAGTTTCGTGCCAGAGAACGAAATTGAAATTTGCTCCACATCTGAGGGCTACAATTGAGAATTGAGAGCTAAATCATTTATCTCATCTATGAAAAACCTAACATTTCCATATACAACAGTGAACCGCGCGCTCTTGCCCCCGAAACAAGCATTCCGGCTCGGAGGTGTCCGGTGGCCTAGTGGATAGTGCTGCCGCCTCCCGTGCCGGAGGGGGGAGGTTCAAATACCTGTAGATTTTTGCCATTTGCAATCGGGAAATTTTCTCCGAATTAGCTTCTTTTCGTGCCGTGTGCATACAAAATGACGTGCCGATCGCGGAAATCTTGTCATTTTTGTGTTTCGACCCTCCAAAGCTGAGATATGAGCGAAAAACCGCGATTCTACAGGGCTATAGCTGGGGATGGGGAAAAGTTGGTGACTTGTACAGCGGTTGACTCACAGAAAACTGTATTCTCGACTGGTAGATCAAGAGATTGCGAGATATAATTAACAATTGTTCGAATTATGGGCGAGGAAAGATCGTTAGAACTGCTATTTTCGCGCGTTTTGTCCGAATTCACGTGGAAACCACGTGACCTTGTGACTGAGAAATTTAGCAAATTAGTGGCTGGGAAAGTTATGAAATTGTTTATTTATGTTTTATGTGTCCTAGTTGCGTAAATCTGCCTCCAGCATGTCCCTAGTAGACCCCCCAATGCTTTCGCTTACGACCATACCACGTTGAAAATACGCCATCCCGTCCGATCTGGCAAGTCAAGCAACGTTGGGCCCGGTTAGTACTTGGATCGGAGACGGCTTGGGAATCCCGGGTGCCGTAAGCTTTTTACATTTTTATTTAAAACTAGATCGAATTTCCTTAGTTTTAGCGCCCAAACAAACCAAATACTATCTGTTTTAGCGCTTAAAGGGGGCGTTTTGGCCAGCCGGCCAGACCAATATACGTACGTCTCATGAGCGTCCACCACTATCCTACCCTCTCGTTGGTTTAATTACCCAAGTTTGAGGTACTTTCTCGTTCTGACCCAATGAAAGTTGTGGTTAAGACAAATTTTGGAACGCCCTCCAGTAGGAGGGCACTAAGAATGTGTACAAAAGTAAAAACACGTGTGTCACGTGTCTCACGTGAGCAGAAAACAGGTGTTCTCTAAAAGAAACGTTGTAGTTTGCTCCACATCGGCAACAAAAGGGATGTTCATGCATGTTTAGTAGGTGTGGACCCGTGAAAATGCACGTTTTCCCACGTGAGTCACGTGAAACAAAAGTCGAACTTTTTTCCCCCATACACCTCAATTTAAGTTACACATCATAGAAAATACTTTTACAAAAGCTATTCGTACATTTTCCGATAGTTTTTCCAAATTCTCATCGAGTTTCGTGCCAGAGAACGAAATTGAAATTTGCTCCACATCTGAGGGCTACAATTGAGAATTGAGAGCTAAATCATTTATCTCATCTATGAAAAACCTAACATTTCCATATACAACAGTGAACCGCGCGCTCTTGCCCCCGAAACAAGCATTCCGGCTCGGAGGTGTCCGGTGGCCTAGTGGATAGTGCTGCCGCCTCCCGTGCCGGAGGGGGGAGGTTCAAATACCTGTAGATTTTTGCCATTTGC
>OZ038433.1:45408596-45446096 GCA_964036275.1 Litoditis marina | reverse complement strand
AAGCGATTGCTTGAATGCTCGATCATGGAATAATAAAAGAGGACTTCGGTTCTATTTATTGGTTCAAGAACTGAATTAATGGTTAAGAGGGACAATTCGGGGGCATTCGTATCCCTGCGCGAGAGGTGAAATTCGTGAACCGCAGGGGGACGCCCAAAAGCGAAAGCATTTGCCAAGAATGTCTTCATTAATCAAGAACGAAAGTCAGAGGTTCGAAGGCGATTAGATACCGCCCTAGTTCTGACCGTAAACTATGCCATCTAGCGATCCGATGGGGCATCTTTGCCTCGTCGGGGAGCTTCCCGGAAACGAAAGTCTTTCGGTTCCTGGGGTAGTATGGTTGCAAAGCTGAAACTTAAAAAAATTGACGGAAGGGCACCACCAGGCATCAATTCTTGGTTGAAAACCAAAGGAATCACTTGAAATTCGAAAGCATGTCTATTTATACCTAGAAAAACAGTGGCGACTTGATATATCCTCAAAAATGTCAAATTCCCGGAATTGACGCTCCAATTATTGGCACCGTGCCAAAAATGTTGCCGGTGGTCCCCTGTATCTCAGTTGAAAACCATTGGAATCACTTGAAATTCGAATACGTGTCTATTCATACCTAGAGAAACAATGGCGACTTGCTATTTTTTCAAAAATCTCGAAATTCCAAAATTGACTCTCCAACTATTGGCACCGTGCCAAAAATGTTGCAGGTGGCCCCCTGTATCTTGGTTGAAATTGATCGGAATCGGTACAAACTTGAAAGCATGTCTATTCATACCTAGAGAAACGATGGCGACTTGATATTTCCTCAAAAATCTCGAAGTTCCAAAATTGACTCTCCAACTATTGGCACCGTGCCAAAAATGTTGCAGGTGGCCCCCTGTATCTTGGTTGAAATTCATCGGAATCGGTTCAAACTTGATAACATGTATATTTATACCTAGAGAAGCAATGGCGACGTGCTATTTCACCAGAATCTCTATTTTCATTTTCCAACTATTGGCACCGTGCCAAAAATGTTGCCGGTGGCCCCTTGTATCTCGGTTGAAATTCATCGAAATCACTTGAAATTCGAAAGCATGTCTATTCATACCTAGAAAAACAATGGCGACGTGCTATTTCACCAGAATCTCTATTTTCATTTTTCAACTATTGGCACCGTGCCAAAAATGTTGCCGGTGGCCCCCTGTATCTCGGTTGAAATTCATCGAAATCACTTGAAATTCGAAAGCATGTCTAGTCATACCTAGAGAAACGATGGCGACTTGATATTTCCTTAAAAATGTCAAATTCCCGGAATTGACGCTCCAACTATTGGCACCGTGCCAAAAATGTTGCCGGTGGCCCCCTGTATCTTGGTTGAAATTCATCGGAATCGGTTCAAACTTGATAACATGTCTATTTATACCTAGAGAAACAATGGCGACGTGCTATTTCACCAGAATCTCTATTTTCATTTTCCAACTATTGGCACCGTGCCAAAAATGTTGCCGGTGGCCCCCTGTATCTCGGTTGAAATTCATCGAAATCACTTGAAATTCGAAAGCATGTCTATTCATACCTGGAAAAACAATGGCGACTTGATGTTTCCTCAAAAATCTCGAAATTTCAAAATTGACTCTCCAACTATTGGCACCGTGCCAAAAATGTTGCCGGTGGTCCCCTGTATCTCAGTTGAAAACCATTGGAATCACTTGAAATTCGAATACGTGTCTATTCATACCTAGAGAAACAATGGCGACTTGCTATTTTTTCAAAAATCTCGAAATTCCAAAATTGACTCTCCAACTATTGGCACCGTGCCAAAAATGTTGCAGGTGGCCCCCTGTATCTTGGTTGAAATTGATCGGAATCGGTACAAACTTGAAAGCATGTCTATTCATACCTAGAGAAACGATGGCGACTTGATATTTCCTCAAAAATCTCGAAGTTCCAAAATTGACTCTCCAACTATTGGCACCGTGCTAAAAATGTTGCAGGTGGCCCCCTGTATCTTGGTTGAAATTCATCGGAATCGGTTCAAACTTGATAACATGTCTATTTATACCTAGAGAAGCAATGGCGACGTGCTATTTCACCAGAATCTCTATTTTCATTTTCCAACTATTGGCACCGTGCCAAAAATGTTGCCGGTGGCCCCTTGTATCTCGGTTGAAATTCATCGAAATCACTTGAAATTCGAAAGCATGTCTATTCATACCTAGAAAAACAATGGCGACGTGCTATTTCACCAGAATCTCTATTTTCATTTTTCAACTATTGGCACCGTGCCAAAAATGTTGCCGGTGGCCCCCTGTATCTCGGTTGAAATTCATCGAAATCACTTGAAATTCGAAAGCATGTCTATTCATACCTAGAGAAACGATGGCGACTTGATATTTCCTTAAAAATGTCAAATTCCCGGAATTGACGCTCCAACTATTGGCACCGTGCCAAAAATGTTGCCGGTGGCCCCCTGTATCTTGGTTGAAATTCATCGGAATCGGTTCAAACTTGATAACATGTCTATTTATACCTAGAGAAACAATGGCGACGTGCTATTTCACCAGAATCTCTATTTTCATTTTCCAACTATTGGCACCGTGCCAAAAATGTTGCCGGTGGCCCCCTGTATCTCGGTTGAAATTCATCGAAATCACTTGAAATTCGAAAGCATGTCTATTCATACCTGGAAAAACAATGGCGACTTGATGTTTCCTCAAAAATCTCGAAATTTCAAAATTGACTCTCCAACTATTGGCACCGTGCCAAAAATGTTGCCGGTGGTCCCCTGTATCTCAGTTGAAAACCATTGGAATCACTTGAAATTCGAATACGTGTCTATTCATACCTAGAGAAACAATGGCGACTTGCTATTTTTTCAAAAATCTCGAAATTCCAAAATTGACTCTCCAACTATTGGCACCGTGCCAAAAATGTTGCAGGTGGCCCCCTGTATCTTGGTTGAAATTGATCGGAATCGGTACAAACTTGAAAGCATGTCTATTCATACCTAGAGAAACGATGGCGACTTGATATTTCCTCAAAAATCTCGAAGTTCCAAAATTGACTCTCCAACTATTGGCACCGTGCTAAAAATGTTGCAGGTGGCCCCCTGTATCTTGGTTGAAATTCATCGGAATCGGTTCAAACTTGATGACATGTCTATTTATACCTAGAGAAGCAATGGCGACGTGCTATTTCACCAGAATCTCTATTTTCATTTTCCAACTATTGGCACCGTGCCAAAAATGTTGCCGGTGGCCCCTTGTATCTCGGTTGAAATTCATCGAAATCACTTGAAATTCGAAAGCATGTCTATTCATACCTAGAAAAACAATGGCGACGTGCTATTTCACCAGAATCTCTATTTTCATTTTTCAACTATTGGCACCGTGCCAAAAATGTTGCCGGTGGCCCCCTGTATCTCGGTTGAAATTCATCGAAATCACTTGAAATTCGAAAGCATGTCTATTCATACCTAGAGAAACGATGGCGACTTGATATTTCCTTAAAAATGTCAAATTCCCGGAATTGACGCTCCAACTATTGGCACCGTGCCAAAAATGTTGCCGGTGGCCCCCTGTATCTTGGTTGAAATTCATCGGAATCGGTTCAAACTTGATAACATGTCTATTTATACCTAGAGAAACAATGGCGACGTGCTATTTCACCAGAATCTCTATTTTCATTTTCCAACTATTGGCACCGTGCCAAAAATGTTGCCGGTGGCCCCCTGTATCTCGGTTGAAATTCATCGAAATCACTTGAAATTCGAAAGCATGTCTATTCATACCTGGAAAAACAATGGCGACTTGATGTTTCCTCAAAAATCTCGAAATTTCAAAATTGACTCTCCAACTATTGGCACCGTGCCAAAAATGTTGCCGGTGGTCCCCTGTATCTCAGTTGAAAACCATTGGAATCACTTGAAATTCGAATACGTGTCTATTCATACCTAGAGAAACAATGGCGACTTGCTATTTTTTTCAAAAATCTCGAAATTCCAAAGTTGACTCTCCAACTATTGGCACCGTGCCAAAAATGTTGCAGGTGGCCCCCTGTATCTTGGTTGAAATTGATCGGAATCGGTACAAACTTGATAACAAGTCTATTTAGACCTAGAGAAACAATGGCGACGTGCTATTTTACCAGAATCTCTATTTTCATTTTCAACTATTGGCACCGTGCCAAAAATGTTGCCGGTGGCCCCCTGTATCTTGGTTGAAATTCATCGGAATCGGTTCAAACTTGATAACATGTCTATTTATACCTAGAGAAACAATGGCGACGTGCTATTTCACCAGAATCTCTATTTTCATTTTCCAACTATTGGCACCGTGCCAAAAATGTTGCCGGTGGCCCCCTGTATCTCGGTTGAAATTCATCGAAATCACTTGAAATTCGAAAGCATGTCTATTCATACCTAGAAAAACAATGGCGACTTGATGTTTCCTCAAAAATCTCGAAATTCCAAAATTGACTCTCCAACTATTGGCACCGTGCCAAAAATGTCGCAGGTGGCTTCCTGTATCTCAGTTGAAAACCATCGGAATCACTTGAAATTCGAATACGTGTCTATTCATACCTAGAAAAACAATGGCGACTTGATGTTTCCTCAAAAATCTCGAAATTCCAAAATTGACTCTCCAACTATTGGCACCGTGCCAAAAATGTTGCAGGTAGCCCCCTGTATCTCGGTTGAAATTGATCGGAATCGGTACAAACTTGATAACAAGTCTATTTAGACCTAGAGAAACAATGGCGACCTGCTATTTTACCAGAATCTCTATTTTCATTTTTCAACTATTGGCACCGTGCCAAAAATGTTGCAGGTGGCCCCCTGTATCTCGGTTGAAATTTATCGGAATCACTTATTATTTGATAGCATGACTATTTATACCTAGGGAAACAATGGCGACTTGATATTTCCTCAAAAATGTCAAATTCCCGGAATTTACGCTCCAATTATTGGCACTGTGCCAAAAATGTTGCAGGTGGCCCCCTGTATCTTGGTTGAATTTCATCGGAATCGGCTCAAACTTGAAAGCATGACTATTTATACCTAGAGAAACAATGGCGACGTGTTGTTTTACCGGAATCTCTATTTTCATTTTTCAATTATTGGCACCGTGCCAAAAATGTTGCCGGTGGTCCCCTGTATCTCGGTTGAAATTCATCGAAATCACTTGAAATTCGAAAGCATGTCTATTCATACCTAGAGAAACAATGGCGACTTGATATTTCCTCAAAAATGTCAAATTCCCGGAATTGACGCTCCAACTATTGGCACCGTGCCAAAAATGTTGCCGGTGGCCCCCTGTATCTCGGTTGAAATTCATCGGAATTGGTTCAAATTTGATTACTTGTCTATTTATACCTAGAGAAACAATGGCGACTTGCTATTTTTTCAAAAATCTCGAAATTCCAAAATTGACTCTCCAACTATTGGCACCGTGCCAAAAATGTTGCAGGTGGCCCCCTGTATCTTGGTTTAAAACCATCGGAATCACTTGAAATTCGAAAGCATGTCTATTCATACCTAGAGAAACGATAGCGACTTGATATTTTTTCAAAAATGTCAAATTCCCGGAATTGACGCCCCAACTATTGGCACCGTGCCAAAAACGTTGCAGGTGGCCCCCTGTATCTCGGTTGAAATTCATCGAAATCACTTGAAATTCGAAAGCATGTCTATTCATACCTAGAGAAACAATGGCAACTTGATATTTCCTCAAAAATGTCAAATTCCCGGAATTGACGCTCCAACTATTGGCACCGTGCCAAAAATGTTGCCGGTGGCCCCCTGTATCTCGGTTGAAATTCATCGAAATCACTTGAAATTCGAAAGCATGTCTATTCATACCTAGAAAAACAATGGCGACTTGATGTTTCCTCAAAAATCTCGAAATTCCAAAATTGACTCTCCAACTATTGGCACCGTGCCAAAAATGTTGCCGGTGGCCCCCTGTATCTTGGTTGAATTTCATCGGAATCGGCTCAAACTTGAAAGCATGACTATTTATACCTAGAGAAACAATGGCGACGTGTTGTTTTACCGGAATCTCTATTTTCATTTTTCAATTATTGGCACCGTGCCAAAAATGTTGCCGGTGGTCCCCTGTATCTCGGTTGAAATTCATCGGAATTGGTTCAAATTTGATTACTTGTCTATTTATACCTAGAGAAACAATGGCGACTTGCTATTTTTTCAAAAATCTCGAAATTCCAAAATTGACTCTCCAACTATTGGCACCGTGCCAAAAATGTTGCAGGTGGCCCCCTGTATCTTGGTTTAAAACCATCGGAATCACTTGAAATTCGAAAGCATGTCTATTCATACCTAGAGAAACGATGGCGACTTGATATTTTCTCAAAAATGTCAAATTCCCGGAATTGACGCTCCAACTATTGGCACCGTGCCAAAAACGTTGCAGGTGGCCCCCTGTATCTCGGTTGAAATTCATCGAAATCACTTGAAATTCGAAAGCATGTCTATTCATACCTAGAGAAACAATGGCGACTTGATATTTCCTCAAAAATGTCAAATTCCCGGAAGTGACGCTCCAACTATTGGCACCGTGCCAAAAATGTTGCCGGTGGCCCCCTGTATCTCGGTTGAAATTCATCGAAATCACTTGAAATTCGAAAGCATGTCTATTCATACCTAGAAAAACAATGGCGACTTGAGGTTTCCTCAAAAATCTCGAAATTCCAAAATTGACTCTCCAACTATTGGCACCGTGCCAAAAATGTTGCAGGTGGCCCCCTGTATCTCGGTTGAAATTGATCGGAATCGGTACAAACTTGATAACAAGTCTATTTAGACCTAGAGAAACAATGGCGACGTGCTATTTCACCAGAATCTCTATTTTCATTTTTCAACTATTGGCACCGTGCCAAAAATGTTGCAGGTGGCCCCCTGTATCTTGGTTGAATTTCATCGGAATCGGCTCAAACTTGAAAGCATGACTATTTATACCTAGAGAAACAATGGCGACGTGTTGTTTTACCGGAATCTCTATTTTCATTTTTCAATTATTGGCACCGTGCCAAAAATGTTGCCGGTGGTCCCCTGTATCTCGGTTGAAATTCATCGAAATCACTTGAAATTCGAAAGCATGTCTATTCATACCTAGAGAAACAATGGCGACTTGATATTTCCTCAAAAATGTCAAATTCCCGGAATTGACGCTCCAACTATTGGCACCGTGCCAAAAATGTTGCCGGTGGCCCCCTGTATCTCAGTTGAAATTCATCGGAATTGGTTCAAATTTGATTACTTGTCTATTTATACCTAGAGAAACAATGGCGACTTGCTATTTTTTCAAAAATCTCGAAATTCCAAAATTGACTCTCCAACTATTGGCACCGTGCCAAAAATGTTGCAGGTGGCCCCCTGTACCTCGGTTTAAAACCATCGGAATCACTTGAAATTCGAAAGCATGTCTATTCATACCTAGAGAAACGATGGCGACTTGATATTTTTTCAAAAATGTCAAATTCCCGGAATTGACGCTCCAACTATTGGCACCGTGCCAAAAACGTTGCAGGTGGCCCCCTGTATCTCGGTTGAAATTCATCGAAATCACTTGAAATTCGGAAGCATGTCTATTCATACCTAGAGAAACGATGGCGACTTGATATTTTTTTCAATAATGTCAAATTCCCGGAATTGACGCTCCAACTATTGGCACCGTGCCAAAAATGTTGCCGGTGGTCCCCTGTATCTCGGTTGAAATTCATCGAAATCACTTGAAATTCGAAAGCATGTCTATTCATACCTAGAGAAACAATGGCGACTTGATATTTCCTCAAAAATGTCAAATTCCCGGAATTGACGCTCCAACTATTGGCACCGTGCCAAAAATGTTGCCGGTGGCCCCCTGTATCTCGGTTGAAATTCATCGGAATTGGTTCAAATTTGATTACTTGTCTATTTATACCTAGAGAAACAATGGCGACTTGCTATTTTTTCAAAAATCTCGAAATTCCAAAATTGACTCTCCAACTATTGGCACCGTGCCAAAAATGTTGCAGGTGGCCCCCTGTATCTTGGTTTAAAACCATCGGAATCACTTGAAATTCGAAAGCATGTCTATTCATACCTAGAAAAACGATGGCGACTTGATATTTTCTCAAAAATGTCAAATTCCCGGAATTGACGCTCCAACTATTGGCACCGTGCCAAAAACGTTGCAGGTGGCCCCCTGTATCTCGGTTGAAATTCATCGAAATCACTTGAAATTCGAAAGCATGTCTATTCATACCTAGAGAAACAATGGCGACTTGATATTTCCTCAAAAATGTCAAATTCCCGGAATTGACGCTCCAACTATTGGCACCGTGCCAAAAATGTTGCCGGTGGCCCCCTGTATCTCGGTTGAAATTCATCGAAATCACTTGAAATTCGAAAGCATGTCTATTCATACCTAGAAAAACAATGGCGACTTGATGTTTCCTCAAAAATCTCGAAATTCCAAAATTGACTCTCCAACTATTGGCACCGTGCCAAAAATGTTGCAGGTGGCCCCCTGTATCTTGGTTGAATTTCATCGGAATCGGCTCAAACTTGAAAGCATGACTATTTATACCTAGAGAAACAATGGCGACGTGTTGTTTTACCGGAATCTCTATTTTCATTTTTCAATTATTGGCACCGTGCCAAAAATGTTGCCGGTGGTCCCCTGTATCTCGGTTGAAATTCATCGAAATCACTTGAAATTCGAAAGCATGTCTATTCATACCTAGAGAAACAATGGCGACTTGATATTTCCTCAAAAATGTCAAATTCCCGGAATTGACGCTCCAACTATTGGCACCGTGCCAAAAATGTTGCCGGTGGCCCCCTGTATCTCGGTTGAAATTCATCGGAATTGGTTCAAATTTGATTACTTGTCTATTTATACCTAGAGAAACAATGGCGACTTGCTATTTTTTCAAAAATCTCGAAATTCCAAAATTGACTCTCCAACTATTGGCACCGTGCCAAAAATGTTGCAGGTGGCCCCCTGTATCTTGGTTTAAAACCATCGGAATCACTTGAAATTCGAAAGCATGTCTATTCATACCTAGAGAAACGATGGCGACTTGATATTTTCTCAAAAATGTCAAATTCCCGGAATTGACGCTCCAACTATTGGCACCGTGCCAAAAACGTTGCAGGTGGCCCCCTGTATCTCGGTTGAAATTCATCGAAATCACTTGAAATTCGAAAGCATGTCTATTCATACCTAGAGAAACAATGGCGACTTGATATTTCCTCAAAAATGTCAAATTCCCGGAAGTGACGCTCCAACTATTGGCACCGTGCCAAAAATGTTGCCGGTGGCCCCCTGTATCTCGGTTGAAATTCATCGAAATCACTTGAAATTCGAAAGCATGTCTATTCATACCTAGAAAAACAATGGCGACTTGAGGTTTCCTCAAAAATCTCGAAATTCCAAAATTGACTCTCCAACTATTGGCACCGTGCCAAAAATGTTGCAGGTGGCCCCCTGTATCTCGGTTGAAATTGATCGGAATCGGTACAAACTTGATAACAAGTCTATTTAGACCTAGAGAAACAATGGCGACGTGCTATTTCACCAGAATCTCTATTTTCATTTTTCAACTATTGGCACCGTGCCAAAAATGTTGCAGGTGGCCCCCTGTATCTCGGTTGAAATTTATCGGAATCACTTATTATTTGATAGCATGACTATTTATACCTAGGGAAACAATGGCGACTTGATATTTCCTCAAAAATGTCAAATTCCCGGAATTTACGCTCCAATTATTGGCACCGTGCCAAAAATGTTGCAGGTGGCCCCCTGTATCTTGGTTGAATTTCATCGGAATCGGCTCAAACTTGAAAGCATGACTATTTATACCTAGAGAAACAATGGCGACGTGTTGTTTTACCGGAATCTCTATTTTCATTTTTCAATTATTGGCACCGTGCCAAAAATGTTGCCGGTGGTCCCCTGTATCTCGGTTGAAATTCATCGAAATCACTTGAAATTCGAAAGCATGTCTATTCATACCTAGAGAAACAATGGCGACTTGATATTTCCTCAAAAATGTCAAATTCCCGGAATTGACGCTCCAACTATTGGCACCGTGCCAAAAATGTTGCCGGTGGCCCCCTGTATCTCAGTTGAAATTCATCGGAATTGGTTCAAATTTGATTACTTGTCTATTTATACCTAGAGAAACAATGGCGACTTGCTATTTTTTCAAAAATCTCGAAATTCCAAAATTGACTCTCCAACTATTGGCACCGTGCCAAAAATGTTGCAGGTGGCCCCCTGTATCTTGGTTTAAAACCATCGGAATCACTTGAAATTCGAAAGCATGTCTATTCATACCTAGAGAAACGATGGCGACTTGATATTTTCTCAAAAATGTCAAATTCCCGGAATTGACGCTCCAACTATTGGCACCGTGCCAAAAACGTTGCAGGTGGCCCCCTGTATCTCGGTTGAAATTCATCGAAATCACTTGAAATTCGAAAGCATGTCTATTCATACCTAGAGAAACAATGGCGACTTGATATTTCCTCAAAAATGTCAAATTCCCGGAAGTGACGCTCCAACTATTGGCACCGTGCCAAAAATGTTGCCGGTGGCCCCCTGTATCTCGGTTGAAATTCATCGAAATCACTTGAAATTCGAAAGCATGTCTATTCATACCTAGAAAAACAATGGCGACTTGAGGTTTCCTCAAAAATCTCGAAATTCCAAAATTGACTCTCCAACTATTGGCACCGTGCCAAAAATGTTGCAGGTGGCCCCCTGTATCTCGGTTGAAATTGATCGGAATCGGTACAAACTTGATAACAAGTCTATTTAGACCTAGAGAAACAATGGCGACGTGCTATTTCACCAGAATCTCTATTTTCATTTTTCAACTATTGGCACCGTGCCAAAAATGTTGCAGGTGGCCCCCTGTATCTCGGTTGAAATTTATCGGAATCACTTATTATTTGATAGCATGACTATTTATACCTAGGGAAACAATGGCGACTTGATATTTCCTCAAAAATGTCAAATTCCCGGAATTTACGCTCCAATTATTGGCACCGTGCCAAAAATGTTGCAGGTGGCCCCCTGTATCTTGGTTGAATTTCATCGGAATCGGCTCAAACTTGAAAGCATGACTATTTATACCTAGAGAAACAATGGCGACGTGTTGTTTTACCGGAATCTCTATTTTCATTTTTCAATTATTGGCACCGTGCCAAAAATGTTGCCGGTGGTCCCCTGTATCTCGGTTGAAATTCATCGAAATCACTTGAAATTCGAAAGCATGTCTATTCATACCTAGAGAAACAATGGCGACTTGATATTTCCTCAAAAATGTCAAATTCCCGGAATTGACGCTCCAACTATTGGCACCGTGCCAAAAATGTTGCCGGTGGCCCCCTGTATCTCAGTTGAAATTCATCGGAATTGGTTCAAATTTGATTACTTGTCTATTTATACCTAGAGAAACAATGGCGACTTGCTATTTTTTCAAAAATCTCGAAATTCCAAAATTGACTCTCCAACTATTGGCACCGTGCCAAAAATGTTGCAGGTGGCCCCCTGTACCTCGGTTTAAAACCATCGGAATCACTTGAAATTCGAAAGCATGTCTATTCATACCTAGAGAAACGATGGCGACTTGATATTTTTTCAAAAATGTCAAATTCCCGGAATTGACGCTCCAACTATTGGCACCGTGCCAAAAACGTTGCAGGTGGCCCCCTGTATCTCGGTTGAAATTCATCGAAATCACTTGAAATTCGGAAGCATGTCTATTCATACCTAGAGAAACGATGGCGACTTGATATTTTTTTCAATAATGTCAAATTCCCGGAATTGACGCTCCAACTATTGGCACCGTGCCAAAAACGTTGCAGGTGGCCCCCTGTATCTCGGTTGAAATTCATCGAAATCACTTGAAATTCGGAAGCATGTCTATTCATACCTAGAGAAACGATGGCGACTTGATATTTTTTTCAATAATGTCAAATTCCCGGAATTGACGCTCCAACTATTGGCACCGTGCCAAAAACGTTGCAGGTGGCCCCCTGTATCTCGGTTGAAATTCATCGAAATCACTTGAAATTCGAAAGCATGACTATTTATACCTAGAGAAACAATGGCGACGTGTTGTTTTACCGGAATCTCTATTTTCATTTTTCAATTATTGGCACCGTGCCAAAAATGTTGCCGGTGGCCCCCTGTATCTCGGTTGAAATTCATCGGAATTGGTTCAAATTTGATTACTTGTCTATTTATACCTAGAGAAACAATGGCGACTTGCTATTTTTTCAAAAATCTCGAAATTCCAAAATTGACTCTCCAACTATTGGCACCGTGCCAAAAATGTTGCAGGTGGCCCCCTGTACCTCGGTTTAAAACCATCGGAATCACTTGAAATTCGAAAGCATGTCTATTCATACCTAGAGAAACGATGGCGACTTGATATTTTTTCAAAAATGTCAAATTCCCGGAATTGACGCTCCAACTATTGGCACCGTGCCAAAAACGTTGCAGGTGGCCCCCTGTATCTCGGTTGAAATTCATCGAAATCACTTGAAATTCGGAAGCATGTCTATTCATACCTAGAGAAACGATGGCGACTTGATATTTTTTTCAATAATGTCAAATTCCCGGAATTGACGCTCCAACTATTGGCACCGTGCCAAAAATGTTGCCGGTGGTCCCCTGTATCTCGGTTGAAATTCATCGAAATCACTTGAAATTCGAAAGCATGTCTATTCATACCTAGAGAAACAATGGCGACTTGATATTTCCTCAAAAATGTCAAATTCCCGGAATTGACGCTCCAACTATTGGCACCGTGCCAAAAATGTTGCCGGTGGCCCCCTGTATCTCGGTTGAAATTCATCGGAATTGGTTCAAATTTGATTACTTGTCTATTTATACCTAGAGAAACAATGGCGACTTGCTATTTTTTCAAAAATCTCGAAATTCCAAAATTGACTCTCCAACTATTGGCACCGTGCCAAAAATGTTGCAGGTGGCCCCCTGTATCTTGGTTTAAAACCATCGGAATCACTTGAAATTCGAAAGCATGTCTATTCATACCTAGAAAAACGATGGCGACTTGATATTTTCTCAAAAATGTCAAATTCCCGGAATTGACGCTCCAACTATTGGCACCGTGCCAAAAACGTTGCAGGTGGCCCCCTGTATCTCGGTTGAAATTCATCGAAATCACTTGAAATTCGAAAGCATGTCTATTCATACCTAGAGAAACAATGGCGACTTGATATTTCCTCAAAAATGTCAAATTCCCGGAATTGACGCTCCAACTATTGGCACCGTGCCAAAAATGTTGCCGGTGGCCCCCTGTATCTCGGTTGAAATTCATCGAAATCACTTGAAATTCGAAAGCATGTCTATTCATACCTAGAAAAACAATGGCGACTTGATGTTTCCTCAAAAATCTCGAAATTCCAAAATTGACTCTCCAACTATTGGCACCGTGCCAAAAATGTTGCAGGTGGCCCCCTGTATCTTGGTTGAATTTCATCGGAATCGGCTCAAACTTGAAAGCATGACTATTTATACCTAGAGAAACAATGGCGACGTGTTGTTTTACCGGAATCTCTATTTTCATTTTTCAATTATTGGCACCGTGCCAAAAATGTTGCCGGTGGTCCCCTGTATCTCGGTTGAAATTCATCGAAATCACTTGAAATTCGAAAGCATGTCTATTCATACCTAGAGAAACAATGGCGACTTGATATTTCCTCAAAAATGTCAAATTCCCGGAATTGACGCTCCAACTATTGGCACCGTGCCAAAAATGTTGCCGGTGGCCCCCTGTATCTCGGTTGAAATTCATCGGAATTGGTTCAAATTTGATTACTTGTCTATTTATACCTAGAGAAACAATGGCGACTTGCTATTTTTTCAAAAATCTCGAAATTCCAAAATTGACTCTCCAACTATTGGCACCGTGCCAAAAATGTTGCAGGTGGCCCCCTGTATCTTGGTTTAAAACCATCGGAATCACTTGAAATTCGAAAGCATGTCTATTCATACCTAGAGAAACAATGGCGACTTGATATTTCCTCAAAAATGTCAAATTCCCGGAATTGACGCTCCAACTATTGGCACCGTGCCAAAAATGTTGCCGGTGGCCCCCTGTATCTCGGTTGAAATTCATCGGAATTGGTTCAAATTTGATTACTTGTCTATTTATACCTAGAGAAACAATGGCGACTTGCTATTTTTTCAAAAATCTCGAAATTCCAAAATTGACTCTCCAACTATTGGCACCGTGCCAAAAATGTTGCAGGTGGCCCCCTGTATCTTGGTTTAAAACCATCGGAATCACTTGAAATTCGAAAGCATGTCTATTCATACCTAGAGAAACGATGGCGACTTGATATTTTCTCAAAAATGTCAAATTCCCGGAATTGACGCTCCAACTATTGGCACCGTGCCAAAAACGTTGCAGGTGGCCCCCTGTATCTCGGTTGAAATTCATCGAAATCACTTGAAATTCGAAAGCATGTCTATTCATACCTAGAGAAACAATGGCGACTTGATATTTCCTCAAAAATGTCAAATTCCCGGAAGTGACGCTCCAACTATTGGCACCGTGCCAAAAATGTTGCCGGTGGCCCCCTGTATCTCGGTTGAAATTCATCGAAATCACTTGAAATTCGAAAGCATGTCTATTCATACCTAGAAAAACAATGGCGACTTGAGGTTTCCTCAAAAATCTCGAAATTCCAAAATTGACTCTCCAACTATTGGCACCGTGCCAAAAATGTTGCAGGTGGCCCCCTGTATCTCGGTTGAAATTGATCGGAATCGGTACAAACTTGATAACAAGTCTATTTAGACCTAGAGAAACAATGGCGACGTGCTATTTCACCAGAATCTCTATTTTCATTTTTCAACTATTGGCACCGTGCCAAAAATGTTGCAGGTGGCCCCCTGTATCTCGGTTGAAATTTATCGGAATCACTTATTATTTGATAGCATGACTATTTATACCTAGGGAAACAATGGCGACTTGATATTTCCTCAAAAATGTCAAATTCCCGGAATTTACGCTCCAATTATTGGCACCGTGCCAAAAATGTTGCAGGTGGCCCCCTGTATCTTGGTTGAATTTCATCGGAATCGGCTCAAACTTGAAAGCATGACTATTTATACCTAGAGAAACAATGGCGACGTGTTGTTTTACCGGAATCTCTATTTTCATTTTTCAATTATTGGCACCGTGCCAAAAATGTTGCCGGTGGTCCCCTGTATCTCGGTTGAAATTCATCGAAATCACTTGAAATTCGAAAGCATGTCTATTCATACCTAGAGAAACAATGGCGACTTGATATTTCCTCAAAAATGTCAAATTCCCGGAATTGACGCTCCAACTATTGGCACCGTGCCAAAAATGTTGCCGGTGGCCCTGTATCTCAGTTGAAATTCATCGGAATTGGTTCAAATTTGATTACTTGTCTATTTATACCTAGAGAAACAATGGCGACTTGCTATTTTTTCAAAAATCTCGAAATTCCAAAATTGACTCTCCAACTATTGGCACCGTGCCAAAAACGTTGCAGGTGGCCCCCTGTATCTCGGTTGAAATTCATCGAAATCACTTGAAATTCGGAAGCATGTCTATTCATACCTAGAGAAACGATGGCGACTTGATATTTTTTTCAATAATGTCAAATTCCCGGAATTGACGCTCCAACTATTGGCACCGTGCCAAAAACGTTGCAGGTGGCCCCCTGTATCTCGGTTGAAATTCATCGAAATCACTTGAAATTCGGAAGCATGTCTATTCATACCTAGAGAAACGATGGCGACTTGATATTTTTTTCAATAATGTCAAATTCCCGGAATTGACGCTCCAACTATTGGCACCGTGCCAAAAACGTTGCAGGTGGCCCCCTGTATCTCGGTTGAAATTCATCGAAATCACTTGAAATTCGAAAGCATGACTATTTATACCTAGAGAAACAATGGCGACGTGTTGTTTTACCGGAATCTCTATTTTCATTTTTCAATTATTGGCACCGTGCCAAAAATGTTGCCGGTGGCCCCCTGTATCTCGGTTGAAATTCATCGGAATTGGTTCAAATTTGATTACTTGTCTATTTATACCTAGAGAAACAATGGCGACTTGCTATTTTTTCAAAAATCTCGAAATTCCAAAATTGACTCTCCAACTATTGGCACCGTGCCAAAAATGTTGCAGGTGGCCCCCTGTATCTTGGTTTAAAACCATCGGAATCACTTGAAATTCGAAAGCATGTCTATTCATACCTAGAGAAACGATGGCGACTTGATATTTTCTCAAAAATGTCAAATTCCCGGAATTGACGCTCCAACTATTGGCACCGTGCCAAAAACGTTGCAGGTGGCCCCCTGTATCTCGGTTGAAATTCATCGAAATCACTTGAAATTCGAAAGCATGTCTATTCATACCTAGAGAAACAATGGCGACTTGATATTTCCTCAAAAATGTCAAATTCCCGGAATTGACGCTCCAACTATTGGCACCGTGCCAAAAATGTTGCCTGTGGCCCCCTGTATCTCGGTTGAAATTCATCGAAATCACTTGAAATTCGAAAGCATGTCTATTCATACCTAGAAAAACAATGGCGACTTGATGTTTCCTCAAAAATCTCGAAATTCCAAAATTGACTCTCCAACTATTGGCACCGTGCCAAAAATGTTGCCGGTGGCCCCCTGTATCTCGGTTGAAATTCATCGAAATCACTTGAAATTCGAAAGCATGTCTATTCATACCTAGAAAAACAATGGCGACTTGATGTTTCCTCAAAAATCTCGAAATTCCAAAATTGACTCTCCAACTATTGGCACCGTGCCAAAAATGTTGCCGGTGGCCCCCTGTATCTCGGTTGAAATTCATCGGAATTGGTTCAAATTTGATTACTTGTCTATTTATACCTAGAGAAACAATGGCGACTTGCTATTTTTTCAAAAATCTCGAAATTCCAAAATTGACTCTCCAACTATTGGCACCGTGCCAAAAATGTTGCAGGTGGCCCCCTGTATCTTGGTTTAAAACCATCGGAATCACTTGAAATTCGAAAGCATGTCTATTCATACCTAGAGAAACGATGGCGACTTGATATTTTCTCAAAAATGTCAAATTCCCGGAATTGACGCTCCAACTATTGGCACCGTGCCAAAAACGTTGCAGGTGGCCCCCTGTATCTCGGTTGAAATTCATCGAAATCACTTGAAATTCGAAAGCATGTCTATTCATACCTAGAGAAACAATGGCGACTTGATATTTCCTCAAAAATGTCAAATTCCCGGAATTGACGCTCCAACTATTGGCACCGTGCCAAAAATGTTGCCTGTGGCCCCCTGTATCTCGGTTGAAATTCATCGAAATCACTTGAAATTCGAAAGCATGTCTATTCATACCTAGAAAAACAATGGCGACTTGATGTTTCCTCAAAAATCTCGAAATTCCAAAATTGACTCTCCAACTATTGGCACCGTGCCAAAAATGTTGCCGGTGGCCCCCTGTATCTCGGTTGAAATTCATCGAAATCACTTGAAATTCGAAAGCATGTCTATTCATACCTAGAAAAACAATGGCGACTTGATGTTTCCTCAAAAATCTCGAAATTCCAAAATTGACTCTCCAACTATTGGCACCGTGCCAAAAATGTTGCAGGTGGCCCCCTGTATCTCGGTTGAAATTCATCGAAATCGCTTGAAATTCGAAAGCATGTCTATTCATACCTAGAGAAACAATGGCGACGTGCTATTTCACCAGAATCTCTATTTTCATTTTTCAACTATTGGCACCGTGCCAAAAATGTTGCAGGTGGCCCCCTGTATCTTGGTTGAAATTCATCGGAATTGGTTCAAATTTGATTACTTGTCTATTTATACCTAGAGAAACAATGGCGACTTGATATTTTCTCAAAAATGTCAAATTCCCGGAATTGACGCTCCAACTATTGGCACCGTGCCAAAAACGTTGCAGGTGGCCCCCTGTATCTCGGTTGAAATTCATCGAAATCACTTGAAATTCGAAAGCATGTCTATTCATACCTAGAGAAACAATGGCGACTTGCTATTTTTTCAAAAATCTCGAAATTCCAAAATTGACTCTCCAACTATTGGCACCGTGCCAAAAATGTTGCAGGTGGCCCCCTGTATCTTGGTTTAAAACCATCGGAATCACTTGAAATTCGAAAGCATGTCTATTCATACCTAGAGAAACGATGGCGACTTGATATTTTCTCAAAAATGTCAAATTCCCGGAATTGACGCTCCAACTATTGGCACCGTGCCAAAAACGTTGCAGGTGGCCCCCTGTATCTCGGTTGAAATTCATCGAAATCACTTGAAATTCGAAAGCATGTCTATTCATACCTAGAGAAACAATGGCGACTTGATATTTCCTCAAAAATGTCAAATTCCCGGAATTGACGCTCCAACTATTGGCACCGTGCCAAAAATGTTGCCTGTGGCCCCCTGTATCTCGGTTGAAATTCATCGAAATCACTTGAAATTCGAAAGCATGTCTATTCATACCTAGAAAAACAATGGCGACTTGATGTTTCCTCAAAAATCTCGAAATTCCAAAATTGACTCTCCAACTATTGGCACCGTGCCAAAAATGTTGCCGGTGGCCCCCTGTATCTCGGTTGAAATTCATCGAAATCACTTGAAATTCGAAAGCATGTCTATTCATACCTAGAAAAACAATGGCGACTTGATGTTTCCTCAAAAATCTCGAAATTCCAAAATTGACTCTCCAACTATTGGCACCGTGCCAAAAATGTTGCAGGTGGCCCCCTGTATCTCGGTTGAAATTCATCGAAATCGCTTGAAATTCGAAAGCATGTCTATTCATACCTAGAGAAACAATGGCGACGTGCTATTTCACCAGAATCTCTATTTTCATTTTTCAACTATTGGCACCGTGCCAAAAATGTTGCAGGTGGCCCCCTGTATCTTGGTTGAAATTCATCGGAATTGGTTCAAATTTGATTACTTGTCTATTTATACCTAGAGAAACAATGGCGACTTGCTATTTTTTCAAAAATCTCGAAATTCCAAAATTGACTCTCCAACTATTGGCACCGTGCCAAAAATGTTGCAGGTGGCCCCCTGTATCTTGGTTTAAAACCATCGGAATCACTTGAAATTCGAAAGCATGTCTATTCATACCTAGAGAAACGATGGCGACTTGATATTTTCTCAAAAATGTCAAATTCCCGGAATTGACGCTCCAACTATTGGCACCGTGCCAAAAACGTTGCAGGTGGCCCCCTGTATCTCGGTTGAAATTCATCGAAATCACTTGAAATTCGAAAGCATGTCTATTCATACTTAGAGAAACAATGGCGACTTGATATCTCCTCAAAAATGTCAAATTCCCGGAATTGACGCTCCAACTATTGGCACCGTGCCAAAAATGTTGCCGGTGGCCCCCTGTATCTCGGTTGAAATTCATCGAAATCACTTGAAATTCGAAAGCATGTCTATTCATACCTAGAAAAACAATGGCGACTTGATGTTTCCTCAAAAATCTCGAAATTCCAAAATTGACTCTCCAACTATTGGCTCCGTGCCAAAAATGTTGCCGGTGGCCCCCTGTATCTCGGTTGAAATTCATCGAAATCACTTGAAATTCGAAAGCATGTCTATTCATACCTAGAAAAACAATGGCGACTTGATGTTTCCTCAAAAATCTCGAAATTCCAAAATTGACTCTCCAACTATTGGCACCGTGCCAAAAATGTTGCAGGTGGCCCCCTGTATCTCGGTTGAAATTCATCGAAATCGCTTGAAATTCGAAAGCATGTCTATTCATACCTAGAGAAACAATGGCGACGTGCTATTTCACCAGAATCTCTATTTTCATTTTTCAACTATTGGCACCGTGCCAAAAATGTTGCAGGTGGCCCCCTGTATCTTGGTTGAAAACCATCGGAACCACTTGAAATTCGAATACGTGTCTATTTATACCTAGGGAAACAATGGCGACTTGATATTTCCTCAAAAATGTCAAATTCCCGGAATTGACTCTCCAACTATTGGCACCGTGCCAAAAATGTTGCCGGTGGTCCCCTGTATCTTGGTTGAAATTCATCGGAATCGGTTCAAACTTGATAACATGTCTATTTATACCTAGAGAAACAATGGCGACGTGCTATTTCACCAGAATCTCTATTTTTATTTTCCAACTTTTGGCACCGTGCCAAAAATGTTGCCGGTGGCCCCCTGTATCTCGGTTTAAATTCATCGAAATCACTTGAAATTCGAAAGCATGTCTATTCATACCTAGAGAAACAATGGCGACTTGATGTTTCCTCAAAAATCTCGAAATTCCAAAATTGACTCTCCAACTATTGGCACCGTGCCAAAAATGTTGCAGGTGGCCCCCTGTATCTTGGTTGAAATTGATCGGAATCGGTACAAACTTGATAACAAGTCTATTTAGACCTAGAGAAACAATGGCGACGTGCTATTTTATCAGAATCTCTATTTTCATTTTTCAACTATTGGCACCGTGCCAAAAATGTTGCCGGTGGCCCCCTGTATCTTGGTTGAAATTCATCGGAATTGGTTCAAATTTGATTACTTGTCTATTTATACCTAGAGAAACAATGGCAACTTTCTATTTCCTCAAAAATCTCGAAGTTCTAAAATTGACTCTCCAACTATTGGCACCGTGCCAAAAATGTTGCCGGTGGCCCCCTGTATCTCGGTTGAAATTCATCGAAATCACTTGAAATTCGAAAGCATGTCTATTCATACCTAGAAAAACAATGGCGACTTGATGTTTCCTCAAAAATCTCGAAATTCCAAAATTGACTCTCCAACTATTGGCTCCGTGCCAAAAATGTTGCCGGTGGCCCCCTGTATCTCGGTTGAAATTCATCGAAATCACTTGAAATTCGAAAGCATGTCTATTCATACCTAGAAAAACAATGGCGACTTGATGTTTCCTCAAAAATCTCGAAATTCCAAAATTGACTCTCCAACTATTGGCACCGTGCCAAAAATGTTGCAGGTGGCCCCCTGTATCTCGGTTGAAATTCATCGAAATCGCTTGAAATTCGAAAGCATGTCTATTCATACCTAGAGAAACAATGGCGACGTGCTATTTCACCAGAATCTCTATTTTTATTTTTCAACTATTGGCACCGTGCCAAAAATGTTGCAGGTGGCCCCCTGTATCTTGGTTGAAAACCATCGGAACCACTTGAAATTCGAATACGTGTCTATTTATACCTAGGGAAACAATGGCGACTTGATATTTCCTCAAAAATGTCAAATTCCCGGAATTGACTCTCCAACTATTGGCACCGTGCCAAAAATGTTGCCGGTGGTCCCCTGTATCTTGGTTGAAATTCATCGGAATCGGTTCAAACTTGATAACATGTCTATTTATACCTAGAGAAACAATGGCGACGTGCTATTTCACCAGAATCTCTATTTTTATTTTCCAACTTTTGGCACCGTGCCAAAAATGTTGCCGGTGGCCCCCTGTATCTCGGTTTAAATTCATCGAAATCACTTGAAATTCGAAAGCATGTCTATTCATACCTAGAGAAACAATGGCGACTTGATGTTTCCTCAAAAATCTCGAAATTCCAAAATTGACTCTCCAACTATTGGCACCGTGCCAAAAATGTTGCAGGTGGCCCCCTGTATCTTGGTTGAAATTGATCGGAATCGGTACAAACTTGATAACAAGTCTATTTAGACCTAGAGAAACAATGGCGACGTGCTATTTTATCAGAATCTCTATTTTCATTTTTCAACTATTGGCACCGTGCCAAAAATGTTGCCGGTGGCCCCCTGTATCTTGGTTGAAATTCATCGGAATTGGTTCAAATTTGATTACTTGTCTATTTATACCTAGAGAAACAATGGCAACTTTCTATTTCCTCAAAAATCTCGAAGTTCTAAAATTGACTCTCCAACTATTGGCACCGTGCCAAAAATGTTGCAGGTGGCCCCCTGTATCTTGGTTGAAATTCATCGGAATCGGTTCAAACTAAACACATGTCTATTTATACCTAGAGAAACAATGGCGACGTGCTATTTCACCAGAATCTCTATTTTCATTTTCCAACTATTGGCACCGTGCCAAAAATGTTGCCGGTGGCCCCCTGTATCTCAGTTTAAATTCATCGAAATCACTTGAAATTCGAAAGCATGTCTATTTATACCTAGAAAAACAATGGCGACTTGATGTTTCCTCAAAAATCTCGAAATTCCAAAATTGACTCTCCAACTATTGGCACCGTGCCAAAAATGTTGCCGGTGGCCCCCTGTATCTCGGTTGAAATTCATCGAAATCACTTGAAATTCGAAAGCATGTCTCTTCATACCTAGAAAAACAATGGCGACTTGATGTTTCCTCAAAAATCTCGAAATTCCAAAATTGACTCTCCAACTATTGGCACCGTGCCAAAAATGTTGCCGGTGGCCCCCTGTATCTCGGTTGAAATTCATCGAAATCACTTGAAATTCGAAAGCATGTCTATTCATACCTAAAAAAACAATGGCGACTTGATGTTTCCTCAAAAATCTCGAAATTCCAAAATTGACTCTCCAACTATTGGCTCCGTGCCAAAAATGTTGCCGGTGGCCCCCTGTATCTCGGTTGAAATTCATCGAAATCACTTGAAATTCGAAAGCATGTCTATTCATACCTAGAAAAACAATGGCGACTTGATGTTTCCTCAAAAATCTCGAAATTCCAAAATTGACTCTCCAACTATTGGCACCGTGCCAAAAATGTTGCAGGTGGCCCCCTGTATCTCGGTTGAAATTCATCGAAATCGCTTGAAATTCGAAAGCATGTCTATTCATACCTAGAGAAACAATGGCGACGTGCTATTTCACCAGAATCTCTATTTTCATTTTTCAACTATTGGCACCGTGCCAAAAATGTTGCAGGTGGCCCCCTGTATCTTGGTTGAAAACCATCGGAACCACTTGAAATTCGAATACGTGTCTATTTATACCTAGGGAAACAATGGCGACTTGATATTTCCTCAAAAATGTCAAATTCCCGGAATTGACTCTCCAACTATTGGCACCGTGCCAAAAATGTTGCCGGTGGTCCCCTGTATCTTGGTTGAAATTCATCGGAATCGGTTCAAACTTGATAACATGTCTATTTATACCTAGAGAAACAATGGCGACGTGCTATTTCACCAGAATCTCTATTTTTATTTTCCAACTTTTGGCACCGTGCCAAAAATGTTGCCGGTGGCCCCCTGTATCTCGGTTTAAATTCATCGAAATCACTTGAAATTCGAAAGCATGTCTATTCATACCTAGAGAAACAATGGCGACTTGATGTTTCCTCAAAAATCTCGAAATTCCAAAATTGACTCTCCAACTATTGGCACCGTGCCAAAAATGTTGCAGGTGGCCCCCTGTATGTTGGTTGAAATTGATCGGAATCGGTACAAACTTGATAACAAGTCTATTTAGACCTAGAGAAACAATGGCGACGTGCTATTTTATCAGAATCTCTATTTTCATTTTTCAACTATTGGCACCGTGCCAAAAATGTTGCCGGTGGCCCCCTGTATCTTGGTTGAAATTCATCGGAATTGGTTCAAATTTGATTACTTGTCTATTTATACCTAGAGAAACAATGGCAACTTTCTATTTCCTCAAAAATCTCGAAGTTCTAAAATTGACTCTCCAACTATTGGCACCGTGCCAAAAATGTTGCAGGTGGCCCCCTGTATCTTGGTTGAAATTCATCGGAATCGGTTCAAACTAAACACATGTCTATTTATACCTAGAGAAACAATGGCGACGTGCTATTTCACCAGAATCTCTATTTTCATTTTCCAACTATTGGCACCGTGCCAAAAATGTTGCCGGTGGCCCCCTGTATCTCAGTTTAAATTCATCGAAATCACTTGAAATTCGAAAGCATGTCTATTTATACCTAGAAAAACAATGGCGACTTGATGTTTCCTCAAAAATCTCGAAATTCCAAAATTGACTCTCCAACTATTGGCACCGTGCCAAAAATGTTGCCGGTGGCCCCCTGTATCTCGGTTGAAATTCATCGAAATCACTTGAAATTCGAAAGCATGTCTCTTCATACCTAGAAAAACAATGGCGACTTGATGTTTCCTCAAAAATCTCGAAATTCCAAAATTGACTCTCCAACTATTGGCACCGTGCCAAAAATGTTGCAGGTGGCCCCCTGTATCTTGGTTGAAAATGATCGGAATCGGTACAAACTTGATAACAAGTCTATTTAGACCTAGAGAAACAATGGCGACGTGCTATTTTACCAGAATCTCTATTTTCATTTTTCAACTATTGGCACCGTGCCAAAAATGTTGCAGGTGGCCCCCTGTATCTTGGTTGAAAATGATCGGAATCGGTACAAACTTGATAACAAGTCTATTTAGACCTAGAGAAACAATGGCGACGTGCTATTTTACCAGAATCTCTATTTTCATTTTTCAACTATTGGCACCGTGCCAAAAATGTTGCAGGTGGCCCCCTGTATCTCGGTTGAAATTCATCGAAATCGCTTGAAATTCGAAAGCATGTCTATTCATACATAGAGAAACAATGGCGACGTGCTATTTCACCAGAATCTCTATTTTCATTTTTCAACTATTGGCACCGTGCCAAAAATGTTGCAGGTGGCCCCCTGTATCTTGGTTGAAAAGAATCGGAACCACTTGAAATTCGAATACGTGTCTATTTATACCTAGGGAAACAATGGCGACTTGATATTTCCTCAAAAATGTCAAATTCCCGGAATTGACTCTCCAACTATTGGCACCGTGCCAAAAATGTTGCCGGTGGTCCCCTGTATCTCAGTTGAAAACCATCGGAATCACTTGAAATTCGAATACGTGTCTATTCATACCTAGAGAAACAATGGCGACTTGATGTTTCCTCAAAAATCTCGAAATTCCAAAATTGACTCTCCAACTATTGGCACCGTGCCAAACATGTTGCAGGTGGCCCCCTGTATCTTGGTTGAAATTGATCGGAATCGGTACAAACTTGATAACAAGTCTATTTAGACCTAGAGAAACAATGGCGACGTGCTATTTTACCAGAATCTCTATTTTCATTTTTCAACCATTGGCACCGTGCCAAAAATGTTGCCGGTGGCCCCCTGTATCTCGGTTGAAATTCATCGAAATCACTTGAAATTCGAAAGCATGTCTATTCATACCTAGAAAAACAATGGCGACTTGATGTTTCCTCAAAAATCTCGAAATTCCAAAATTGACTCTCCAACTATTGGCACCGTGCCAAAAATGTTGCCGGTGGCCCCCTGTATCTCGGTTGAAATTCATCGAAATCACTTGAAATTCGAAAGCATGTCTATTCATACCTGGAAAAACAATGGCGACTTGATGTTTCCTCAAAAATCTCGAAATTCCAAAATTGACTCTCCAACTATTGGCACCGTGCCAAAAATGTTGCAGGTGGCGTATCTTGGTTGAAAATGATCGGAATCGGTACAAACTTGATAACAAGTCTATTTAGACCTAGAGAAACAATGGCGACGTGCTATTTTACCAGAATCTCTATTTTCATTTTTCAACTATTGGCACCGTGCCAAAAATGTTGCAGGTGGCCCCCTGTATCTTGGTTGAAAATGATCGGAATCGGTACAAACTTGATAACAAGTCTATTTAGACCTAGAGAAACAATGGCGACGTGCTATTTTACCAGAATCTCTATTTTCATTTTTCAACTATTGGCACCGTGCCAAAAATGTTGCAGGTGGCCCCCTGTATCTCGGTTGAAATTCATCGAAATCGCTTGAAATTCGAAAGCATGTCTATTCATACATAGAGAAACAATGGCGACGTGATATTTCACCAGAATCTCTATTTTCATTTTTCAACTATTGGCACCGTGCCAAAAATGTTGCAGGTGGCCCCCTGTATCTTGGTTGAAAACCATCGGAACCACTTGAAATTCGAATACGTGTCTATTTATACCTAGGGAAACAATGGCGACTTGATATTTCCTCAAAAATGTCAAATTCCCGGAATTGACTCTCCAACTATTGGCACCGTGCCAAAAATGTTGCCGGTGGTCCCCTGTATCTCAGTTGAAAACCATCGGAATCACTTGAAATTCGAATACGTGTCTATTCATACCTAGAGAAACAATGGCGACTTGATGTTTCCTCAAAAATCTCGAAATTCCAAAATTGACTCTCCAACTATTGGCACCGTGCCAAACATGTTGCAGGTGGCCCCCTGTATCTTGGTTGAAATTGATCGGAATCGGTACAAACTTGATAACAAGTCTATTTAGACCTAGAGAAACAATGGCGACGTGCTATTTTACCAGAATCTCTATTTTCATTTTTCAACCATTGGCACCGTGCCAAAAATGTTGCCGGTGGCCCCCTGTATCTCGGTTGAAATTCATCGAAATCACTTGAAATTCGAAAGCATGTCTATTCATACCTAGAAAAACAATGGCGACTTGATGTTTCCTCAAAAATCTCGAAATTCCGAAATTGACTCTCCAACTATTGGCACCGTGCCAAAAATGTTGCCGGTGGCCCCCTGTATCTCGGTTGAAATTCATCGAAATCACTTGAAATTCGAAAACATGTCTATTCATACCTAGAAAAACAATGGCGACTTGATGTTTCCTCAAAAATCTCGAAATTCCAAAATTGACTCTCCAACTATTGGCACCGTGCCAAAAATGTTGCAGGTGGCGTATCTTGGTTGAAAATGATCGGAATCGGTACAAACTTGATAACAAGTCTATTTAGACCTAGAGAAACAATGGCGACGTGCTATTTTACCAGAATCTCTATTTTCATTTTTCAACTATTGGCACCGTGCCACAAATGTTGCAGGTGGCCCCCTGTATCTTGGTTGAAAACCATCGGAACCACTTGAAATTCGAATACGTGTCTATTTATACCTAGGGAAACAATGGCGACTTGATATTTCCTCAAAAATGTCAAATTCCCGGAATTGACTCTCCAACTATTGGCACCGTGCCAAAGATGTTGCCGGTGGTCCCCTGTATCTCAGTTGAAAACCATCGGAATCACTTGAAATTCAAATACGTGTCTATTCATACCTAGAGAAACAATGGCGACTTGATGTTTCCTCAAAAATCTCGAAATTCCAAAATTGACTCTCCAACTATTGGCACCGTGCCAAAAATGTTGCCGGTGGTCCCCTGTATCTCAGTTGAAAACCATCGGAATCACTTGAAATTCGAATACGTGTCTATTTATACCTAGGGAAACAATGGCGACTTGATATTTCCTCAAAAATGTCAAATTCCCGGAATTGACTCTCCAACTATTGGCACCGTGCCAAAAATGTTGCCGGTGGTCCCCTGTATCTCAGTTGAAAACCATCGGAATCACTTGAAATTCGAATACGTGTCTATTCATACCTAGAGAAACAATGGCGACTTGATGTTTCCTCAAAAATCTCGAAATTCCAAAATTGACTCTCCAACTATTGGCACCGTGCCAAACATGTTGCAGGTGGCCCCCTGTATCTTGGTTGAAATTGATCGGAATCGGTACAAACTTGATAACAAGTCTATTTAGACCTAGAGAAACAATGGCGACGTGCTATTTTACCAGAATCTCTATTTTCATTTTTCAACCATTGGCACCGTGCCAAAAATGTTGCCGGTGGCCCCCTGTATCTCGGTTGAAATTCATCGAAATCACTTGAAATTCGAAAGCATGTCTATTCATACCTAGAAAAACAATGGCGACTTGATGTTTCCTCAAAAATCTCGAAATTCCGAAATTGACTCTCCAACTATTGGCACCGTGCCAAAAATGTTGCCGGTGGCCCCCTGTATCTCGGTTGAAATTCATCGAAATCACTTGAAATTCGAAAACATGTCTATTCATACCTAGAAAAACAATGGCGACTTGATGTTTCCTCAAAAATCTCGAAATTCCAAAATTGACTCTCCAACTATTGGCACCGTGCCAAAAATGTTGCAGGTGGCGTATCTTGGTTGAAAATGATCGGAATCGGTACAAACTTGATAACAAGTCTATTTAGACCTAGAGAAACAATGGCGACGTGCTATTTTACCAGAATCTCTATTTTCATTTTTCAACTATTGGCACCGTGCCACAAATGTTGCAGGTGGCCCCCTGTATCTTGGTTGAAAACCATCGGAACCACTTGAAATTCGAATACGTGTCTATTTATACCTAGGGAAACAATGGCGACTTGATATTTCCTCAAAAATGTCAAATTCCCGGAATTGACTCTCCAACTATTGGCACCGTGCCAAAGATGTTGCCGGTGGTCCCCTGTATCTCAGTTGAAAACCATCGGAATCACTTGAAATTCAAATACGTGTCTATTCATACCTAGAGAAACAATGGCGACTTGATGTTTCCTCAAAAATCTCGAAATTCCAAAATTGACTCTCCAACTATTGGCACCGTGCCAAAAATGTTGCAGGTGGCCCCCTGTATCTTGGTTGAAATTGATCGGAATCGGTACAAACTTGATAACAAGTCTATTTAGACCTAGAGAAACAATGGCGACGTGCTATTTTACCAGAATCTCTATTTTCATTTTTCAACTATTGGCACCGTGCCAAAAATGTTGCCGGTGGCCCCCTGTATCTCGGTTGAAATTCATCGAAATCACTTGAAATTCGAAAGCATGCCTATTCATACGTAGAAAAACAATGGCGACTTGATGTTTCCTCAAAAATCTCGAAATTCCAAAATTGACTCTCCAACTATTGGCACCGTGCCAAAAATGTTGCCGGTGGCCCCCTGTATCTCGGTTGAAATTCATCGAAATCACTTGAAATTCGAAAGCATGTCTATTCATACCTAGAAAAACAATGGCGACTTGATGTTTCCTCAAAAATCTCGAAATTCCAAAATTGACTCTCCAACTATTGGCACAGTGCCAAAAATGTTGCCGGTGGCCCCCTGTATCTCGGTTGAAATTCATCGAAATCACTTGAAATTCGAAAGCATGTCTATTCACACCTAGAAAAACAATGGCGACTTGATGTTTCCTCAAAAATCTCGAAATTCCAAAATTGACTCTCCTGTCGCGCTCCGCACGATGTTCTATATTTGAGTCAGCCCACGGGGTATGGCGCGCCTAGCGTGCCGCTTTCGCTGACGTATTTCACGCGTTTCGAAAGTGGCGCAGCTTTCAGTACTGATCCTAAAATTCAGTCGTCTCCGTTTATCCGCTCTGTTATGTGAGCTCTTCTCATTTGATGTATTTGAAACAAATTGATGTAAGTGATATTTGAGATGATTTCGTTTATTTGAGTCATATAAAAACTACCTCAAGTCAATTAGGATTGGATTTTATTGTTATGTATATATATGATATATGAACTAATTATTTAACACATGTGTTTGTTACAATTTATGTAAACTAGAGTACACACGGTATAACGAATCGGAGAACCTTCTTGGCGTACCTTGATCTCCACTAGGCAATGAACTTTGATTAACTGTTGGTTGAAACATGCTCGCCTTTGCTAATGCCACCTTTAAATACCACTGAACCACCGTTTGCATATGGGTCACCTCACAAAGAGGTGCACATAATTATATCCTTTTCTTATAACGTAAAAATACCAAAAAGGCATTAGCTCGGCGCGAAATGGTGCATCGGCTAATGGTGAAATAGTTTATTGCCTAAATTGACTAATTTGACTTGCATTTGATTCATGTGCTCCGATTTTCTTGATGTTTCCTCAAAAATCTCGAAATTCCAAAATTGACTCTCCAACTATTGGCACCGTGCCAAAAATGTTGCCGGTGGCCCCCTGTATCTCAGTTGAAATTCATCGAAATCACTTGAAATTCGAAAGCATGTCTATTCATACCTAGAAAAACAATGGCGACTTGATGTTTCCTCAAAAATCTCGAAATTCCAAAATTGACTCTCCAACTATTGGCACCGTGCCAAAAATGTTGCAGGTGGCCCCCTGTATCTTGGTTGAAAATGATCGGAATCGGTACAAACTTGATAACAAGTCTATTTAGACCTAGAGAAACAATGGCGACGTGCTATTTTACCAGAATCTCTATTTTCATTTTTCAACTATTGGCACCGTGCCAAAAATGTTGCAGGTGGCCCCCTGTATCTCGGTTGAAATTCATCGAAATCGCTTGAAATTCGAAAGCATGTCTATTCATACATAGAGAAACAATGGCGACGTGCTATTTCACCAGAATCTCTATTTTCATTTTTCAACTATTGGCACCGTGCCAAAAATGTTGCAGGTGGCCCCCTGTATCTTGGTTGAAAACCATCGGAACCACTTGAAATTCGAAAACGTGTCTATTTATACCTAGGGAAACAATGGCGACTTGATATTTCCTCAAAAATGTCAAATTCCCGGAATTGACTCTCCAACTATTGGCACCGTGCCAAAAATGTTGCCGGTGGTCCCCTGTATCTCAGTTGAAAACCATCGGAATCACTTGAAATTCGAATACGTGTCTATTCATACCTAGAGAAACAATGGCGACTTGATGTTTCCTCAAAAATCTCGAAATTCCAAAATTGACTCTCCAACTATTGGCACCGTGCCAAACATGTTGCAGGTGGCCCCCTGTATCTTGGTTGAAATTGATCGGAATCGGTACAAACTTGATAACAAGTCTATTTAGACCTAGAGAAACAATGGCGACGTGCTATTTTACCAGAATCTCTATTTTCATTTTTCAACCATTGGCACCGTGCCAAAAATGTTGCAGGTGGCCCCCTGTATCTCGGTTGAAATTCATCGAAATCGCTTGAAATTCGAAAGCATGTCTATTCATACATAGAGAAACAATGGCGACGTGCTATTTCACCAGAATCTCTATTTTCATTTTTCAACTATTGGCACCGTGCCAAAAATGTTGCAGGTGGCCCCCTGTATCTTGGTTGAAAACCATCGGAACCACTTGAAATTCGAATACGTGTCTATTTATACCTAGGGAAACAATGGCGACTTGATATTTCCTCAAAAATGTCAAATTCCCGGAATTGACTCTCCAACTATTGGCACCGTGCCAAAAATGTTGCCGGTGGTCCCCTGTATCTCAGTTGAAAACCATCGGAATCACTTGAAATTCGAATACGTGTCTATTCATACCTAGAGAAACAATGGCGACTTGATGTTTCCTCAAAAATCTCGAAATTCCAAAATTGACTCTCCAACTATTGGCACCGTGCCAAACATGTTGCAGGTGGCCCCCTGTATCTTGGTTGAAATTGATCGGAATCGGTACAAACTTGATAACAAGTCTATTTAGACCTATAGAAACAATGGCGACGTGCTATTTCACCAGAATCTCTATTTTCATTTTTCAACTATTGCCACGTGCCAAAAATGTTGCAGGTGGCCCCCTGTATCTTGGTTGAAAACCATCGGAACCACTTGAAATTCGAATACGTGTCTATTTATACCTAGGGAAACAATGGCGACTTGATATTTCCTCAAAAATGTGAAATTCCCGGAATTGACTCTCCAACTATTGGCACCGTGCCAAAAATTTTGCCGGTGGTCCCCTGTATCTCAGTTGAAAACCATCGGAATCACTTGAAATTCGAATACGTGTCTATTCATACCTAGAGAAACAATGGCGACTTGATGTTTCCTCAAAAATCTCGAAATTCCAAAATTGACTCTCCAACTATTGGCACCGTGCCAAAAATGTTGCAGGTGGCCCCCTGTATCTTGGTTGAAAATGATCGGAATCGGTACAAACTTGATAACAAGTCTATTTAGACCTAGAAAAACAATGGCGACGTGCTATTTTACCAGAATCTCTATTTTCATTTTTCAACTATTGGCACCGTGCCAAAAATGTTGCAGGTGGCCCCCTGTATCTCGGTTGAAATTCATCGAAATCGCTTGAAATTCGAAAGCATGTCTATTCATACATAGAGAAACAATGGCGACGTGCTATTTCACCAGAATCTCTATTTTCATTTTTCAACTATTGACACCGTGCCAAAAATGTTGCAGGTGGCCCCCTGTATCGTGGTTGAAAACCATCGGAACCACTTGAAATTCGAATACGTGTCTATTTATACCTAGGGAAACAACAATGGCGACTTGATGTTTCCTCAAAAATCTCGAAATTCCAAAATTGACTCTCCAACTATTGGCACCGTGCCAAAAATGTTGCAGGTGGCCCCCTGTATCTTGGTTGAAATTGATCGGAATCGGTACAAACTTGATAACAAGTCTATTTAGACCTAGAGAAACAATGGCGACGTGCTATTTTACCAGAATCTCTATTTTCATTTTTCAACTATTGGCACCGTGCCAAAAATGTTGCCGGTGGCCCCCTGTATCTTGGTTGAAATTCATCGGAATTGGTTCAAATTTGATTACTTGTCTATTTATACCTAGAGAAACAATGGCAACTTTCTATTTCCTCAAAAATCTCGAAGTTCCAAAATTGACTCTCCAACTATTGGCACCGTGCCAAAAATGTTGCAGGTGGCCCCCTGTATCTTGGTTGAAATTCATCGGAATCGGTTCAAACTTGATAACATGTCTATTTATACCTAGAGAAACAATGGCGACGTGCTATTTCACCAGAATCTCTATTTTCATTTTCCAACTATTGGCACCGTGCCAAAAATGTTGCCGGTGGCCCCCTGTATCTCGGTTGAAATTCATCGAAATCACTTGAAATTCGAAAGCATGTCTATTTATACCTAGAGAAACAATGGCGACGTGCTATTTTACCAGAATCTCTATTTTCATTTTTCAACCATTGGCACCGTGCCAAAAATGTTGCAGGTGGCCCCCTGTATCTCGGTTGAAATTCATCGAAATCGCTTGAAATTCGAAAGCATGTCTATTCATACATAGAGAAACAATGGCGACGTGCTATTTCACCAGAATCTCTATTTTCATTTTTCAACTATTGGCACCGTGCCAAAAATGTTGCAGGTGGCCCCCTGTATCTTGGTTGAAAACCATCGGAACCACTTGAAATTCGAATACGTGTCTATTTATACCTAGGGAAACAATGGCGACTTGATATTTCCTCAAAAATGTCAAATTCCCGGAATTGACTCTCCAACTATTGGCACCGTGCCAAAAATGTTGCCGGTGGTCCCCTGTATCTCAGTTGAAAACCATCGGAATCACTTGAAATTCGAATACGTGTCTATTCATACCTAGAGAAACAATGGCGACTTGATGTTTCCTCAAAAATCTCGAAATTCCAAAATTGACTCTCCAACTATTGGCACCGTGCCAAACATGTTGCAGGTGGCCCCCTGTATCTTGGTTGAAATTGATCGGAATCGGTACAAACTTGATAACAAGTCTATTTAGACCTATAGAAACAATGGCGACGTGCTATTTCACCAGAATCTCTATTTTCATTTTTCAACTATTGGCACCGTGCCAAAAATGTTGCAGGTGGCCCCCTGTATCTTGGTTGAAAACCATCGGAACCACTTGAAATTCGAATACGTGTCTATTTATACCTAGGGAAACAATGGCGACTTGATATTTCCTCAAAAATGTGAAATTCCCGGAATTGACTCTCCAACTATTGGCACCGTGCCAAAAATTTTGCCGGTGGTCCCCTGTATCTCAGTTGAAAACCATCGGAATCACTTGAAATTCGAATACGTGTCTATTCATACCTAGAGAAACAATGGCGACTTGATGTTTCCTCAAAAATCTCGAAATTCCAAAATTGACTCTCCAACTATTGGCACCGTGCCAAAAATGTTGCAGGTGGCCCCCTGTATCTTGGTTGAAAATGATCGGAATCGGTACAAACTTGATAACAAGTCTATTTAGACCTAGAAAAACAATGGCGACGTGCTATTTTACCAGAATCTCTATTTTCATTTTTCAACTATTGGCACCGTGCCAAAAATGTTGCAGGTGGCCCCCTGTATCTCGGTTGAAATTCATCGAAATCGCTTGAAATTCGAAAGCATGTCTATTCATACATAGAGAAACAATGGCGACGTGCTATTTCACCAGAATCTCTATTTTCATTTTTCAACTATTGACACCGTGCCAAAAATGTTGCAGGTGGCCCCCTGTATCGTGGTTGAAAACCATCGGAACCACTTGAAATTCGAATACGTGTCTATTTATACCTAGGGAAACAACAATGGCGACTTGATGTTTCCTCAAAAATCTCGAAATTCCAAAATTGACTCTCCAACTATTGGCACCGTGCCAAAAATGTTGCAGGTGGCCCCCTGTATCTTGGTTGAAATTGATCGGAATCGGTACAAACTTGATAACAAGTCTATTTAGACCTAGAGAAACAATGGCGACGTGCTATTTTACCAGAATCTCTATTTTCATTTTTCAACTATTGGCACCGTGCCAAAAATGTTGCCGGTGGCCCCCTGTATCTTGGTTGAAATTCATCGGAATTGGTTCAAATTTGATTACTTGTCTATTTATACCTAGAGAAACAATGGCAACTTTCTATTTCCTCAAAAATCTCGAAGTTCCAAAATTGACTCTCCAACTATTGGCACCGTGCCAAAAATGTTGCAGGTGGCCCCCTGTATCTTGGTTGAAATTCATCGGAATCGGTTCAAACTTGATAACATGTCTATTTATACCTAGAGAAACAATGGCGACGTGCTATTTCACCAGAATCTCTATTTTCATTTTCCAACTATTGGCACCGTGCCAAAAATGTTGCCGGTGGCCCCCTGTATCTCGGTTGAAATTCATCGAAATCACTTGAAATTCGAAAGCATGTCTATTTATACCTAGAGAAACAATGGCGACGTGCTATTTCACCAGAATCTCTATTTTCATTTTCCAACTATTGGCACCGTGCCAAAAATGTTGCCGGTGGCCCCCTGTATCTCGGTTGAAATTCATCGAAATCACTTGAAATTCGAAAGCATGTCTATTCATACCTAGAAAAACAATGGCGACTTGATGTTTCCTCAAAAATCTCGAAATTCCAAAATTGACTCTCCAACTATTGGCACCGTGCCAAAAATGTTGCAGGTGGCCCCCTGTATCTTGGTTGAAATTGATCGGAATCGGTACAAACTTGATAACAAGTCTATTTAGACCTAGAGAAACAATGGCGACGTGCTATTTTACCAGAATCTCTATTTTCATTTTTCAACTATTGGCACCGTGCCAAAAATGTTGCAGGTGGCCCCCTGTATCTTGGTTTAAAACCATCGGAATCAATTTAAATTCGAAAGCATGTCTATTTATACCTAGAAAAACAGTGGCGACTTGATATATCCTCAAAAATGTCAATTTCAAAAATTCCCGGAATTGACGCTCCAACTATTGGCACCGTGCCAAAAATGAATCAGACTAAGTCCGAAACAGCACTTGCCACTGACTTTCAGGACCAAAGCCGAAATTCCATTGGAGGTCAGCGATGATCTACCTGCAGGTTCACCTACAGGTACCTTGTTACGACTTTTGTCCGGTTCAAGCCATTGCGATTAAAGTACCTAGTAACTTGCCACTGTTCCCCTGTTTACTGGCCGCTGCGCGGCCAGGTGAGAAAAAGCCAATGCCCCCGGGTGATTATAGGCCTCTCAGACCTGTTTACACTCATAATTGAGAAAATAATTTTTTTGGTCCCGCCCCCTTCAACGAAATGTCGATAATCGTAATCCTCGTATCCGATTACCCATTCCCAACAGGTTTCAGCCATTTTGAAAATTTTGACTTCTGATTTTCCGGTGTCCTTTAACGCCATGGTCATATTCGTGATCCTCGTACCCGATTACCCATTCCCAACAAGTTTCAGCCATTTTAAAAACTCTGACCTCTGACCTTCCGGTGTCCTTTAACGCCATGGTCATATTCGTGATCCTCGTACCCGATTACCCATTCCCAACAAGTTTCAGCCATTTTAAAAATTCTGACCTCTGACCTTCCGGTGTCCTTTAACGCCATGGTCATATTCGTGATCCTCGTACCCGATTACCCATTCCCAACAAGTTTCAGCCATTTTAAAAATTCTGCCCTCTGACCTTCCGGTGTCCTTTAACGCCATGGTCATATTCGTGATCCTCGTACCCGATTACCCATTCCCAACAAGTTTCAGCCATTTTAAAAATTCTGACCTCTGACCTTCCGGTGTCCTTTAACGCCATGGTCATATTCGCGATCAGCACCCTCGATTACCCATTACCCAAAAGTTTCATCAAATTATCTCACAGTTGAATGTGTTTATACTTTAGACCCCCACCATCCCGAAATGCGAGTTCATATTCGTAGTCACCGCGGTCGACTACCCATTACCCGAAAGTTTCATCAAGTTATCTCACAGTTGAATGTGTTTATACTTGTGAATGCAAAATAAATTAAGGTGTAGGCTAAAGGAGTGGAGCCTGCGGCTTAATTTGACTCAACACGGGAAAACTCACCCGGCCCGGACACCGTTAGGATTGACAGATTGAAAGCTCTTTCTCGATTTGGTGGTTGGTGGTGCATGGCCGTTCTTAGTTGGTGGAGCGATTTGTCTGGTTTATTCCGATAACGAGCGAGACTCTAGCCTACTAAATAGTTTCTGGATCTTTTAGTCCAGTTAACTTCTTAGAGGGATAAGCGGTGTTTAACCGCACGAGATTGAGCGATAACAGGTCTGTGATGCCCTTAGATGTCCGGGGCTGCACGCGCGCTACACTGGAAGAATCAGCTGGTCTTCCATTGCCGAAAGGTATTGGTAAACCGTTGAAACTCTTCCGTGACCGGGATAGGGAATTGTAATTATTTCCCTTGAACGAGGAATTCCTAGTAAGTGTGAGTCATCAGCTCACGTTGATTACGTCCCTGCCCTTTGTACACACCGCCCGTCGCTGTCCGGGACTGAGCTGTTTCGAGAAGAGTGAGGACTGCTGCAGCGAGGCTTCGGCTTTACTGTGATGGAAATCACTTTAATCGCAATGGCTTGAACCGGGCAAAAGTCGTAACAAGGTACCTGTAGGTGAACCTGCAGGTGGATCATCGCTGACCTTCAATGGAATTTCGGCTTTGGTCCTGAGAGTCAGTGGCAAGTGTTGTTTCGGACTTAGTCTGATTCAGCTGGCTCTCAACCACCTCTCTAGCTCATTGTGAGGCGTCGAGTTTACCGGAGTCGTTTGAGTGACGATGGATGGTTTTCGCGTAGTTCCTGACTTTGTAGACTTAATGACAGAGCTACTACTGTCACCTCGCAAGTATTTTCGCTGGCTACTGCATGCTACACGCAAGTTACCCGCAAGGGGAGCCTCAATGATCCTTAACGGACAGCGTCAATACACCTTTCCCTTTAACTAATTGTTTTTGTAACAGTTCGCAAGAACTACTGTACTAGCTTTAGCGATGGATCGGTCGATTCGCGTATCGATGAAAAACGCAGCAAACTGCGTTATTTACCACGAATTGCAGACGCTTTGAGTGGTGAAATTTTGAACGCACAGCGCCGTTGGGACTATTCCCTTCGGCACGTCTGGTTCAGGGTTGTTTAACTACTACCAAGTGGCTACTTACTTGGTTTGTCGGTTGGCTGCATGCAAATGTACCCTTCCTT
>OZ038433.1:45398596-45403596 GCA_964036275.1 Litoditis marina | reverse complement strand
AATTAGCCTTCGAACTAGGTTGACCGATTTTTTGGCATGGCTTAATCTTTTACTTGGGTTGACCGATTTTTTGGCATGGCTTAATCTTTTACTTGGAAATTTCGTATTTTACATTAGTTTTCCCTGAAACTTACATATGTTGTACAACTCTATTAGTTCTATAACATATCCAAAATTCAGCCAATATAATGGTTTAGTTTTCGAATTAGGCTTCATTCTGGACCAGTGGCGTATTTTTAGACTTGAGCATACAGCGCTGACAGAATCAATCAGAGAGCCACGGGTCAACCTGCGAAACCCCGAAAATTTCGTATTTTACATTAGTTTTCCCTGAAATTCACATATGTTATACAACTCTATTAGTTCTATAACATATCCAAAATTCAGCCAATATAATGGTTTAGTTTTCGAATTAGCCTTCGAACTAGGTTGACCGATTTTTTGGCATGGCTTAATCTTTTACTTGGGTTGACCGATTTTTTGGCATGGCTTAATCTTTTACTTGGAAATTTTGTATTTTACATTAGTTTTCCCTGAAACTTACATATGTTGTACAACTCTATTAGTTCTATAACATATCCAAAATTCAGCCAATATAATGGTTTAGTTTTCGAATTAGGCTTCATTCTGGACCAGTGGCGTATTTTTAGACTTGAGCATACAGCGCTGACAGAATCAATCAGAGAGCCACGGGTCAACCTGCGAAACCCCGAAAATTTCGTATTTTACATTAGTTTTCCCTGAAATTCACATATGTTATACAACTCTATTAGTTCTATAACATATCCAAAATTCAGCCAATATAATGGTTTAGTTTTCGAATTAGCCTTCGAACTAGGTTGACCGATTTTTTGGCATGGCTTAATCTTTTACTTGGGTTGACCGATTTTTTGGCATGGCTTAATCTTTTACTTGGAAATTTCGTATTTTACATTAGTTTTCCCTGAAACTTACATATGTTGTACAACTCTATTAGTTCTATAACATATCCAAAATTCAGCCAATATAATGGTTTAGTTTTCGAATTAGGCTTCATTCTGGACCAGTGGCGTATTTTTAGACTTGAGCATACAGCGCTGACAGAATCAATCAGAGAGCCACGGGTCAACCTGCGAAACCCCGAAAATTTCGTATTTTACATTAGTTTTCCCTGAAATTCACATATGTTATACAACTCTATTAGTTCTATAACATATCCGAAATTCAGCCAATATAATGGTTTAGTTTTTGAATTGGGCTTTACTATTTGCAAGATATTTTCTACTTTATCACACTTGAGTCGGTAGGTTTGGCGAGTCGTTAGGATGGGACTAATAGTTTCGAAAGAAATTATTAATTTTCCCAACTACACATCGTAACGTGTCTTCGGACTAGCGGAGCGATAAACGTCTCTTTATTGAGACATTAGTAGCTGGTGTTGTAAATAGCCAATTTTTCGATTTTCGTATGTTTTGTCGGGTGTTTTGTGAAAATTCAAATTTAGCGAAAGCCGTTGTACGGTCGGTGAAAATTCCATGATTCGTTCAAAATTTGCCTTCTTATTGTTTTTCTAAATAATCACGGAATTTTTGCTGATTTCTTCCACGACTCTCGCCCCCCTGCGTATCTGATTGATTCTGTCAGCGCTGTATGCTCAAGTAAAAGATTAAGCCATGCATGTAAAAAGTTCAACTTTTGTGAAACTGCGAACGGCTCATTAGAGCAGCTATCATTCTCTTCGGCTATCCTGATGGATAACTGCGGCAATTCTGGAGCTAATACATGCAATAAAGCCTCGACTTCGGAAGAGGTGCAGATATTAGTACAAACCAATCGTTTTCGGACGTAGTTTGTTGACTCTGAATACCGTAGCTTATCGACGGTTTATCCGTCGATAACCGAAAGAAGTGTCTGCCCTATCAACCAGATGGTAGTCTATTAGTCTACCATGGTTATCACGGGTAACGGAGAATAAGGGTTCGACTCCGGAGAGGGAGCCTTAGAAACGGCTACCACATCCAAGGAAGGCAGCAGGCGCGTAACTTATCCACTACTTCAGTGAGATAGTGACTAAAAATAAAAAGACCGATCCTATGGATCGGTTATTTCAATGAGTTGAGCTTAAATAGCTCTTCGAGGACCCAGTGGAGGGCAAGTCTGGTGCCAGCAGCCGCGGTAATTCCAGCTCCACTAGTGTAAATCGTCATTGCTGCGGTTAAAAAGCTCGTAGTTGGATCTGAGTCACGTACGTTGGTTCGCCTCTGGCGTTAATCTTCGTTGTGACTATTTTGCTGGTTTTCTGTGGGTAACTTCGGTTCCTGCAGTGGCTAGCGAGTTTACTTTGAATAAATTAGAGTGCTCAAAACAAGCGATTGCTTGAATGCTCGATCATGGAATAATAAAAGAGGACTTCGGTTCTATTTATTGGTTCAAGAACTGAATTAATGGTTAAGAGGGACAATTCGGGGGCATTCGTATCCCTGCGCGAGAGGTGAAATTCGTGGACCGCAGGGGGACGCCCAAAAGCGAAAGCATTTGCCAAGAATGTCTTCATTAATCAAGAACGAAAGTCAGAGGTTCGAAGGCGATTAGATACCGCCCTAGTTCTGACCGTAAACTATGCCATCTAGCGATCCGATGGGGCATCTTTGCCTCGTCGGGGAGCTTCCCGGAAACGAAAGTCTTTCGGTTCCTGGGGTAGTATGGTTGCAAAGCTGAAACTTAAAGAAATTGACGGAAGGGCACCACCAGGAGTGGAGCCTGCGGCTTAATTTGACTCAACACGGGAAAACTCACCCGGCCCGGACACCGTTAGGATTGACAGATTGAAAGCTCTTTCTCGATTTGGTGGTTGGTGGTGCATGGCCGTTCTTAGTTGGTGGAGCGATTTGTCTGGTTTATTCCGATAACGAGCGAGACTCTAGCCTACTAAATAGTTTCTGGATCTTTTAGTCCAGTTAACTTCTTAGAGGGATAAGCGGTGTTTAACCGCACGAGATTGAGCGATAACAGGTCTGTGATGCCCTTAGATGTCCGGGGCTGCACGCGCGCTACACTGGAAGAATCAGCTGGTCTTCCATTGCCGAAAGGTATTGGTAAACCGTTGAAACTCTTCCGTGACCGGGATAGGGAATTGTAATTATTTCCCTTGAACGAGGAATTCCTAGTAAGTGTGAGTCATCAGCTCACGTTGATTACGTCCCTGCCCTTTGTACACACCGCCCGTCGCTGTCCGGGACTGAGCTGTTTCGAGAAGAGTGAGGACTGCTGCAGCGAGGCTTCGGCTTTACTGTGATGGAAATCACTTTAATCGCAATGGCTTGAACCGGGCAAAAGTCGTAACAAGGTACCTGTAGGTGAACCTGCAGGTGGATCATCGCTGACCTTCAATGGAATTTCGGCTTTGGTCCTGAGAGTCAGTGGCAAGTGTTGTTTCGGACTTAGTCTGATTCAGCTGGCTCTCAACCACCTCTCTAGCTCATTGTGAGGCGTCGAGTTTACCGGAGTCGTTTGAGTGACGATGGATGGTTTTCGCGTAGTTCCTGACTTTGTAGACTTAATGACAGAGCTACTACTGTCACCTCGCAAGTATTTTCGCTGGCTACTGCATGCTACACGCAAGTTACCCGCAAGGGGAGCCTCAATGATCCTTAACGGACAGCGTCAATACACCTTTCCCTTTAACTAATTGTTTTTGTAACAGTTCGCAAGAACTACTGTACTAGCTTTAGCGATGGATCGGTCGATTCGCGTATCGATGAAAAACGCAGCAAACTGCGTTATTTACCACGAATTGCAGACGCTTTGAGTGGTGAAATTTTGAACGCACAGCGCCGTTGGGACTATTCCCTTCGGCACGTCTGGTTCAGGGTTGTTTAACTACTACCAAGTGGCTACTTACTTGGTTTGTCGGTTGGCTGCATGCAAATGTACCCTTCCTTAGTTAAGAATAACAGCAACATTCGTCTTTGACGTATTGTAGGTTGATTCGCATGACACTGCGTCTTCTCTCGCATGACTACCGTGAGAGTTGACGTGGCTACTTGTGTCGGCGTTTCATTCCTTGCTAACGCAACCTGAGCTCAGTCGTGATTACCCGCCGAACTTAAGCATATCATTCAGCGGAGGAAAAGAAACTAACTAGGATTCCCATAGTAACGGCGAGTGAACAGGGAAGAGCCCAGCGCTGAATCTCTCGGTCTAAGGCCGCTGAGAACTGTAGCGTATAGGTATGATTTTCTAGCATTACTGCATGTTCGAAGTCCCTTTGATAGGGGCCACAGTCCTGAGAGGGTGCGAGACCTGTACGAACAGTGGTATTGTTGGTTGATTGTTCCTTGGAGTCGGGTTGCTTGAAAGTGCAGCCTTAAGTGGGTGATAAACTTCATCTAAGGCTAAATATAGACGCGAATTCGATAGCAAACAAGTACCGTGAGGGAAAGTTGCAAAGAACTTTGAAGAGAGAGTTCAAGAGAACGTGAAATCGCTGGAGTGGAACCGGAGAGAGTTGACGTAACTGGGTGGCTAAGTTTGTTGAACTCGCTTAATTGCGTTTTCATAGAATGGTTGCTGCTTATGGTTGCGCTGGTGGCGTTGATTGTGTTAGCTGACCCGTGTAATGTTGCCCACTTCGGTGGTGTCTTGTTTGCGGTTAGGTTAATCACGGTTAACGTTTAGCTTTGCTTGCAGAGTGCCAGTGTGAAAGTCGACCACCTTTCCGACCCGTCTTGAAACACGGACCGAGGAGTGTAACTTGTACGCGAGTCAAAGGGTTGTAAACCCCACGGCGAAATGAAAGTAAAGGCCGGTTAACCGGTTGACATAGGATCCGTTCTTTGAGCGGCGCACTATGGCCCTGTCTTGTCTGCTTGCAGATGGGCAGAGGAAGAGCGTACAGGTTGCGACCCGAAAGATGGTGAACTATGCCTGAGCAGGACGAAGCCAGAGGAAACTCTGGTGGAAGTCCGTATCGGTTCTGACGTGCAAATCGATCGATAGACTTGGGTATAGGGGCGAAAGAC
>OZ038433.1:45381096-45396096 GCA_964036275.1 Litoditis marina | reverse complement strand
CGATCTGTTGAGACTATCCTTTGATTGGGTGCTTTGTTATTGCTTTGTTTCCCGGGACCTATGAAGCGACCGGGTTTAGGGGTCGGAGCAAATCCCAAGTGCGGAGCACTTGGGATTTGCGCTCGATACCTCACGGGGCAATTTATTTTCAATACGTTGGATACCATTTGAAAATGCCCTTAAGCGTAACGTTAAAGTGAGTTTCTAAGGACCCAAAGTTCGATTTTCCCTAACGTAAAATTTGCCGTTCTGGGGGTAGTCCAAAGGCACTTTTGAGGGGTATGGGGTAGCAAATTGAGGTTAACTTTACTTTTTAGACTGTTTTGGGGCTTAAGTAGGTTAAGGTTATCACGTTAGGGTCGTTTAAGTAGAATTTCAAGAGTTAGGAGAGGCCAGCGGATCGTGGGACTGTTGGACAACTGTTCGTTTGGCACTGTAGCCCTTTCGACCTTTTTGCCCAATTGTCTAACTATCTGTGAATTACTCTGTGTTTGGGATGTTGAGGTAGTAAATATTGTTACGTTAGGGTCCATTAGGTGAACGTTACCGTTGTTTAGGGTGTTAGGTTTAGTTTTCGAATTAGCCTTTGTAAAAGTTCAACTTTTGTGAAACTGCGAACGGCTCATTAGTGCAGCTATCATTCTCGGTTTTACTTGGGTTGACCGATTTTTTGGCATGGCTTAATCTTTTACTTGGAAATTCCGTATTTTACATTAATTTTCCCTGAAACTTACATATGTTGTACAACTCTATTAGTTCTATAACATATCCAAAATTCAGCCAATATAATGGTTTAGTTTTCGAATTAGGCTTCATTTTGGACCAGTGGCGTATTTTTAGACTTGAGCATACAGCGCTGACAGAATCAATCAGAGAGCCACGGGTCAACCTGCGAAACCCCGAAAATTTCGTATTTTACATTAGTTTTCCCTGAAATTCACATATGTTATACAACTCTATTAGTTCTATAACATATCCAAAATTCAGCCAATATAATGGTTTAGTTTTCGAATTAGCCTTCGAACTAGGTTGACCGATTTTTTGGCATGGCTTAATCTTTTACTTGGGTTGACCGATTTTTTGGCATGGCTTAATCTTTTACTTGGAAATTTCGTATTTTACATTAGTTTTCCCTGAAACTTACATATGTTGTACAACTCTATTAGTTCTATAACATATCCAAAATTCAGCCAATATAATGGTTTAGTTTTCGAATTAGGCTTCATTCTGGACCAGTGGCGTATTTTTAGACTTGAGCATACAGCGCTGACAGAATCAATCAGAGAGCCACGGGTCAACCTGCGAAACCCCGAAAATTTCGTATTTTACATTAGTTTTCCCTGAAATTCACATATGTTATACAACTCTATTAGTTCTATAACATATCCAAAATTCAGCCAATATAATGGTTTAGTTTTCGAATTAGCCTTCGAACTAGGTTGACCGATTTTTTGGCATGGCTTAATCTTTTACTTGGGTTGACCGATTTTTTGGCATGGCTTAATCTTTTACTTGGAAATTTTGTATTTTACATTAGTTTTCCCTGAAACTTACATATGTTGTACAACTCTATTAGTTCTATAACATATCCAAAATTCAGCCAATATAATGGTTTAGTTTTCGAATTAGGCTTCATTCTGGACCAGTGGCGTATTTTTAGACTTGAGCATACAGCGCTGACAGAATCAATCAGAGAGCCACGGGTCAACCTGCGAAACCCCGAAAATTTCGTATTTTACATTAGTTTTCCCTGAAATTCACATATGTTATACAACTCTATTAGTTCTATAACATATCCAAAATTCAGCCAATATAATGGTTTAGTTTTCGAATTAGCCTTCGAACTAGGTTGACCGATTTTTTGGCATGGCTTAATCTTTTACTTGGGTTGACCGATTTTTTGGCATGGCTTAATCTTTTACTTGGAAATTTCGTATTTTACATTAGTTTTCCCTGAAACTTACATATGTTGTACAACTCTATTAGTTCTATAACATATCCAAAATTCAGCCAATATAATGGTTTAGTTTTCGAATTAGGCTTCATTCTGGACCAGTGGCGTATTTTTAGACTTGAGCATACAGCGCTGACAGAATCAATCAGAGAGCCACGGGTCAACCTGCGAAACCCCGAAAATTTCGTATTTTACATTAGTTTTCCCTGAAATTCACATATGTTATACAACTCTATTAGTTCTATAACATATCCGAAATTCAGCCAATATAATGGTTTAGTTTTTGAATTGGGCTTTACTATTTGCAAGATATTTTCTACTTTATCACACTTGAGTCGGTAGGTTTGGCGAGTCGTTAGGATGGGACTAATAGTTTCGAAAGAAATTATTAATTTTCCCAACTACACATCGTAACGTGTCTTCGGACTAGCGGAGCGATAAACGTCTCTTTATTGAGACATTCAAGCGTTGGAACTGGACTTATAGGCGAAATTTCGATAATTTTGGCCTTAGGGGACATATTCGGTGGTTGTTGGTGGTTTTGGTGGAGTAGGGAGAATATTTTTGATAAAAATATTCGGCTCTTATTGTTATTAAAAAATATTTCGGTAAATTCCGCCGATCGCCTATTGGCGTCTCGACCCCCTCTCTATCTGATTGATTCTGTCAGCGCTGTGTGCTCAAGTAAAAGATTAAGCCATGCAAGTAAAAAGTTCAGCTTTTGTCAAACTGTGAACTTCTCATTATGGCAGCTATCATTCTTTTTCTCAAAATGGCCGTACGGACCTGTGTAAGGGCGCAAAATACTCGTATTGATGCCCGGATCACGGATAAGTACCCATTGTTGAGGATTTTGACCGTTAAAGGCACGGTTGAGGTCGAAAATGAAATTTTCGAAAAGTTAACTGAACTTTGCTTGTAGGGTCCACTCTTTTATGGAAAGTACTGGTGACTGCCAGATTTCATCATTTTAAGTCCATAAGGCATCATTTAAGCTGGCTACTGCATGATACTCGCAGATGACTCATTGACTTGAGGAGCCTTAAAGACCTCATGGGCGGCTTTTATTGGAGATCTTTCACTTGTGAAATGTAAGAGAGTTTGACTTTGTGTCAAGTAGGGGGGAATACACTCCATCTAGTGAATAGATTTCAGCAAGTTTTGGTTCCATGCTGGCTGTTGCAAGCTACTGTCAACTCGCTTAGGTGAGAGCCTTAAAGACCTTTGGCACAGGCGGCATCTATTGGAATAGTACGTACTTGTGGAATGTAAGAGAGTTTCGACTTTGTGTCAAGTAGGGGGGAATACACTCCATCTAGTGATTAGATTTAAGCAAGTTTTGTTCCATGCTGGCTGTTGCAAGCCACTGTCAACTCGCTTAGGTGAGAGCCTTAAAGACCTTTGGCACAGGCGGCATCTACTGGAATAATACGTACTTGTGAAAGTATGTGAGCTTAGACTTTGTGTCAAGTAGGGGGGAATGCATTCCATCTAGTGAATAGATTTCAGCAAGTTTTGGTTCCATGCTGGCTGTTGCAAGCTACTGTCAACTCGCTTAGGTGAGAGCCTTAAAGACCTTTGGCACAGGCGGCATCTATTGGAATAGTACGTACTTGTGGAATGTAAGAGAGTTTTGACTTTGTGTCAAGTAGGGGGGAATACACTCCATCTAGTGATTAGATTTAAGCAAGTTTTGTTCCATGCTGGCTGTTGCAAGCCACTGTCAACTCGCTTAGGTGAGAGCCTTAAAGACCTTTGGCACAGGCGGCATCTATCGAAACAGTACGTACTTGTGAAAGTATGTGAGCTTAGACTTTGTGTCAAGTAGGGGGGAATGCATTCCATCTAGTGATTAGATTTAAGCAAGTTTTGTTCCATGCTGGCTGTTGCAAGCTACTGTCAACTCGCTTAGGTGAGAGCCTTAAAGACCTTTGGCACAGGCGGCATCTATTGGAACAGTACGTGCTTGTGAAATGTAAGAAAGTTTTGACTTTGTGTCAAGTAGGGGGGAATACACTCCACCTAGTGATTAGATTTAAGCAAGTTTTGTTCCATGCTGGCTGTTGCAAGCTACTGTCAACTCGCTTAGGTGAGAGCCTTAAAGACCTTTGGCACAGGCGGCATCTATCGAAACAGTACGTACTTGTGAAGTATGTGAGCTTTGACTTTGTGTCAAGTAGGGGGGAATGCATTCCATCTAGTGATTAGATTTAAGCAAGTTTTGTTCCATGCTGGCTGTTGCAAGCTACTGTCAACTCGCTTAGGTGAGAGCCTTAAAGACCTTTGGCACAGGCGGCATCTATTGGAACAGTACGTGCTTGTGAAATGTAAGAAAGTTTTGACTTTGTGTCAAGTAGGGGGGAATACACTCCACCTAGTGATTAGATTTAAGCAAGTTTTGTTCCATGCTGGCTGTTGCAAGCTACTGTCAACTCGCTTAGGTGAGAGCCTTAAAGACCTTTGGCACAGGCGGCATCTATCGAAACAGTACGTACTTGTGAAGTATGTGAGCTTTGACTTTGTGTCAAGTAGGGGAATGCACGTCTTCTAGTGACTTGATCAATTTTATCGTCTCGAGATCTGGGCACATTGGTCAAGTGCAGGATCGACCGCTTCCCTGCGGCAGAGCCTATCATCTGAAAATGGAACGCGTAAGGTGGCAAACGCGGTAATATAGGGATCCACCATAGAGCAGAGACCTATAGCTCGACCGTCAGGAGGATAGCTATTTGAACGAGTAATCGTACACCCTATACCTTCGAGTCTGAGGCTGCAGCCAGTAGTGGTGAATTGTGATTTCAGTCCCAGCTGTTTTCAGAGCTATCTGACCAGTAGTTCAACAATTCATTATCTCTTCGGGCGTCAGGTCGAGTCGTCAAATACTAATATGGGCGCCGAAATCCCGTTTCAAGTCTGAAATTTATGACTGGGTATAGCTCGATAATTTGGATGGGTGTTCCCTGAAGAATTCGGCGACTCAAGGTTCCTGTTGCTACTCCAGGTAGGGAGAGCGACCTGTGGCAAGGGCGGTATCTTCGATTGCTTTCCCCGTGAACAGGGACCCTATTGGCAATTGTGGTACGAGTTGAGCTGGAGTTGGAGTGAAGACTAGTGTGTGCAGAAGCGCAGTTCGAGAGTGAAAGTCTTAGCGGATTGGAAGATAGTGTCATAGGGTCCGGGGGAAGCGGCTGTGAGGGTAGCTGTAAGTGTAGCTAGGGAACTAGCGACGACGCCGCTGCAGTGGGAACTACTATCTCATAGAGCAACTTGGAGGTAGCAACAGGGTGACCGACTGCGGCTAACTTTGAGTCAGCCTCGGAGAGTCACTCAGTGAGGTAGGGAATCACAGTGGAGACATATAGTTTGCTAGCTTGCTGGTCTAGTAGCTTGTCTCATCACAGTCTTCATGGGTAGCGCCAACTTAACAAGGCTTGTGAAGGCAGGAAGGCGTCGTCTTTCTGGTGAATCCGTCGAATCAAGTTGCAAGATGAGTGATACATTGCCCTACCACCGAAAACTGTTGCGACGAACCAAAAGCTCTAATCTAATTAGTGACGCGCATGAATGGATTAACGAGATTCCCACTGTCCCTAACTACTATCTAGCGAAACCACAGCCAAGGGAACGGGCTTGGCAAATATAGCGGGGAAAGAAGACCCTGTTGAGCTTGACTCTAGTTTGACATTGTGAAGAGTCATGAGAGGTGTAGCATAGGTGGGAGACTTCGGTCGCCAATGAAATACCACCACTTTCATCGATTCTTTACTTATTCGGTAAGGCGAGGATTGGGCTTCGGCTCTTTCTTCTTAGTGTTAAGCGTGGTCACCTGGTGACTGCGTGACTCTCGCCGAAGACAGTGTCAGGCGGGGAGTTTGACTGGGGCGGTACATCTGTCAAATCGTAACGCAGGTGTCCTAAGGCTAGCTCAGAGAGGACGGAAACCTCTCGTAGAGCAAAAGGGCAAAAGCTCGCTTGATCTTGACTTTCAGTACGAGTACAGACCGCGAAAGCGTGGCCTATCGATCCTTTTAATCCAGATTGTTTCTGGTAAGAGGTGTCAGAAAAGTTACCACAGGGATAACTGGCTTGTGGCAGCCAAGCGTCCATAGCGACGTTGCTTTTTGATCCTTCGATGTCGGCTCTTCCTATCATTGCGAAGCAGAATTCGCCAAGCGTTGGATTGTTCACCCACTAATAGGGAACGTGAGCTGGGTTTAGACCGTCGTGAGACAGGTTAGTTTTACCCTACTGTAGACTAATTGTTGCGATAGTATTCTACTTTAGTACGAGAGGAACAAGTAGTACTAACATTTGGTTCATGGACTTGGTCGAAAGGCCAATGGTCCGAAGCTACCATTAGTGGGATTATGACTGAACGCCTCTAAGTCAGAATCCCGTCTAGTCAAGGCAGCAATAACTTTGCTTCCCGGTGTCGGGAGGCATCTCTATCTCGTGGTAACGCGAGAGCTTATGCCCTATTATATGGCCTGGCCGAGGAAGGGAATCTTCCTTGGTTGCCAAAGCCGGATCACTCTGGTTCAATGTCGGGGCGCAAAATCACTTGCATACGACTTGTATACTGGTCAAGGTGTTGTATCCAGTAGAGCAGTCTCTTTATACTGCGATCTGTTGAGACTATCCTTTGATTGGGTGCTTTGTTATTGCTTTGTTTCCCGGGACCTATGAAGCGACCGGGTTTAGGGGTCGGAGCAAATCCCAAGTGCGGAGCACTTGGGATTTGCGCTCGATACCTCACGGGGCAATTTATTTTCAATACGTTGGATACCATTTGAAAATGCCCTTAAGCGTAACGTTAAAGTGAGTTTCTAAGGACCCAAAGTTCGATTTTCCCTAACGTAAAATTTGCCGTTCTGGGGGTAGTCCAAAGGCACTTTTGAGGGGTATGGGGTAGCAAATTGAGGTTAACTTTACTTTTTAGACTGTTTTGGGGCTTAAGTAGGTTAAGGTTATCACGTTAGGGTCGTTTAAGTAGAATTTCAAGAGTTAGGAGAGGCCAGCGGATCGTGGGACTGTTGGACAACTGTTCGTTTGGCACTGTAGCCCTTTCGACCTTTTTGCCCAATTGTCTAACTATCTGTGAATTACTCTGTGTTTGGGATGTTGAGGTAGTAAATATTGTTACGTTAGGGTCCATTAGGTGAACGTTACCGTTGTTTAGGGTGTTAGGTTTAGTTTTCGAATTAGCCTTTGTAAAAGTTCAACTTTTGTGAAACTGCGAACGGCTCATTAGTGCAGCTATCATTCTCGGTTTTACTTGGGTTGACCGATTTTTTGGCATGGCTTAATCTTTTACTTGGAAATTCCGTATTTTACATTAATTTTCCCTGAAACTTACATATGTTGTACAACTCTATTAGTTCTATAACATATCCAAAATTCAGCCAATATAATGGTTTAGTTTTCGAATTAGGCTTCATTTTGGACCAGTGGCGTATTTTTAGACTTGAGCATACAGCGCTGACAGAATCAATCAGAGAGCCACGGGTCAACCTGCGAAACCCCGAAAATTTCGTATTTTACATTAGTTTTCCCTGAAATTCACATATGTTATACAACTCTATTAGTTCTATAACATATCCAAAATTCAGCCAATATAATGGTTTAGTTTTCGAATTAGCCTTCGAACTAGGTTGACCGATTTTTTGGCATGGCTTAATCTTTTACTTGGGTTGACCGATTTTTTGGCATGGCTTAATCTTTTACTTGGAAATTCCGTATTTTACATTAATTTTCCCTGAAACTTACATATGTTGTACAACTCTATTAGTTCTATAACATATCCAAAATTCAGCCAATATAATGGTTTAGTTTTCGAATTAGGCTTCATTCTGGACCAGTGGCGTATTTTTAGACTTGAGCATACAGCGCTGACAGAATCAATCAGAGAGCCACGGGTCAACCTGCGAAACCCCGAAAATTTCGTATTTTACATTAGTTTTCCCTGAAATTCACATATGTTATACAACTCTATTAGTTCTATAACATATCCAAAATTCAGCCAATATAATGGTTTAGTTTTCGAATTAGCCTTCGAACTAGGTTGACCGATTTTTTGGCATGGCTTAATCTTTTACTTGGGTTGACCGATTTTTTGGCATGGCTTAATCTTTTACTTGGAAATTTCGTATTTTACATTAGTTTTCCCTGAAACTTACATATGTTGTACAACTCTATTAGTTCTATAACATATCCAAAATTCAGCCAATATAATGGTTTAGTTTTCGAATTAGGCTTCATTCTGGACCAGTGGCGTATTTTTAGACTTGAGCATACAGCGCTGACAGAATCAATCAGAGAGCCACGGGTCAACCTGCGAAACCCCGAAAATTTCGTATTTTACATTAGTTTTCCCTGAAATTCACATATGTTATACAACTCTATTAGTTCTATAACATATCCAAAATTCAGCCAATATAATGGTTTAGTTTTCGAATTAGCCTTCGAACTAGGTTGACCGATTTTTTGGCATGGCTTAATCTTTTACTTGGGTTGACCGATTTTTTGGCATGGCTTAATCTTTTACTTGGAAATTTCGTATTTTACATTAGTTTTCCCTGAAACTTACATATGTTGTACAACTCTATTAGTTCTATAACATATCCAAAATTCAGCCAATATAATGGTTTAGTTTTCGAATTAGGCTTCATTCTGGACCAGTGGCGTATTTTTAGACTTGAGCATACAGCGCTGACAGAATCAATCAGAGAGCCACGGGTCAACCTGCGAAACCCCGAAAATTTCGTATTTTACATTAGTTTTCCCTGAAATTCACATATGTTATACAACTCTATTAGTTCTATAACATATCCGAAATTCAGCCAATATAATGGTTTAGTTTTTGAATTGGGCTTTACTATTTGCAAGATATTTTCTACTTTATCACACTTGAGTCGGTAGGTTTGGCGAGTCGTTAGGATGGGACTAATAGTTTCGAAAGAAATTATTAATTTTCCCAACTACACATCGTAACGTGTCTTCGGACTAGCGGAGCGATAAACGTCTCTTTATTGAGACATTAGTAGCTGGTGTTGTAAATAGCCAATTTTTCGATTTTCGTATGTTTTGTCGGGTGTTTTGTGAAAATTCAAATTTAGCGAAAGCCGTTGTACGGTCGGTGAAAATTCCATGATTCGTTCAAAATTTGCCTTCTTATTGTTTTTCTAAATAATCACGGAATTTTTGCTGATTTCTTCCACGACTCTCGCCCCCCTGCGTATCTGATTGATTCTGTCAGCGCTGTATGCTCAAGTAAAAGATTAAGCCATGCATGTAAAAAGTTCAACTTTTGTGAAACTGCGAACGGCTCATTAGAGCAGCTATCATTCTCTTCGGCTATCCTGATGGATAACTGCGGCAATTCTGGAGCTAATACATGCAATAAAGCCTCGACTTCGGAAGAGGTGCAGATATTAGTACAAACCAATCGTTTTCGGACGTAGTTTGTTGACTCTGAATACCGTAGCTTATCGACGGTTTATCCGTCGATAACCGAAAGAAGTGTCTGCCCTATCAACCAGATGGTAGTCTATTAGTCTACCATGGTTATCACGGGTAACGGAGAATAAGGGTTCGACTCCGGAGAGGGAGCCTTAGAAACGGCTACCACATCCAAGGAAGGCAGCAGGCGCGTAACTTATCCACTACTTCAGTGAGATAGTGACTAAAAATAAAAAGACCGATCCTATGGATCGGTTATTTCAATGAGTTGAGCTTAAATAGCTCTTCGAGGACCCAGTGGAGGGCAAGTCTGGTGCCAGCAGCCGCGGTAATTCCAGCTCCACTAGTGTAAATCGTCATTGCTGCGGTTAAAAAGCTCGTAGTTGGATCTGAGTCACGTACGTTGGTTCGCCTCTGGCGTTAATCTTCGTTGTGACTATTTTGCTGGTTTTCTGTGGGTAACTTCGGTTCCTGCAGTGGCTAGCGAGTTTACTTTGAATAAATTAGAGTGCTCAAAACAAGCGATTGCTTGAATGCTCGATCATGGAATAATAAAAGAGGACTTCGGTTCTATTTATTGGTTCAAGAACTGAATTAATGGTTAAGAGGGACAATTCGGGGGCATTCGTATCCCTGCGCGAGAGGTGAAATTCGTGGACCGCAGGGGGACGCCCAAAAGCGAAAGCATTTGCCAAGAATGTCTTCATTAATCAAGAACGAAAGTCAGAGGTTCGAAGGCGATTAGATACCGCCCTAGTTCTGACCGTAAACTATGCCATCTAGCGATCCGATGGGGCATCTTTGCCTCGTCGGGGAGCTTCCCGGAAACGAAAGTCTTTCGGTTCCTGGGGTAGTATGGTTGCAAAGCTGAAACTTAAAGAAATTGACGGAAGGGCACCACCAGGAGTGGAGCCTGCGGCTTAATTTGACTCAACACGGGAAAACTCACCCGGCCCGGACACCGTTAGGATTGACAGATTGAAAGCTCTTTCTCGATTTGGTGGTTGGTGGTGCATGGCCGTTCTTAGTTGGTGGAGCGATTTGTCTGGTTTATTCCGATAACGAGCGAGACTCTAGCCTACTAAATAGTTTCTGGATCTTTTAGTCCAGTTAACTTCTTAGAGGGATAAGCGGTGTTTAACCGCACGAGATTGAGCGATAACAGGTCTGTGATGCCCTTAGATGTCCGGGGCTGCACGCGCGCTACACTGGAAGAATCAGCTGGTCTTCCATTGCCGAAAGGTATTGGTAAACCGTTGAAACTCTTCCGTGACCGGGATAGGGAATTGTAATTATTTCCCTTGAACGAGGAATTCCTAGTAAGTGTGAGTCATCAGCTCACGTTGATTACGTCCCTGCCCTTTGTACACACCGCCCGTCGCTGTCCGGGACTGAGCTGTTTCGAGAAGAGTGAGGACTGCTGCAGCGAGGCTTCGGCTTTACTGTGATGGAAATCACTTTAATCGCAATGGCTTGAACCGGGCAAAAGTCGTAACAAGGTACCTGTAGGTGAACCTGCAGGTGGATCATCGCTGACCTTCAATGGAATTTCGGCTTTGGTCCTGAGAGTCAGTGGCAAGTGTTGTTTCGGACTTAGTCTGATTCAGCTGGCTCTCAACCACCTCTCTAGCTCATTGTGAGGCGTCGAGTTTACCGGAGTCGTTTGAGTGACGATGGATGGTTTTCGCGTAGTTCCTGACTTTGTAGACTTAATGACAGAGCTACTACTGTCACCTCGCAAGTATTTTCGCTGGCTACTGCATGCTACACGCAAGTTACCCGCAAGGGGAGCCTCAATGATCCTTAACGGACAGCGTCAATACACCTTTCCCTTTAACTAATTGTTTTTGTAACAGTTCGCAAGAACTACTGTACTAGCTTTAGCGATGGATCGGTCGATTCGCGTATCGATGAAAAACGCAGCAAACTGCGTTATTTACCACGAATTGCAGACGCTTTGAGTGGTGAAATTTTGAACGCACAGCGCCGTTGGGACTATTCCCTTCGGCACGTCTGGTTCAGGGTTGTTTAACTACTACCAAGTGGCTACTTACTTGGTTTGTCGGTTGGCTGCATGCAAATGTACCCTTCCTTAGTTAAGAATAACAGCAACATTCGTCTTTGACGTATTGTAGGTTGATTCGCATGACACTGCGTCTTCTCTCGCATGACTACCGTGAGAGTTGACGTGGCTACTTGTGTCGGCGTTTCATTCCTTGCTAACGCAACCTGAGCTCAGTCGTGATTACCCGCCGAACTTAAGCATATCATTCAGCGGAGGAAAAGAAACTAACTAGGATTCCCATAGTAACGGCGAGTGAACAGGGAAGAGCCCAGCGCTGAATCTCTCGGTCTAAGGCCGCTGAGAACTGTAGCGTATAGGTATGATTTTCTAGCATTACTGCATGTTCGAAGTCCCTTTGATAGGGGCCACAGTCCTGAGAGGGTGCGAGACCTGTACGAACAGTGGTATTGTTGGTTGATTGTTCCTTGGAGCCACGGGTCAACCTGCGAAACCCCGAAAATTTCGTATTTTACATTAGTTTTCCCTGAAATTCACATATGTTATACAACTCTATTAGTTCTATAACATATCCAAAATTCAGCCAATATAATGGTTTAGTTTTCGAATTAGCCTTCGAACTAGGTTGACCGATTTTTTGGCATGGCTTAATCTTTTACTTGGGTTGACCGATTTTTTGGCATGGCTTAATCTTTTACTTGGAAATTTCGTATTTTACATTAGTTTTCCCTGAAACTTACATATGTTGTACAACTCTATTAGTTCTATAACATATCCAAAATTCAGCCAATATAATGGTTTAGTTTTCGAATTAGGCTTCATTCTGGACCAGTGGCGTATTTTTAGACTTGAGCATACAGCGCTGACAGAATCAATCAGAGAGCCACGGGTCAACCTGCGAAACCCCGAAAATTTCGTATTTTACATTAGTTTTCCCTGAAATTCACATATGTTATACAACTCTATTAGTTCTATAACATATCCGAAATTCAGCCAATATAATGGTTTAGTTTTTGAATTGGGCTTTACTATTTGCAAGATATTTTCTACTTTATCACACTTGAGTCGGTAGGTTTGGCGAGTCGTTAGGATGGGACTAATAGTTTCGAAAGAAATTATTAATTTTCCCAACTACACATCGTAACGTGTCTTCGGACTAGCGGAGCGATAAACGTCTCTTTATTGAGACATTAGTAGCTGGTGTTGTAAATAGCCAATTTTTCGATTTTCGTATGTTTTGTCGGGTGTTTTGTGAAAATTCAAATTTAGCGAAAGCCGTTGTACGGTCGGTGAAAATTCCATGATTCGTTCAAAATTTGCCTTCTTATTGTTTTTCTAAATAATCACGGAATTTTTGCTGATTTCTTCCACGACTCTCGCCCCCCTGCGTATCTGATTGATTCTGTCAGCGCTGTATGCTCAAGTAAAAGATTAAGCCATGCATGTAAAAAGTTCAACTTTTGTGAAACTGCGAACGGCTCATTAGAGCAGCTATCATTCTCTTCGGCTATCCTGATGGATAACTGCGGCAATTCTGGAGCTAATACATGCAATAAAGCCTCGACTTCGGAAGAGGTGCAGATATTAGTACAAACCAATCGTTTTCGGACGTAGTTTGTTGACTCTGAATACCGTAGCTTATCGACGGTTTATCCGTCGATAACCGAAAGAAGTGTCTGCCCTATCAACCAGATGGTAGTCTATTAGTCTACCATGGTTATCACGGGTAACGGAGAATAAGGGTTCGACTCCGGAGAGGGAGCCTTAGAAACGGCTACCACATCCAAGGAAGGCAGCAGGCGCGTAACTTATCCACTACTTCAGTGAGATAGTGACTAAAAATAAAAAGACCGATCCTATGGATCGGTTATTTCAATGAGTTGAGCTTAAATAGCTCTTCGAGGACCCAGTGGAGGGCAAGTCTGGTGCCAGCAGCCGCGGTAATTCCAGCTCCACTAGTGTAAATCGTCATTGCTGCGGTTAAAAAGCTCGTAGTTGGATCTGAGTCACGTACGTTGGTTCGCCTCTGGCGTTAATCTTCGTTGTGACTATTTTGCTGGTTTTCTGTGGGTAACTTCGGTTCCTGCAGTGGCTAGCGAGTTTACTTTGAATAAATTAGAGTGCTCAAAACAAGCGATTGCTTGAATGCTCGATCATGGAATAATAAAAGAGGACTTCGGTTCTATTTATTGGTTCAAGAACTGAATTAATGGTTAAGAGGGACAATTCGGGGGCATTCGTATCCCTGCGCGAGAGGTGAAATTCGTGGACCGCAGGGGGACGCCCAAAAGCGAAAGCATTTGCCAAGAATGTCTTCATTAATCAAGAACGAAAGTCAGAGGTTCGAAGGCGATTAGATACCGCCCTAGTTCTGACCGTAAACTATGCCATCTAGCGATCCGATGGGGCATCTTTGCCTCGTCGGGGAGCTTCCCGGAAACGAAAGTCTTTCGGTTCCTGGGGTAGTATGGTTGCAAAGCTGAAACTTAAAGAAATTGACGGAAGGGCACCACCAGGAGTGGAGCCTGCGGCTTAATTTGACTCAACACGGGAAAACTCACCCGGCCCGGACACCGTTAGGATTGACAGATTGAAAGCTCTTTCTCGATTTGGTGGTTGGTGGTGCATGGCCGTTCTTAGTTGGTGGAGCGATTTGTCTGGTTTATTCCGATAACGAGCGAGACTCTAGCCTACTAAATAGTTTCTGGATCTTTTAGTCCAGTTAACTTCTTAGAGGGATAAGCGGTGTTTAACCGCACGAGATTGAGCGATAACAGGTCTGTGATGCCCTTAGATGTCCGGGGCTGCACGCGCGCTACACTGGAAGAATCAGCTGGTCTTCCATTGCCGAAAGGTATTGGTAAACCGTTGAAACTCTTCCGTGACCGGGATAGGGAATTGTAATTATTTCCCTTGAACGAGGAATTCCTAGTAAGTGTGAGTCATCAGCTCACGTTGATTACGTCCCTGCCCTTTGTACACACCGCCCGTCGCTGTCCGGGACTGAGCTGTTTCGAGAAGAGTGAGGACTGCTGCAGCGAGGCTTCGGCTTTACTGTGATGGAAATCACTTTAATCGCAATGGCTTGAACCGGGCAAAAGTCGTAACAAGGTACCTGTAGGTGAACCTGCAGGTGGATCATCGCTGACCTTCAATGGAATTTCGGCTTTGGTCCTGAGAGTCAGTGGCAAGTGTTGTTTCGGACTTAGTCTGATTCAGCTGGCTCTCAACCACCTCTCTAGCTCATTGTGAGGCGTCGAGTTTACCGGAGTCGTTTGAGTGACGATGGATGGTTTTCGCGTAGTTCCTGACTTTGTAGACTTAATGACAGAGCTACTACTGTCACCTCGCAAGTATTTTCGCTGGCTACTGCATGCTACACGCAAGTTACCCGCAAGGGGAGCCTCAATGATCCTTAACGGACAGCGTCAATACACCTTTCCCTTTAACTAATTGTTTTTGTAACAGTTCGCAAGAACTACTGTACTAGCTTTAGCGATGGATCGGTCGATTCGCGTATCGATGAAAAACGCAGCAAACTGCGTTATTTACCACGAATTGCAGA
>OZ038433.1:45371096-45373596 GCA_964036275.1 Litoditis marina | reverse complement strand
TAGTTTTCCCTGAAATTCACATATGTTATACAACTCTATTAGTTCTATAACATATCCAAAATTCAGCCAATATAATGGTTTAGTTTTCGAATTAGCCTTCGAACTAGGTTGACCGATTTTTTGGCATGGCTTAATCTTTTACTTGGGTTGACCGATTTTTTGGCATGGCTTAATCTTTTACTTGGAAATTTCGTATTTTACATTAGTTTTCCCTGAAACTTACATATGTTGTACAACTCTATTAGTTCTATAACATATCCAAAATTCAGCCAATATAATGGTTTAGTTTTCGAATTAGGCTTCATTCTGGACCAGTGGCGTATTTTTAGACTTGAGCATACAGCGCTGACAGAATCAATCAGAGAGCCACGGGTCAACCTGCGAAACCCCGAAAATTTCGTATTTTACATTAGTTTTCCCTGAAATTCACATATGTTATACAACTCTATTAGTTCTATAACATATCCGAAATTCAGCCAATATAATGGTTTAGTTTTTGAATTGGGCTTTACTATTTGCAAGATATTTTCTACTTTATCACACTTGAGTCGGTAGGTTTGGCGAGTCGTTAGGATGGGATACGAAAATCGAAAAATTGGCTTTGTAAATAGCCAATTTTTCGATTTTCGTATGTTTTGTCGGGTGTTTTGTGAAAATTCAAATTTAGCGAAAGCCGTTGTACGGTCGGTGAAAATTCCATGATTCGTTCAAAATTTGCCTTCTTATTGTTTTTCTAAATAATCACGGAATTTTTGCTGATTTCTTCCACGACTCTCGCCCCCCTGCGTATCTGATTGATTCTGTCAGCGCTGTATGCTCAAGTAAAAGATTAAGCCATGCATGTAAAAAGTTCAACTTTTGTGAAACTGCGAACGGCTCATTAGAGCAGCTATCATTCTCTTCGGCTATCCTGATGGATAACTGCGGCAATTCTGGAGCTAATACATGCAATAAAGCCTCGACTTCGGAAGAGGTGCAGATATTAGTACAAACCAATCGTTTTCGGACGTAGTTTGTTGACTCTGAATACCGTAGCTTATCGACGGTTTATCCGTCGATAACCGAAAGAAGTGTCTGCCCTATCAACCAGATGGTAGTCTATTAGTCTACCATGGTTATCACGGGTAACGGAGAATAAGGGTTCGACTCCGGAGAGGGAGCCTTAGAAACGGCTACCACATCCAAGGAAGGCAGCAGGCGCGTAACTTATCCACTACTTCAGTGAGATAGTGACTAAAAATAAAAAGACCGATCCTATGGATCGGTTATTTCAATGAGTTGAGCTTAAATAGCTCTTCGAGGACCCAGTGGAGGGCAAGTCTGGTGCCAGCAGCCGCGGTAATTCCAGCTCCACTAGTGTAAATCGTCATTGCTGCGGTTAAAAAGCTCGTAGTTGGATCTGAGTCACGTACGTTGGTTCGCCTCTGGCGTTAATCTTCGTTGTGACTATTTTGCTGGTTTTCTGTGGGTAACTTCGGTTCCTGCAGTGGCTAGCGAGTTTACTTTGAATAAATTAGAGTGCTCAAAACAAGCGATTGCTTGAATGCTCGATCATGGAATAATAAAAGAGGACTTCGGTTCTATTTATTGGTTCAAGAACTGAATTAATGGTTAAGAGGGACAATTCGGGGGCATTCGTATCCCTGCGCGAGAGGTGAAATTCGTGGACCGCAGGGGGACGCCCAAAAGCGAAAGCATTTGCCAAGAATGTCTTCATTAATCAAGAACGAAAGTCAGAGGTTCGAAGGCGATTAGATACCGCCCTAGTTCTGACCGTAAACTATGCCATCTAGCGATCCGATGGGGCATCTTTGCCTCGTCGGGGAGCTTCCCGGAAACGAAAGTCTTTCGGTTCCTGGGGTAGTATGGTTGCAAAGCTGAAACTTAAAGAAATTGACGGAAGGGCACCACCAGGAGTGGAGCCTGCGGCTTAATTTGACTCAACACGGGAAAACTCACCCGGCCCGGACACCGTTAGGATTGACAGATTGAAAGCTCTTTCTCGATTTGGTGGTTGGTGGTGCATGGCCGTTCTTAGTTGGTGGAGCGATTTGTCTGGTTTATTCCGATAACGAGCGAGACTCTAGCCTACTAAATAGTTTCTGGATCTTTTAGTCCAGTTAACTTCTTAGAGGGATAAGCGGTGTTTAACCGCACGAGATTGAGCGATAACAGGTCTGTGATGCCCTTAGATGTCCGGGGCTGCACGCGCGCTACACTGGAAGAATCAGCTGGTCTTCCATTGCCGAAAGGTATTGGTAAACCGTTGAAACTCTTCCGTGACCGGGATAGGGAATTGTAATTATTTCCCTTGAACGAGGAATTCCTAGTAAGTGTGAGTCATTAGCTCACGTTGATTACGTCCCTGCCCTTTGTACACACCGCCCGTCGCTGTCCGGGACTGAGCTGTTTCGAGAAGAGTGAGGACTGCTGCAGCGAGGCTTCGGCTTTACTGTGATGGAAATCACTTTAATCGCAATGGCTTGAACCGGGCAAAAGT
>OZ038433.1:45358596-45363596 GCA_964036275.1 Litoditis marina | reverse complement strand
AATCAGAGAGCCACGGGTCAACCTGCGAAACCCCGAAAATTTCGTATTTTACATTAGTTTTCCCTGAAATTCACATATGTTATACAACTCTATTAGTTCTATAACATATCCAAAATTCAGCCAATATAATGGTTTAGTTTTCGAATTAGCCTTCGAACTAGGTTGACCGATTTTTTGGCATGGCTTAATCTTTTACTTGGGTTGACCGATTTTTTGGCATGGCTTAATCTTTTACTTGGAAATTCCGTATTTTACATTAATTTTCCCTGAAACTTACATATGTTGTACAACTCTATTAGTTCTATAACATATCCAAAATTCAGCCAATATAATGGTTTAGTTTTCGAATTAGGCTTCATTCTGGACCAGTGGCGTATTTTTAGACTTGAGCATACAGCGCTGACAGAATCAATCAGAGAGCCACGGGTCAACCTGCGAAACCCCGAAAATTTCGTATTTTACATTAGTTTTCCCTGAAATTCACATATGTTATACAACTCTATTAGTTCTATAACATATCCAAAATTCAGCCAATATAATGGTTTAGTTTTCGAATTAGCCTTCGAACTAGGTTGACCGATTTTTTGGCATGGCTTAATCTTTTACTTGGGTTGACCGATTTTTTGGCATGGCTTAATCTTTTACTTGGAAATTTCGTATTTTACATTAGTTTTCCCTGAAACTTACATATGTTGTACAACTCTATTAGTTCTATAACATATCCAAAATTCAGCCAATATAATGGTTTAGTTTTCGAATTAGGCTTCATTCTGGACCAGTGGCGTATTTTTAGACTTGAGCATACAGCGCTGACAGAATCAATCAGAGAGCCACGGGTCAACCTGCGAAACCCCGAAAATTTCGTATTTTACATTAGTTTTCCCTGAAATTCACATATGTTATACAACTCTATTAGTTCTATAACATATCCGAAATTCAGCCAATATAATGGTTTAGTTTTTGAATTGGGCTTTACTATTTGCAAGATATTTTCTACTTTATCACACTTGAGTCGGTAGGTTTGGCGAGTCGTTAGGATGGGACTAATAGTTTCGAAAGAAATTATTAATTTTCCCAACTACACATCGTAACGTGTCTTCGGACTAGCGGAGCGATAAACGTCTCTTTATTGAGACATTAGTAGCTGGTGTTGTAAATAGCCAATTTTTCGATTTTCGTATGTTTTGTCGGGTGTTTTGTGAAAATTCAAATTTAGCGAAAGCCGTTGTACGGTCGGTGAAAATTCCATGATTCGTTCAAAATTTGCCTTCTTATTGTTTTTCTAAATAATCACGGAATTTTTGCTGATTTCTTCCACGACTCTCGCCCCCCTGCGTATCTGATTGATTCTGTCAGCGCTGTATGCTCAAGTAAAAGATTAAGCCATGCATGTAAAAAGTTCAACTTTTGTGAAACTGCGAACGGCTCATTAGAGCAGCTATCATTCTCTTCGGCTATCCTGATGGATAACTGCGGCAATTCTGGAGCTAATACATGCAATAAAGCCTCGACTTCGGAAGAGGTGCAGATATTAGTACAAACCAATCGTTTTCGGACGTAGTTTGTTGACTCTGAATACCGTAGCTTATCGACGGTTTATCCGTCGATAACCGAAAGAAGTGTCTGCCCTATCAACCAGATGGTAGTCTATTAGTCTACCATGGTTATCACGGGTAACGGAGAATAAGGGTTCGACTCCGGAGAGGGAGCCTTAGAAACGGCTACCACATCCAAGGAAGGCAGCAGGCGCGTAACTTATCCACTACTTCAGTGAGATAGTGACTAAAAATAAAAAGACCGATCCTATGGATCGGTTATTTCAATGAGTTGAGCTTAAATAGCTCTTCGAGGACCCAGTGGAGGGCAAGTCTGGTGCCAGCAGCCGCGGTAATTCCAGCTCCACTAGTGTAAATCGTCATTGCTGCGGTTAAAAAGCTCGTAGTTGGATCTGAGTCACGTACGTTGGTTCGCCTCTGGCGTTAATCTTCGTTGTGACTATTTTGCTGGTTTTCTGTGGGTAACTTCGGTTCCTGCAGTGGCTAGCGAGTTTACTTTGAATAAATTAGAGTGCTCAAAACAAGCGATTGCTTGAATGCTCGATCATGGAATAATAAAAGAGGACTTCGGTTCTATTTATTGGTTCAAGAACTGAATTAATGGTTAAGAGGGACAATTCGGGGGCATTCGTATCCCTGCGCGAGAGGTGAAATTCGTGGACCGCAGGGGGACGCCCAAAAGCGAAAGCATTTGCCAAGAATGTCTTCATTAATCAAGAACGAAAGTCAGAGGTTCGAAGGCGATTAGATACCGCCCTAGTTCTGACCGTAAACTATGCCATCTAGCGATCCGATGGGGCATCTTTGCCTCGTCGGGGAGCTTCCCGGAAACGAAAGTCTTTCGGTTCCTGGGGTAGTATGGTTGCAAAGCTGAAACTTAAAGAAATTGACGGAAGGGCACCACCAGGAGTGGAGCCTGCGGCTTAATTTGACTCAACACGGGAAAACTCACCCGGCCCGGACACCGTTAGGATTGACAGATTGAAAGCTCTTTCTCGATTTGGTGGTTGGTGGTGCATGGCCGTTCTTAGTTGGTGGAGCGATTTGTCTGGTTTATTCCGATAACGAGCGAGACTCTAGCCTACTAAATAGTTTCTGGATCTTTTAGTCCAGTTAACTTCTTAGAGGGATAAGCGGTGTTTAACCGCACGAGATTGAGCGATAACAGGTCTGTGATGCCCTTAGATGTCCGGGGCTGCACGCGCGCTACACTGGAAGAATCAGCTGGTCTTCCATTGCCGAAAGGTATTGGTAAACCGTTGAAACTCTTCCGTGACCGGGATAGGGAATTGTAATTATTTCCCTTGAACGAGGAATTCCTAGTAAGTGTGAGTCATTAGCTCACGTTGATTACGTCCCTGCCCTTTGTACACACCGCCCGTCGCTGTCCGGGACTGAGCTGTTTCGAGAAGAGTGAGGACTGCTGCAGCGAGGCTTCGGCTTTACTGTGATGGAAATCACTTTAATCGCAATGGCTTGAACCGGGCAAAAGTCGTAACAAGGTACCTGTAGGTGAACCTGCAGGTGGATCATCGCTGACCTTCAATGGAATTTCGGCTTTGGTCCTGAGAGTCAGTGGCAAGTGTTGTTTCGGACTTAGTCTGATTCAGCTGGCTCTCAACCACCTCTCTAGCTCATTGTGAGGCGTCGAGTTTACCGGAGTCGTTTGAGTGACGATGGATGGTTTTCGCGTAGTTCCTGACTTTGTAGACTTAATGACCCTTGCTACTACTGTCACCTCGCAAGTATTTTCGCTGGCTACTGCATGCTACACGCAAGTTACCCGCAAGGGGAGCCTCAATGATCCTTAACGGACAGCGTCAATACACCTTTCCCTTTAACTAATTGTTTTTGTAACAGTTCGCAAGAACTACTGTACTAGCTTTAGCGATGGATCGGTCGATTCGCGTATCGATGAAAAACGCAGCAAACTGCGTTATTTACCACGAATTGCAGACGCTTTGAGTGGTGAAATTTTGAACGCACAGCGCCGTTGGGACTATTCCCTTCGGCACGTCTGGTTCAGGGTTGTTTAACTACTACCAAGTGGCTACTTACTTGGTTTGTCGGTTGGCTGCATGCAAATGTACCCTTCCTTAGTTAAGAATAACAGCAACATTCGTCTTTGACGTATTGTAGGTTGATTCGCATGACACTGCGTCTTCTCTCGCATGACTACCGTGAGAGTTGACGTGGCTACTTGTGTCGGCGTTTCATTCCTTGCTAACGCAACCTGAGCTCAGTCGTGATTACCCGCCGAACTTAAGCATATCATTCAGCGGAGGAAAAGAAACTAACTAGGATTCCCATAGTAACGGCGAGTGAACAGGGAAGAGCCCAGCGCTGAATCTCTCGGTCTAAGGCCGCTGAGAACTGTAGCGTATAGGTATGATTTTCTAGCATTACTGCATGTTCGAAGTCCCTTTGATAGGGGCCACAGTCCTGAGAGGGTGCGAGACCTGTACGAACAGTGGTATTGTTGGTTGATTGTTCCTTGGAGTCGGGTTGCTTGAAAGTGCAGCCTTAAGTGGGTGATAAACTTCATCTAAGGCTAAATATAGACGCGAATTCGATAGCAAACAAGTACCGTGAGGGAAAGTTGCAAAGAACTTTGAAGAGAGAGTTCAAGAGAACGTGAAATCGCTGGAGTGGAACCGGAGAGAGTTGACGTAACTGGGTGGCTAAGTTTGTTGAACTCGCTTAATTGCGTTTTCATAGAATGGTTGCTGCTTATGGTTGCGCTGGTGGCGTTGATTGTGTTAGCTGACCCGTGTAATGTTGCCCACTTCGGTGGTGTCTTGTTTGCGGTTAGGTTAATCACGGTTAACGTTTAGCTTTGCTTGCAGAGTGCCAGTGTGAAAGTCGACCACCTTTCCGACCCGTCTTGAAACACGGACCGAGGAGTGTAACTTGTACGCGAGTCAAAGGGTTGTAAACCCCACGGCGAAATGAAAGTAAAGGCCGGTTAACCGGTTGACATAGGATCCGTTCTTTGAGCGGCGCACTATGGCCCTGTCTTGTCTGCTTGCAGATGGGCAGAGGAAGAGCGTACAGGTTGCGACCCGAAAGATGGTGAACTATGCCTGAGCAGGACGAAGCCAGAGGAAACTCTGGTGGAAGTCCGTATCGGTTCTGACGTGCAAATCGATCGATAGACTTGGGTATAGGGGCGAAAGACTAATCGAACCATCTAGTAGCTGGTTCCCTCCGAAGTTTCCCCCAGGATAGCTGGAGCTTTTTCGCTGTTATATCCGGTAAAGCGAATGATTAGAGGACTTGGGGTCGAAACGACCTCAACCTATTCTCAAACTTTCAATGGGTATGATGTCTCGGTTTCTTCATTGAACTGTTGACATGAAAGCGAGCTCCAAGTGGGCCATTTTTGGTAAGCAGAACTGGCGCTGTGGGATGAACCAAACGTCGGGTTAAGGTGCCTAACTTTTC
>OZ038433.1:45348596-45353596 GCA_964036275.1 Litoditis marina | reverse complement strand
AACTTACATATGTTGTACAACTCTATTAGTTCTATAACATATCCAAAATTCAGCCAATATAATGGTTTAGTTTTCGAATTAGGCTTCATTTTGGACCAGTGGCGTATTTTTAGACTTGAGCATACAGCGCTGACAGAATCAATCAGAGAGCCACGGGTCAACCTGCGAAACCCCGAAAATTTCGTATTTTACATTAGTTTTCCCTGAAATTCACATATGTTATACAACTCTATTAGTTCTATAACATATCCAAAATTCAGCCAATATAATGGTTTAGTTTTCGAATTAGCCTTCGAACTAGGTTGACCGATTTTTTGGCATGGCTTAATCTTTTACTTGGGTTGACCGATTTTTTGGCATGGCTTAATCTTTTACTTGGAAATTCCGTATTTTACATTAATTTTCCCTGAAACTTACATATGTTGTACAACTCTATTAGTTCTATAACATATCCAAAATTCAGCCAATATAATGGTTTAGTTTTCGAATTAGGCTTCATTCTGGACCAGTGGCGTATTTTTAGACTTGAGCATACAGCGCTGACAGAATCAATCAGAGAGCCACGGGTCAACCTGCGAAACCCCGAAAATTTCGTATTTTACATTAGTTTTCCCTGAAATTCACATATGTTATACAACTCTATTAGTTCTATAACATATCCAAAATTCAGCCAATATAATGGTTTAGTTTTCGAATTAGCCTTCGAACTAGGTTGACCGATTTTTTGGCATGGCTTAATCTTTTACTTGGGTTGACCGATTTTTTGGCATGGCTTAATCTTTTACTTGGAAATTTCGTATTTTACATTAGTTTTCCCTGAAACTTACATATGTTGTACAACTCTATTAGTTCTATAACATATCCAAAATTCAGCCAATATAATGGTTTAGTTTTCGAATTAGGCTTCATTCTGGACCAGTGGCGTATTTTTAGACTTGAGCATACAGCGCTGACAGAATCAATCAGAGAGCCACGGGTCAACCTGCGAAACCCCGAAAATTTCGTATTTTACATTAGTTTTCCCTGAAATTCACATATGTTATACAACTCTATTAGTTCTATAACATATCCAAAATTCAGCCAATATAATGGTTTAGTTTTCGAATTAGCCTTCGAACTAGGTTGACCGATTTTTTGGCATGGCTTAATCTTTTACTTGGGTTGACCGATTTTTTGGCATGGCTTAATCTTTTACTTGGAAATTTCGTATTTTACATTAGTTTTCCCTGAAACTTACATATGTTGTACAACTCTATTAGTTCTATAACATATCCAAAATTCAGCCAATATAATGGTTTAGTTTTCGAATTAGGCTTCATTCTGGACCAGTGGCGTATTTTTAGACTTGAGCATACAGCGCTGACAGAATCAATCAGAGAGCCACGGGTCAACCTGCGAAACCCCGAAAATTTCGTATTTTACATTAGTTTTCCCTGAAATTCACATATGTTATACAACTCTATTAGTTCTATAACATATCCGAAATTCAGCCAATATAATGGTTTAGTTTTTGAATTGGGCTTTACTATTTGCAAGATATTTTCTACTTTATCACACTTGAGTCGGTAGGTTTGGCGAGTCGTTAGGATGGGACTAATAGTTTCGAAAGAAATTATTAATTTTCCCAACTACACATCGTAACGTGTCTTCGGACTAGCGGAGCGATAAACGTCTCTTTATTGAGACATTAGTAGCTGGTGTTGTAAATAGCCAATTTTTCGATTTTCGTATGTTTTGTCGGGTGTTTTGTGAAAATTCAAATTTAGCGAAAGCCGTTGTACGGTCGGTGAAAATTCCATGATTCGTTCAAAATTTGCCTTCTTATTGTTTTTCTAAATAATCACGGAATTTTTGCTGATTTCTTCCACGACTCTCGCCCCCCTGCGTATCTGATTGATTCTGTCAGCGCTGTATGCTCAAGTAAAAGATTAAGCCATGCATGTAAAAAGTTCAACTTTTGTGAAACTGCGAACGGCTCATTAGAGCAGCTATCATTCTCTTCGGCTATCCTGATGGATAACTGCGGCAATTCTGGAGCTAATACATGCAATAAAGCCTCGACTTCGGAAGAGGTGCAGATATTAGTACAAACCAATCGTTTTCGGACGTAGTTTGTTGACTCTGAATACCGTAGCTTATCGACGGTTTATCCGTCGATAACCGAAAGAAGTGTCTGCCCTATCAACCAGATGGTAGTCTATTAGTCTACCATGGTTATCACGGGTAACGGAGAATAAGGGTTCGACTCCGGAGAGGGAGCCTTAGAAACGGCTACCACATCCAAGGAAGGCAGCAGGCGCGTAACTTATCCACTACTTCAGTGAGATAGTGACTAAAAATAAAAAGACCGATCCTATGGATCGGTTATTTCAATGAGTTGAGCTTAAATAGCTCTTCGAGGACCCAGTGGAGGGCAAGTCTGGTGCCAGCAGCCGCGGTAATTCCAGCTCCACTAGTGTAAATCGTCATTGCTGCGGTTAAAAAGCTCGTAGTTGGATCTGAGTCACGTACGTTGGTTCGCCTCTGGCGTTAATCTTCGTTGTGACTATTTTGCTGGTTTTCTGTGGGTAACTTCGGTTCCTGCAGTGGCTAGCGAGTTTACTTTGAATAAATTAGAGTGCTCAAAACAAGCGATTGCTTGAATGCTCGATCATGGAATAATAAAAGAGGACTTCGGTTCTATTTATTGGTTCAAGAACTGAATTAATGGTTAAGAGGGACAATTCGGGGGCATTCGTATCCCTGCGCGAGAGGTGAAATTCGTGGACCGCAGGGGGACGCCCAAAAGCGAAAGCATTTGCCAAGAATGTCTTCATTAATCAAGAACGAAAGTCAGAGGTTCGAAGGCGATTAGATACCGCCCTAGTTCTGACCGTAAACTATGCCATCTAGCGATCCGATGGGGCATCTTTGCCTCGTCGGGGAGCTTCCCGGAAACGAAAGTCTTTCGGTTCCTGGGGTAGTATGGTTGCAAAGCTGAAACTTAAAGAAATTGACGGAAGGGCACCACCAGGAGTGGAGCCTGCGGCTTAATTTGACTCAACACGGGAAAACTCACCCGGCCCGGACACCGTTAGGATTGACAGATTGAAAGCTCTTTCTCGATTTGGTGGTTGGTGGTGCATGGCCGTTCTTAGTTGGTGGAGCGATTTGTCTGGTTTATTCCGATAACGAGCGAGACTCTAGCCTACTAAATAGTTTCTGGATCTTTTAGTCCAGTTAACTTCTTAGAGGGATAAGCGGTGTTTAACCGCACGAGATTGAGCGATAACAGGTCTGTGATGCCCTTAGATGTCCGGGGCTGCACGCGCGCTACACTGGAAGAATCAGCTGGTCTTCCATTGCCGAAAGGTATTGGTAAACCGTTGAAACTCTTCCGTGACCGGGATAGGGAATTGTAATTATTTCCCTTGAACGAGGAATTCCTAGTAAGTGTGAGTCATCAGCTCACGTTGATTACGTCCCTGCCCTTTGTACACACCGCCCGTCGCTGTCCGGGACTGAGCTGTTTCGAGAAGAGTGAGGACTGCTGCAGCGAGGCTTCGGCTTTACTGTGATGGAAATCACTTTAATCGCAATGGCTTGAACCGGGCAAAAGTCGTAACAAGGTACCTGTAGGTGAACCTGCAGGTGGATCATCGCTGACCTTCAATGGAATTTCGGCTTTGGTCCTGAGAGTCAGTGGCAAGTGTTGTTTCGGACTTAGTCTGATTCAGCTGGCTCTCAACCACCTCTCTAGCTCATTGTGAGGCGTCGAGTTTACCGGAGTCGTTTGAGTGACGATGGATGGTTTTCGCGTAGTTCCTGACTTTGTAGACTTAATGACAGAGCTACTACTGTCACCTCGCAAGTATTTTCGCTGGCTACTGCATGCTACACGCAAGTTACCCGCAAGGGGAGCCTCAATGATCCTTAACGGACAGCGTCAATACACCTTTCCCTTTAACTAATTGTTTTTGTAACAGTTCGCAAGAACTACTGTACTAGCTTTAGCGATGGATCGGTCGATTCGCGTATCGATGAAAAACGCAGCAAACTGCGTTATTTACCACGAATTGCAGACGCTTTGAGTGGTGAAATTTTGAACGCACAGCGCCGTTGGGACTATTCCCTTCGGCACGTCTGGTTCAGGGTTGTTTAACTACTACCAAGTGGCTACTTACTTGGTTTGTCGGTTGGCTGCATGCAAATGTACCCTTCCTTAGTTAAGAATAACAGCAACATTCGTCTTTGACGTATTGTAGGTTGATTCGCATGACACTGCGTCTTCTCTCGCATGACTACCGTGAGAGTTGACGTGGCTACTTGTGTCGGCGTTTCATTCCTTGCTAACGCAACCTGAGCTCAGTCGTGATTACCCGCCGAACTTAAGCATATCATTCAGCGGAGGAAAAGAAACTAACTAGGATTCCCATAGTAACGGCGAGTGAACAGGGAAGAGCCCAGCGCTGAATCTCTCGGTCTAAGGCCGCTGAGAACTGTAGCGTATAGGTATGATTTTCTAGCATTACTGCATGTTCGAAGTCCCTTTGATAGGGGCCACAGTCCTGAGAGGGTGCGAGACCTGTACGAACAGTGGTATTGTTGGTTGATTGTTCCTTGGAGTCGGGTTGCTTGAAAGTGCAGCCTTAAGTGGGTGATAAACTTCATCTAAGGCTAAATATAGACGCGAATTCGATAGCAAACAAGTACCGTGAGGGAAAGTTGCAAAGAACTTTGAAGAGAGAGTTCAAGAGAACGTGAAATCGCTGGAGTGGAACCGGAGAGAGTTGACGTAACTGGGTGGCTAAGTTTGTTGAACTCGCTTAATTGCGTTTTCATAGAATGGTTGCTGCTTATGGTTGCGCTGGTGGCGTTGATTGTGTTAGCTGACCCGTGTAATGTTGCCCACTTCGGTGGTGTCTTGTTTGCGGTTAGGTTAATCACGGTTAACGTTTAGCTTTGCTTGCAGAGTGCCAGTGTGAAAGTCGACCACCTTTCCGACCCGTCTTGAAACACGG